>VXBQ01004624.1:605418-688606 GCA_013400175.1 Phainopepla nitens | reverse complement strand
ATTTTATGACTGAAGAGAGAGAAAGACAGAAAGAAAGAAAGAAAGAAAGAAAGAAAGAAAGAAAGAAAGAAAGAAAGAAAGAAAGAAAGAAAGAAAGAAAGAAAGAAAGAAAGAAAGAAAGAAAGAAAGAAAGAAAGAAGGAAAGAAAAAGACAAGCTCCAAATGAGGACTGGTAGGTGCCTATGACAAATACAGGTAAGGAAACAAGAAGTATTTTCAGCAGAAAATTAACAGAGAAGGACCAATAGCAAAGAAAAATGCCATAATGGAGAAACACAAAGCAGTGAGACACAAATGTCCAGGCAGTCAGCAGTTCTCTAAAGAAGTCAAATTTATGCTACTATAAATGTTCATTTAGTTTAGACCTTACCCATTGCAGACATCATTCCCAATTGTAGCGTAGATAACTATGGCTGGATTGTCCAACAGCTGGTTTCTGGCCAAACTAAAAGATAAATATGGAGCTACATTTACAGGGAAATACACTTTTAGTGTCTGAATCACTCACCCTGCTTGTGTGAGATCACATTTGGAGGTAACCTGTTTGGATATATGGCCAATACCCAAATGACTGTGCTCCTATGTCTGTGAGAGGGGTATTTTTGTGGGTTTTTTTTTGTGAGGTTTTTTGTTTGTTTGTTCATTTTGTTTTGTTTAGTTTTGTTTGTTTTGTTTTGTTTGGGTGGTTGTTTATTTCACTCTAGTTTTATATTTTAGTAAAGTGACTTAAATGAAGTTTTATCACTTCTCCCTTTCACTGCCTATGGATTTGTCTTTTTCACTGTTTTTCTTGCTGGCTGTTTATTTTCTTTGTGCTGTTCAGAAGCCAAATAAAATAGTTCCACTTTGGGGTAAAGACATGAATCAAGGTGGGAATTTTTTACTCAGAGATGGGAGAGGAAGACTAGGTTTGGCTGACAACTAAATCTATGTGTAGAATTGAACTCAAGATCAAATCAGGATGTGGTTTGAAACTCAGTGCTGGAGGGCAAGGATTCATTATTAATTTTTCTGGAGGAGAGAAAAATAAATCCTTTAGGACACAAACTATATCAGTGTCAAGCAAACTAAATCAAACCCAGCTGACCCACAACCCACCCAAATTCATCTGAAAAGGAGAGTTGCAGCCTCTCACTAGCCAGTAACTACTCGGTTATATCCATATGGAAATAACAGTGGGCCTGCCCATGTCTATCTACACTGCTACATGCAGTTAACGAGACCCAACAAACAGATTTATGGAAAGGCTTAGTCTCTTCCCTAAAATCCCTGGAAATGCTCCACTGGCTTAACTGAGCCAAGTTCAAGGCCCTGGAGATGGTGATATCCACAGTTAAACTCAGTTTTTCTTCTGTATATTAATGTTTATACTAGAGAAGAAACAGCCAGCACTTCAGAACACACTGGTCAAGGGAAGCTGTGGTTTTTTAGAACACTCATGGATAATATAATCCTCACAGTGCTTTGCTTGTTTCTACCAAAGAGGTAGAACTCCATCAGTGCTTCTGTACCTCAAGTTAGCTCTTGAATCCCGTTAAACACTCACCTTTTTATTAAAGAGAGGAGGTTTCCTGAAGAACCACCTGATCACACACAGAGAGAACAAGAGAAATAAGACAACATGGGTATAGTGACAAAAAAACCCTGAATGCAAAACCAGACTTCATTGCGTATTTCCAAGAATGTAGAAGCACTAAAAGTAAAAATGGAGCAACAATTCATCTCTGTAACCTTTTTAGGTGTTGGCACTAAGAAGTGAAGCTATATCCAGGGACCTGCTGCTTTCTTATCTGAGTCGCACACTTCAGCCTGTAGAAAATCAAATACTTTTAAGTGCAGGGTTGTTTGGATCTGGCTTTTAATCCAGATCTGGCAGCTTCTTCCCATCTGTTGAACATAGTAGTCTCCTGTAAACCAGCCAACCCAACTTGTCAACAGTCTATCTATTTTAACTTTCCCTATAAATTGCAAAGGGAACTGTTCTCACTCTTCTGAGAGAGTAAGCGTCTCACAGCTATACCACATTGGGACTGATTCAGGTCCTAAACATAGGCACCAAGTGCCATTTTTGACATCCCAGAGTATCCAAGACACCTGCAGAAGAACTGGCAGATACATTACAAGAAGCATGAGAGATTGTACACTTCTGGAGAGGCAGCTGGAGGTGGGAAAGATACCATAAAGCACCTTAAATAGCTGTAGACACCAGTGTTTGGGTTCCTGAACTGCTCTCCCCACACAAGTCAGACTTGGAAAAAGTAGCATTAGGCCAGCTGCACTCCTCCCAAGAGGTTCTGCATTTCGATAGCAATTCACCCAAAGGGTTGGATGAAAACTTTTCCTCCATGAGGGAAGGAGCTGGCTACACCTAAATATCTGTGAACATCTGTAATATTTCATTTATGTTTAGAATGGGAAAAGCATTCCCATTTAGTAAAGCTTTTATACATTAAACTTATTAGCAGGTCTTTAAAGGCTATGCATATTTATCCCAACCATCACCTGCAGTACAAGAGGGATGACAAACAAGGAGCCAAAAAAGACTTTATGCTTTCGTCAAGATGAGACTAGCTCTGTGATTGCAAGAAGCACACTTCATAACAACGTACAGAAACATAAACTTCAGAGAAGCAGATCCTACAGGTAGTACTTGCTCTTATTTTGCAGTATTTTCACTCTCTCCTCTTTTTTTCATTCCTTCTCCTCTTGTATTATCCTCCTCCTATTCTCAGCTCAACTCTTCCCTGGTGTTCTCTCTTCTCTTTTCTGCATTGTGCTTCTGAAGCTTGCTTTGATGAGTAAATCCTGTCCTCCCTGCAGCTCTTGAGGGGAAACTTGTGGACAGAACATCATTAAATCCCTGCTGGATTGGTATGGGGGAAGAGATCTGAGAGATAAACCCCTAAGGCAGCAATAATACACTTTGCATTTTAATAGTGATGCCTTTGTTATTATCACTCCCAGTGATGCCAACTGCATATATCAAGGAATTCTTTATGTTTTAAATAATCCAGTCCCTCCAAGCTAAAAATGAATTATCAGTCTGCTGCTTCTCTCCTGGGGGTTGCTGATCCATTCAAAAATCCAGCCCTTCTATTGAGAAGCTCTTTTGAGAAGGGTAAGAGCCCCACAAAAACCTTAGGAACTATGGCTTGGAACATAAATACCAACAGTTTTTGGGTTTTTTTTCTGCTTAATAGCCCTTTTTTTGGTTAGAGCTGAACACCCTCTGTTTAAGCCATCCTGTCACAAGGTTCCCTGGACTGTGGCTGCAGTTTCAGCATAAATAAACTAGTGGGACCTCTAGAAATTAAAATGTATTTACAAAAAAAGCAATAAGCTGTTCTTGGGTATGCACTACCTCCACAAACACAGGTAGTTATAAGCAGCTCTGTGGAAAGCATTAGCACAGTTACAAGTCAAAACATCAAGAAAATGAATGAGATTTTTAGAAAATAGTTTTCATGGGTAAATTAACTCTCCAAGGAAGCTTTTGTGATACAGGCTGCAATTTGTGATGAAGACATTTGAGAGAGAAAAGGAGAGGAAGCAGAACAGTTACCCTCACACTGTTGAATGTCCTGGAACCTATCCCTGGATCTTTTCTGCCTCTCTCTCTCTCTGTTGCTTTCCAAATTTTCTCAGACCAGTGGGGTTATTTTTTAGTTTTGGTTGAGAAATCAAGGTTGGGTTTGCTTCCAGTGGTGAGGGAATGGTCCACCACCTAATGGGATTTCTTAAGAAAGGGAAGGCAGAAATCCTGTTAGCATGGAGGCTGGTGAAGCCTTTCTCCATGGTGAAGATGCATGTCCTGAGAAGAGCAGCAGGGGAATGCCCCTTCATGCTGAGTCTGACACTGTGCTGGTGCTTTTGGAGGGGAGTTGGACAGGAACATTGTTCTTGGTGCCTGGCTTGGCTTGCCATCCCTGGGCTTTAGCTCTTGGCTGCATATCTCCTCCACCAGATCAGCATCCTTTCCCTACACACGGGGTGGAGGCTGTGAAGCATCATTTTCAGAGGAAGGTTTAGTTGTCCTGCATGGGGTTAGGTCAGGCTGTTGGCCAGCTGTTTGCTTTATTGGCACTGAGGGTGACTTTCAAAATCCTCCCATTCTGGGAAACTATTACACCAAATGAGGCAATAAAAGTGAACATTTACAATGTAGTGTCAGTGCTATGATTTAGAGAAGATATCCTGAGATTCTTCTCTCACTGGTAATTTTTCCCTTTTTTAAATTCACTTCTTAATTTTCTGCAGAGTCTTTTGCCCTGACACAGGCTCACCTCTTTTTATATCCTGCAGGTGTCTGTAGTGTAAGTGGAAAGGGAATATGTGGAGAGAAAAACGAATGATGAACACAGCGAGAGATTATATAAAAATCTAGAAGGGAATTGGGAAAAGGAAGTGCATGAAATACTACTCCCATTAATGTAAAATGAGCAGAACAAGACAATTAGGGTATCAGGTACTGAGACAAATTGGATATAAATGAGAAGAACCATTGACCTTGTCATCCTTGACCATCTAGTTTGTCCCTTTTTTTAATTCTCTCTCACCAGAAAGCCCACCTGAGGGAACGCAATGGTGGGAGCCACCAACTCTAGTGCCCTGCAACATAAAGGCAAGAAAGTCAGAAGCACCTGACTGATGACACTGGTCACAGAAGACTCAAAGCCTCAGGAGCACCATGTGTACCACAGGAAGCAGGAAGGCATATGAGAGGCACTGCCAGTGTCAGTGGTGCCGGCACCAGAATGCAATTTTTAAGGTGAAAATGCCCACCTGAGCCTGGAAGTGAGCCCTGCATCATGATACCTGTCTGTGCAACCTCTTCTGCCGTGTAAGATCACAGACTCACAGAATCACGGAATTTTTAGGGTTGAAAGGGACTTCTGGAGATCATCTGGTCCAATCCCCCTGCCAAGGCAGGGTCATCTGGAGCAGGTGACACAGGAACATATCCAGGTGGGGTTGGAATGTCTCCAGAGAGGGAGACTCCATGAACTCCCTGGACAGCCTATTCAGTGCTCTGCCGCCCTCAGCATAAAGAAGTTCCTCTGCATGTTGAGGTGAAATTTCTTAAATTTTATCTTATGGCCATTGTTCCTCATCTTATGGCCATTGCTGCACCAAAAATACTCCAGCACTGTTCTCTGGGCACCTGCCTTAGAGATATTTATATGTATCTGTTTGTTGGAGGCGGAGGGCTGGGGCAGATCCTTTCTGATCCCATTTTTTTTTTCCCAGGAAATTCCAACCATTTAATAAGTTTCTAAGTAGTTCCAGAGGCAGCAGGGCTCCTCATTTGTAGCCAGCATGAATCATCTGCTGGAAAGGAAGAACATCCCATATAGCCAAATTATCTACCCGAGGAAAATAGATTTTCCCAAGCTTCTGCAGCCAGTTTTCTGAAGCATGAAAATTAATTAAATACAATAGAAACAAAAAGGCATAATCACAGCATAATCAAGTGTCTTTTAAACCTGCTGTTAGGGACATCAGCTAATCCAAGACACAAAAGCTAACATTATAAACCTTAATTTATAAGGAAGACTACTGTCAGCGCTTCACACAACCCCTTTGACAACTCAGGATTTCTTGTTTGCCTTCCTCTGGTTTAAGGTTTTAACTCCTTGATAGTAACTTTTTTTTTTTAATTTTCCCTCCAAACAGAGGTAAGATTAATGAAAACTCATGTTCTTGTACCAGAGCTATCCTTCAGTTTAAACAATTTTTTCCCCTCTGTGGTGTTTATGCCTCAGAGGAATTCAAAATGGTAATGCCTTTTAAATAATGCTTTGCTCAAATGTCAACATGTCATATCATCCCTTCAGCAGTCTCCATTGCCCTAATCCTCCCCAAAACCTTGCCCTGTATCCCCATCAAGGTCAGCCCTCCCTAGATAAACAGGACCAAAATCTGAGGTGTTATCAGGACTTGTATGAGGAAGGACTGTCTCCCTGTCTCTAGAGAAAATGCCACACATGATGCATCTTGCAGCCTTCTTACTCTCCTTCCTCTTCTCCCCTGCACTCTCAATGGTTTCTTGGAATTTCTCCTTGCAGCCCAATGGTCACCACCTCTGGCTGATGGGCCACTAGTTTACAGGGAAGTCTCACCATTACTTCTGTCATGCATGTTTTGTACAATTTTGCAGCATGTATTTGCTGCTCTTCCTGCCACTGCTGTTCCCAAGCTCCTCTAAATTACTCCTGTGTAAGGATGTGTCCCACTCCAGGATGGTTAATACTTTGCAGTTTAGCTTCATTCACAGAAGCCATCAAGCGTGTACCTTGCTCTTTGCTCTAAGGTCACCACTCCAAATGCTAAGCAGCATTAGCCTCAGGAGAGGTGCAGGAGGGACACGGCTCCTCTCTCAAACCCACTGCTCTTCCCTGCTTAGCTGCTTCTCTACCCACTTCTTATTTCTTAGATCAATCTTCCTCTTCTTCACTGCCCACTGGGGTACCATGCAAGACACTTTCCTTAATTCTAGGTAGATCAGGTCTGCTGCATATTTATATGAACTATATATATATATATATATATATATTTTAAAAATACATATATGTATATGTTTTTAAATAGATTATATGTGCCAGCCCCACAAAATAAATTAATCAAAACCCAACAGTTTTAAGTTTTGTTTTGTCCCCTCAGTGTTAAGTTTTGTTTATGTCTTTGACTACTTATTAAAAATCTGTTCTGAGAGCACATTAAGATGCCAGCACCACTGGGTCAACTAAGTGCTGAGTTAAGTAAATGCTGTTCTTTATTTTTCCATAAGAAATGCATGCAACTAGTAAGGGGTTTCTCCTTGTTCCAGAAAGATATTAATTAATGCATCATCAATTATCAGCACTAGTAATAATAATAATAATGAATTTTACAGTGTTAACATACCATTTTGGGAAATGTTCTGCAAGTCTCTGTGATTACAGCGATTTCTCTTCCGTAAACGTAGATACAAAGAGTCTGTCCACCCTCTGAAATAAATTGAGAAAATGCAAACTGCTGAAGTCCTATGATGATAAAAATACAGTTGATACTAAAAATTAAGTATGTTCTTGTCTCTGAAAAACTCAGTATCCCAGTTATGACAGTATCTATACAGTATATATACAGTTATGCATATGCTTCTATTTCACCATCTCTGTTTTTGTGGTCATAAATGTTTTTAATTTTGAACAAGGTGGCCTAAAATAAAGCAAAGATATCTGCTCAGAAACTATAAATTGATGAAGAGTTTCTCTGACATTGTTCCATCCAGGAACAATGCTTTATCCTGGTCTTTCTGATAAGATGTTTAAAAACATTTTTTTTATACATCCTTTATCAAAACAATTCTGTTGGTTGTTCACAAATTGACTTTTCAATTGGTTGTTATGGAACAGTAAGTAAAAGAGAAGAAATATTGGCAGGGTAATCATCCCAACATCATAAATCTTGGACAGAATATTCTGAAAACAGGTTATGCTTGACTGTTATAAGTTCTCTCCTTTATTTTGCACTGTTGATACAAATGAAAAAAAAAACCCAAAACAATGGAAAGGATAACAGCCTAAAGGGTGATGAGAAGACCAAGCTCCCAGCCATGAGTACATGTTCATTTCAATCTGGGCTGCAGCTGTTTGTTTGGTTTGTTGTTTTTTTCTTTCAGGAGTGGAAGAGATTAAAAACTGAACACTGGACCAAGGCTTATCACTGACTGATTCAGGGGCAGTTCTATGCTCTGATCACCTGAGAGCTTCAGATCCTTTGGAGCCCAGACAAATACTGTGTACTGAGAGGCTGGGCATTGCAAAAGATTTTTAAATGTCAGTTTTGCAATGGCTCTGATAGAGAAGGCCACATAGGTCTTTACTGTCTAGCTTGTCAAGTAGCAAACTGCCTTAAAGCAGATACTGTGTGAATGTAGCCGAGGTTGAGAGCCTGGATTTTGCACCGGGAGAAAAAAGGAAACAAAAAGTCCAAGTATATGGTGCAACTGATATTTTTACTGAAAAAAATGTTATTCTGCCAACTTTTAAATTGTGCTGGTAGAAAGCCTCTTCAGGCTTGACCCATGCTTGGTTTGGCATTCAGCTGTATTCCTGACCTATCCTAGACATAAAAAGTAAAAACCATCTGAAGCTTAGATCAAATCAGGTGTTGGTTGATGATTATATCCTACAGCTCTTACAGGATTTGAAGGCTTCTTAATGCTGGCCAGAAAGATGATTAATAAAAAGATTTTTTTAACTTCACAATTACAACTGCAGGCATTTCAAAGTGTTTTGTGTTTGGACTTTATTTTCCTTCCCTTCTGGCAGAGACACTTTTTTCCATCTATCCCTGCAACCTTCCCCATCCACATGAGCCAAACTAACACAACAAATTAGGTCACAGACTCTTTCAAATTCTCCTTTTGCTATTTTCCTCTAAATGTGTTTAAAAAAAAAATGTGGAAGATGTGGGAGGGGGAGAAGAAAGATTTTCCCCTAGTAGGGAACATTATGAAAAAAACATGGGGTTACCCTTTATTCCACTGTTTCAGCAGCAAAAAGGAAACATGAGGAAGAGAAGAAGATTTAAAAANCGGAAACCCCTCAAAAACCCGCGGTGAAAAAACCAAAAACCCCAAAAAAAAAAACAAACAAAAAAAAAAAAAAAAAAAAAAAAAAAAAACAACAAAAAAGACCCATAAGAAAAGAGAAAGGCTGATATTTGTTACTTTCAGCAATGCTCTCCTTCCCCTGGATTTTGTAAAAAAAATAGTTTATCTTTTATTTCTTTGGGGTTTTTCTCCTTCTAAATTACAGTTTGACCAGTTCTAAAACCTACCCAGAATTTCAGGAAGACTTGCTTTTATATTTCAAATATGTTTTAAAAACCCTAGATCCAGGGTTGATCTTGGTTTTAGAAAGAGCAGATGCAGAGCTGAATAGTATTTTTCTGTTTCCTTTCAAGCACTGTTTTGGTTTTTTTCCTTGCTGTGCTCTGAGAGACCTAGAGACTTGCTATGACTTGGCCACCCTGTCTGTTGGCTTACCCGATGGTGGAATTCAGAAATCCAGTGATCTCTGAGAACTGGGGCCAGTCAAGCTCATCACTGAAAGCCATGGGGAGATTAGCAAATGATTTCTGAAAAAGAAATTTTTTAATCAACCCGGTTTCACCCTCACGGACATAAAATCCTCTTGGCAAATTTGCACACTTCTTAGCCAGACAGCAGCAGTTGTAACTACCCCTAGTAGTGGTAATTATGTATGCATATACTTAAAAAGTTGGCTTTTGTAGGACAGGCATATGAAGAGATGGGGGAAGGAAATGCAGAGGAGATATCTGAGTTGCAGCTCTTGGCACATTTTTTTCCTGAAAGAGTCCAAAACTCCTCCTCATGTGTGCATGCACTGCAGGTGCAGACCCCCCAAGGCAGCAGCTGATTGCTCCAGCATCCATCCTGCCCAAAGGTGTGTCAGCCTTGGGCACAGGAAGAGATGACAGCGTGATGTCCCCAGAGAATATGGCAAAGGCCTCATGTCAAATTCTCTCAAAGCTCCCCTGCCCTCTACAGCAGGGTCAGTTGAGAACATCTGATCCCCTGAAAACCTCTGCCTGGTCCTCACTAAATTTTGGCGATGGCACTAAAGCAACAGAGTCAGAAAGGCCTCTGAGCATGGCAGGGACAAGGGAGAAAAACACATCAGCTGACATAACCTTCCTGTGCAAATACATGCATCCTTTGCCCTTCTCTCTTCTGCTGATATTAGTCCCTAATGTTTTTTTACAGCGACTGCCCCTGTGAAAGCCTCGCTACAGATGCAAGCCATGTTGCACATTCAAAACACAGTGCCCTGTTCTTTTCCATTTTGTTTTCTGAATGTCCCAAAAATCGTGAAAGGTTAGGAAAACAGCCTTGATAAATTGTGTCACCTCAAAAGGACAGAATGTGGAGTAAATTTCCAGCTTCTCCCAGCCTGGAGTATGCTTGCAAAGACAAACGTATAAATCCTGTGTGCTCATAAAGAGGAAAAAACTGCTGATGAAAAAGGTAATAACCAAAAGAAGGTCAAAACATAAAATCAGAGAACCTACAGGCTAGTTTAATCCATATAATTTATTAGCTTCATTTTCTCTTCAAGCAATTGTGGGGTTTCCTTAAGACCTCACTGCTATAAACAACAAGCAGGAGGGTAATTCTTTATCCAGGAGGGTCAGAGTAACTGAGAATCTGGAGCAGAGCTAAATCTTTTGCTCCCCACCAAGTTCTAATTCCCAGAAAATTATTGTTCAAGTGAATGAGAGCTATACTTGAGGATATGGGTTGAGTATATGTCTAAGGGTTTTGACTGTGAGAAGATGGAGGGAGATGCAGGGAAAAGGGAGGAAAGGCAAGTGAAGGAGGGGGTTGTGGGGGACAGGAAATCCTGAAACCACGCTCTGAGCAGTCTAATGCACAGCAGATGCCAGTTTAAAGCATGTAACAGCACATTTGACCCACTTAGAGTACATCTGCATTAGTTACCAAGGTGAAAAGGGGCCTGTCTTAATTATCTTTCAGTTTGTTCTCTCCTTCTCTCTCTCACATACATATATGTGTCCTTGTGTGTATGCGTGCATATATATAAAAATAAAAAAATATTAATTTTTTAGAGCTGCAGGGAATCTTCAAATCTGCCTTCTTAAATCTGTTAGAGTTGTGTGCAAACAAGCACTTAATCCAAGGGTACAGCTGTGAGCAGAAGTGGAGGGATGCAGCATAGCTTGGCCACTTGCAATATTTTCCTCCTTGCAGGTTTGCATTAGAGGTGAGAGAAACAGTCACCTAGCACAGAAAAAAAACCCCCTGCAGATATGATCTCTTATTGGTGACACATATATCAGAGTATAAAAGAGATAATAATTATTTAATACCTTTTAAACAAGTCATTTCATAAACAATTCTCTCATTATTTCCCATTGGCACTCTGAAACAATATCTTTATTGGACAAGTCCCAGTAATTTTTAACTGTTTGGATTTTTTTTCTTCCCTGCAAACTTGGCTTAAATATGAATTTACCAGAATCTAATTGAGTTGCAAATTGGTTTGAAGGGGAACATTTGAGCCCGAAATTATAGTTGCATTTGAAAACTGTATAGACATTTAGCATTGACACTGTTCCAACAAAGCACTTAAGGGCCAGACTTTTGAAGATATTTCAGGTCCAAAGGGTGAAGATGAGTAGTTAATGGAAAATTCAGAAGAATGCTGAACCTTAAACTCTCCATTGATGTAGTTTGGAAAGTACAGCCTAACAGACTGTGTTTCTTAGTCTCAGATGCAAATGTGTCCCACTCTAGAGGTACAACTGTGTTGACTTTTAGCATAAAACTCTCTTGAGCACAGCCTTGTTTAAATACCATTCTCTAGACTATTCTGGCTGAGAAACCTACTTCAGCCCACGTGCCAGATTTTTGCAGAGAATCAGTAGAAAATTATGCCAGCCTAGCTTCAAATGCAGTATTTTAGCCTCAAATGCTTTAGATGGGTCTCATTTCAGTGAACATCCTCCTCTCCTAGATGAAGCATTGGGCAGCCAAAGCCACAGCTGATGCTAAATGTTCACATGCCAAGCCTAGGTTAAATGGAAGAAGGTTCAGGGTTGCTGTGGCAAGAGATTTTCAAAAGCAGAACACAAAAGGGCACTGGAAACCCAACACTCATACAAGCCTTTAGAAATATCAGTCCTGGAAATCCTGCAATCATTGAGGTATACCTTAATTTAAAGGAAAATTTGGTTTCTTTTTATGATTATAATGCTGTTCAAATCCTGGTGAGAGTATAAAATACCACAGAGAACTTTGTTATTCTAAGTACACAAATAAGCAAACCTTAAGCTCTTGAGAAAAGCACAGCCTATCTTTTTAAAAAGCATGAAATGCTTTTCTGCTCTGTAAAGTTGCAAGAGACAGAGGTTTGAAATTAGCAAAACTATCACCTTATTTCCCACAAAATGCAATATCTTAGTCATGACAACACTAGCTTGGAGAAATATGCCTGCATTTCATTGGATCCAGAGGAATGCTAGATAATGTTTTTAAAAAGAATTTCACACATCAAACTCCTGGTTTTTTTCTAGTGGTGCAAAAAAAGAAAAAAAAAAAAAAAGAAGTTAGTGGGATAAGTATTCGAGACATCCTGAATCCACACTAAAAGAAATGATGGCTTCTGCTAATAGGAGATAAATAACATGAAACAGTTACTTTAATGATACCTGAGAACCCCTTGAGTTTGTGGGCAACTAGGTATCTACCGGACTGTGGATAAATGTAGGATTTATTTTTTCTCTTTATTCAGCAACAAAATAGAGATCCAACAGTTTTAAACTGCATCTTTCCAGAAAGGGTATTACTTCCATCACATTTATAAATATAGAGCTTTTACCTCAAAATAAAAATGTCCCTAAAATGAGATATGAAAGTTGCTTCTATTCCAGACGTACAACAGAAAAATGCTGTAATTAGTAGCTATTTGGAAGTCAACTGTAAGCAGATGGACAAAGCAGCAGGAGCACAATATCCATCGCTAGACATACCAGTGTTTTCAACATTAGCTTTCTGCAAAAAAAACCTGCCTCAAAAAAACCCCTAATACTTCTGCTTTGTTAAGGCACATCAAGTGCATGATGTCTACTGCATTACACTTCATTTTTAGCATCCAAATTTTCAGGTTAAAGGGATTCAGCTCAATTCTTGCTGAAACTCTTACAAGAAAAGTCTGGCAAACGCAAGAGCTATTGATAAATAGAAAGCCAGAATAAAGTTGACTTGATCCCTTCTTGGAGATGTATAATTCTCTTTGTTTAAGATACCCGTGACTTCCCCTATAAAGGAAAGAGTGGTGGGTTTTTTGTTGTCTTGTTTGTTTGTTTGATTATTTCAACTGTAGAAATATCATGCCTGAGCTGCAGTTTTCAAAGATGTTTCCACCTCATAATGGGTATTTTCCACATCGAGTAATGTCTCTTTGTGGGAAGAACATACTCTGAGAAGGATGCTAACTGTATATGTGACTGGCTCCTAGGTAAAGGCTTTGGAAATAGCACTGGAAAACAAGAGTGCCCCCTCTGATATTTAGCATGCCAGAGGACTTGATATGGGAAAAGTGAATGATGCAATTTGATGCATCCCGTAAAACACGGGACATGTAACAGAAGCATGTCCCCCTGCACCAGATTACACTGGGCGTTATGACCCTTACTGGGCAAAGCTAAGAGGGCAGTAAGTACAGAGCAAAGCTAAGAGAGCAGTAAGTTCCTAATTAGACCAGGAAATCCAGAATCCAACGTACAGCATCTTCTCAACAATGCTCTTCAAGTCAATGCCATGGACATATGAATTCCAAAGCTGTTCAGCCCAAATCTTGTCACCCCTGTGCTGGTTACCCAAACAACATCCTGAGTGGATTTCTCATTCACATTCTCTTTCTTTCCTTACTCATCACAGCCTCTCCTTTTGAAGGTAGACTATGTGCAGCAAAATCAGGGAAAACAACCCTTCTGCAGAGACTCTTAATGAAATACTCAGCATCTCTCCTGAAAAATTATTTCTGCACCTAATTAGCTTTAAAACTGGAATTAACAGCTGCCACTGATGTGGTGCTGATTAGCAGATGGGCCCACAGCATTGTTACCGAGTGTAAATTTTACTTTACACCTGTATATGTAAACACTTGTATATGTAAACATGTAAAAGGATAAATATAAATAAGAAATATGCAAAATATGGAAAGCATATAGAATGAATATGTAAAAATACAGAAAAACATTAAAGTAATAAAATAATATACTGAATAAATCTGACTTAACAGGCACACAACCTTTTCCTCGACACATGATAAAAAATCTGGACAGGGCAGGGGCGAGGAAATGCTATTTGAAATTTCATGTAGAGGTTTGATTCTATTGAAATGAACATTAAAGCTTTGAACTTACTCTAGGATTGACTGTGGATAAAACCATTTGACAAACCAATATTTTCATTTTTATGTGTCTTATCAAAGAAATTTTGGCAGAATCAAAGCAAAGTGTCTTGAGTTAGACAGCACAAGGGAACAGCAGGTACACAAAGCTGATGCCTTATCCTCCCCTCTCCAAGGCCTAACATCAAATCCTTGCTGTGGTCCCAGATTAAAGATGTTTCCTGTAAGATTAGGACACAGACTCTCTGCACTCTCTTTGGTCACAAAACCATCCCTGGATGTGCTTCAAAATTCTCCTTGAGGGAAGCCTTGCACTGAAAAATCACTGAAGCCAGTTAATTTGTTAATTAAGCCTAGCAATGAAGGATATTTGCCAGTGGTATTTAATACAATACAAGAGACAACAGTATTGCTCCTTCACAACCCCAAGGCAGCTAAATGGCTGCTGTTGACATTCTCCACAGAGAAAGCCAGACACAGAGGACAAGGAAAAGGAAGAGGCAATGAAAAGGACTGAATTAGTTCAGAAATTGTATTGCTAGCGCTTTTGTGCTCAGGTGACAACTTTCGCACTCATGGTGAGCTCCAAATTAAATAACTTTCTACTTTTGCTAGAGTTTAATCACAGATAATAGCTTTTATACGGCTGAGATCTCTCTATGTCTGCATTAATATTTAACTGATGTATTTTTGCCAGGTTGGTAGGAAAGCTTGGAAATAGTCTGAGAAAAAACCATGTTTCCTATCCCAAACCTCACATATATTTTTTGGGCCTTACACAGAGTGCACCAGTTCCCTCCCTGTGCAAGCTGCTCTACATTCATCAAACAGTAACAAAGAGCCTCCAAAACTCACTTTTGCAATCTCCTCTCCAGCTCCCAACCTTGAAGCTTGTGCCTTGGCATGCTATTAGCAGACCCTGACCCATCCAGCTGGTGGATCAGCAAGTTTAAAGCAAGAGAAATTATTTCTAAATCTTCATTAAAGTGATAATAAAATGCTGACATAGTCTAGAACTGGTCTTGCCTACATGGCTTTGCTACCAGCGTCACTGTCAGAATCATCATTGCCATCAGTATTATGATCATCTTTATTAGATGAGATAATCTCAATTATCATTAGTGCTAATTTATTATGATCCTCATCAGCTCTGTCATCAGTGTCATTTGTCTAATTGTTGCTCATAAGCATTTAACAAAGAAAAACAACGGCTAATCTGCAACATTCAAATCAGCTCTGGGAGCAAAAGTGGAAAAAAAACCATGAAACTCTCAGACCTCCCATGGCACTGCCAGCTACTAACAGTCTGGAAAAAGGATTGTTCTCCAGAAAATGTCTGTAACCTTACTTTACAGACACCAGTGGATGAGTATAAGCTTTTCATCAGGAAAGGTGGGCAATGATGATCTATCTGCTCACCCCTGTGCAACAGACCCTTGTGCAGAGAAGGACAAGGTGCAGATCTCCTTGGGTAGGGACTGACAACACTTCAGGATAGGAAACAACAGTGAAGGTCAGGAACATACTAACACGTTTATCTCCAGAGCATAATTGCAGTTTGCTGGAACGATCTTTTCCTCTCAATTATTTCATTACATGCCAGTGAACTGCAACAGGCTCGTTACAGTTCACAGTCAGGTGCATTTTTTTGTTTTTTGAAAACAGGAAATGCTGCGATACCACCCATGGACAGACATCCGTGTGGCAGTGATATTTTATGGTCACAGGAACACTTCCCTTAAGGACAAATCTGTGATAAATACTTGGATGACCCTCAAACACCTGTGAATGCATTTGTTCAACAGTCCTCAAAACCAGAACACTGGGGTTATGAGACCTATTTCACATATGCCACAGGATGAGGGAAAACAATCCAGGGCATGTCATTTCAAAGTCAGATTCCTAAAGCAGAAATTCCCTGACTGTCAGCAGGGTCACTTCTGCAAACACTCTGACAGCAAGGAGCCATCCCAACCAGCCTGCTAATGGAAGGTCTGATCCCACAGACAGCACGGGTCTCCTTGAGCCACAGGCACGTGAGTGGAAAGCCAGATGTCTGATTAGTGTCTCTGGCACAGCACCGGGACACTGCAGCCAAGCTCTTCCCTGACCCAATTGCACAGATGTCGGAGGAGCGGCAGTAGCACAGGGCTGTGCTTTTTTATCTTCATAGGAGCAGATGCGGGAGGGGACTGATACACGTGAGACCATAACTACAAATTCCAGTGCAGTGAAGCATTTTGCACTTGCTTCCCCTTGGCAACCTGCAGCACAGCAGAGAAAGCAAATGGCAATCAGTGGTTTTGGCAAGCTGAACGTGATTCCTCACCGCTGACATCTGCGTGACAGTCATCCACTCGGGAGGGATGTGGAAGTGAGCGCCGGCCGAGTCTCCCAAGAGCACGACCCCTTTCGAGTCTGCACCTGAGGGATGTGTTTTGTTAGTCACATGGGCAGAAAGAGCAAACTGAAACCGAGCTTGGAGAGTGCTTGAAGAGAAACAGCAGTAGCAGCTGACAGAGTGACAGGGTGACTGACTACACCACTCTTCACGTGGCTTAAATGTTCAGAGGCTGCAATAGGATTTTCACTCCATCTGCAGCAGAAACCGTCTAACAGGCATTTGCCAACCACCCTAGAGAAAACAACTGGGGACTGGGCATGGAAAACAGGGGGAGGTCTTGCTAATCGGAAAAGAATTCTTGGTTGTATTCATATTGTGTGTTATTTCAGCAGAGATTTGGCTGTGCAGACAGTGTTTATTTTTACTATCCATAGATTATGCATTAAAAAGTACTTAAACATTTAGGGAAATCGGATTACTCAGAAAATTGCTCAAAGCTCCTTATAACAGAACTGGGTGGTGGATGTGCTACTCATATGAGTATTTCTGCTAGAACAATCTGTCTGGTTTTAAATATTCATAATTAATGTCACCTAACATTTGTAGATTAGCCTTTCATCTAAAAATGTTGAGGAGCCTTGCCAGGCAATGGTTCATTCCCAGGATACTGATTTCAGTGTAAGGTGAGGTGAGTGGCAACTGCAGTCACTGCTGGTTTGTGAGGCTTTTATTTGGGCAATGTGGACACACAGGCACCCACCCACATCATGGTCAGGGAGATCAGCTGATGCCATCACTTCACCCCTTTAAGGCCTTCTCTGGAAAAAAATGGATGTATTTATGGCAAGAGGTAAAGTGGGACAAATGCAAATGTTAAGCTGCTTCCCTAAATCTCAAAGCCACTACTCTGGGTTAGTCTTCAGGCACCAGAGAAGATGCAGAGGTGACATCTCAGTTTGCTCCTGTCCCCAGTCTATGTATTCAACTTCATTACTGAGCTGACTTGTAACAGGAAATTACCAGCAGCCTGTGTTTTTCAAGTTTCATCTTTACCCATCCTCAAGATTAAAAAAAACTCAATAATTTTGCTTTTCTCATGATGTTATAAAGCCTGTTGTCCTTCTCCTGTCTTGTGAATGTGAAAATATTAAAATATTTATAAAATTAATACATAAGACTCAGGGTTTCTTGTATTGACTCTAATGATTTACCTTTGCAGAATTTCTCCTCATAGGGAATTCCATCTTTTGGATCTACACCCTGTTGGAGAAGAGAAAGGGTAGATAACAGTATCTATCTAGCACCTGAAGCATGGCAGTGCAAAGCAGAGGCTGAGAATTTAGTTATTCTTGAATGTTTGCCTGCAGGAGGCACTGCATCATAATAACGATTTTTTCCATTACATTATTTTAATAAGTATATATACATTTAAATTAATCATATAAGCTATAATTTAAACAATCATAAGCATCGATAAACAAACTTAATATCAGCTAATAAAACCAGAATAAATAAAAAAAGAAACATTTGTAAACTAAATTAAAGACTAAAGAGGACAAAAGAGAAGCAGCAATCAGGAAGGTGCAACTTCATTTACTTACCCATATGCCATTGCAGTTAGAGTCACTTTTTGCATCCCAATTATCAGGACTAAAACAGAGACACAAAAGGATAAGCAATGTCACCAAAAAAATTGGGAAATCAGATCCCCAGTGCTGTTTTCAACTAAGATTAAAAAGGAATTAGAAATTCCTTTCTGCCTGGAAGGGTGGAGTTTTTTCCCCCTTTGGATCTAGGAGAGGCAATTTTTCCTAGCAAAATGCAAACGCAAAATGCAATATTAATTTAAAGTTAAAACTGGAAGTTGCTGAATGAAACTTATCCTTTCAGTCAGTGGCATGGTTTCCCTCTCCACCTCTGGTCTGTCTGACCAATTTTAGCTGCAGATTCTTCAGAGAAAGGAAAGAAATGTGTGCACCACCCCCACAAATGAGTCCCATCCCTGGTCTTGATCATCCCCTCCTGTCTCCCTCACAGTGAAATCAAGCAACATGCAGTGATGTGCTGTCTAAGAATATGGTCCAAACAAAATCTAGAGCTCATTCTTCTCAAAGCCACAATTAATAAGAAGCCTTTAAAATAATTAAAATCCTTACCGCCTGCCAGGGTACACAGTTGTGTTTTTGTCATTGCAGTCTCTGCCTCGCCAGTGATAGCCCCTCAATGTCTGAAGGCCAGGAGAAACACGCAGAAAGGACAGCCATTATTACTCTTGCACTTTTAATTTAAAATATCTAAAATGAGAATCTAACTCAAGGTGTAGGAATAAAACCCAGTAAACAGGTTGTATTCCAGAGTCCCTTTGCTAAGCTTTAATAACTGACACCTAGCATGCTTTGGTGCAGAAATAAGACAAGTTAGCAATTTATTTTTTTGTTTAATATGCCTTTACTTCACCTCTTATTAATTCAGTAAACAACCACTCAGCAGCAGAGCAATTTGCTTCTGCAGGGAGCGCAGCTTTATGTGTGCATTTCCCCAGGTGGCACACATGAATGATTGCTTTTTCATCCAGGAAAAAACTGAACATTTCATGACAAAAAACCCTTCCATTCATTTTATTACTATACCTATTTTCACATGAATGGATAAGGCTTTGCAGAAAGTAGGAGGAATCCCAGAAACATCCTCATTATCAAGGGATTACTATACCAAAGGAAAGGCTTTGCTTACTGGGAAAGTACTAAATTTATCTCCATCAAAATCTTCAAAAGGCAGTTTATTTCTTAGAACACTGTAAAAAACAAAAACAAAACCCATAGTGTTAACATATGGAAGGGAATCTATTAAGAAAGTAAAAAAACACAGTGAAGTGTACAGAACAGACAATAACTGGCATGATATTCACTGCTGTATATTCAGTTGTGGTTCTATGCTTGTACTTCAGCAAAGTGATCCTGCCCAAAAGAGAAAATTCTGTATTTCAATATCCATCGCCTGAGTTCTGGAGGTGAGGCTGATGGACTCCTGTATGGCTTCAATGTCAAGCCTGCAGTCTCTAAAACAAATTAGGACAACAAATCTGTGGTAAAAGTTTGGGGTTTTATTGGTTGGTTGGTTTTGTTCTGCTATATTTTTATTTTATTTTTTAGCTACAGAAAGTGGAAAGTAAAAAACCAAAGACGGTGAGAGAGAGAGAGAAAGTGCATGAGCGAGAGATCAGAAAAGCTGAGTTGAACACATGCAATCCAACATATGATATACAATTTCATTCCCAGTTCCACTGTCTGAACTCATAGGCTTCAAACCCAGCTTTTGTGTCCTGACTAACATTTCAAAAGGCACTTGCAAGATTTTTCATGTCAATCAACCCATTCCCAATAAACCCCTGATATTTGCAGTTTCAGTCAAATGAGCAGAAATAGGTGAGCAAGTTGGTCTTGGCAGTTGTATCAGTCAAATATACAGCTGACAATCCTGATTTATTCTTAGACCTCCTTGAGTATTCCTCCAGGTCATTGGACTACATTGACAAATACGCTTTACAAGTAATTGTGCAGCTCATGTCTTTGGCCTTTCTTAGAAACTGACTCAAAGTCAGGACTATCATGAGTTGTTTTTCTGGATGCCATTCACCTGACTTTCTTAAACACCTTGGGAGTGTTCTATGCTTCACAACTGACATTAAATTCAGGTTCCTCACAGAGTTATGCAGGTGCTGGTGGCCTTCCTGCACTGAGACATGGGCACCACAACTGGGTGAACAAATAAAATGAAGAAGTTTCTTGGGCTCAGAAAATCTCAGGAGACATCTTGGAGATGTCACATCTATAAATGTGTCACATATTTAAGCTCTGCTAAAACTGAGCAAATGCTTTAAGCACTAAAACAACCACAAGGATCCCTGTGAAGGACATTACTTACCTGAACTCTGTGCAAGCTCCTTCAGTACTACCTAGACAGTGGTTTTATAAAGGAAACCAACATAAGTAAAGTATGGGAAGCTCTGTTAGCTAAGGATGACTTTTGAAAGAAGCAAATTTACCATATTCTGTTTCTGGTTAAGGACTGATAATGTATACATACTATTTCATCTTCTCACACAGGTTAGCCAGAAGAGGAAATGCACATACACTTGAGAACCCCATGAAGCTTTTCTGGAGAGGAAGAAAAATAAAAGTAGATGGATGCATTAGTTCACAGAGGTGATGTAGCTTGAGATATTCAGTGTCAGTAAATTACAGAGCTAAACCATGTATTTTCTGCCTAGAAACATCCAAAAACTCTAATGATATCAATAAGGATGCTACATGCCAGAGGATTTAAACCTGACACAGCAGTCAAGGATTAAGGCTGAGCATTTTATAAACCAACTTTTCTTGCTTCCAAAGACATGTAAAACTCAAATAGGAAAGAAAATGTTCCAGTCTTTTCTCTGTCTTCTCTCATGTAACCATTTTTTTTTTCATTCTCTGTAAACATTACTGTTTTCATGTTTGGTAAATATGCTGGCACCTGACACAGTGCAAAACTGGTGAAAGCCACTCACTTGAAGCCATGAGTCTGGTTTCTACATGCCAAAGGTCACGGACAACTCCAAGAAGAGAAGAAACGAGAGGATCCAGACTGTGCATTGAATACCCTTGATTTTTAAAATGAGATTTTTACCTGGAAATCTAGATTTTGTCTTGGCCAAACCTGTAAGATGTAAAATACAGCTGTTGCTAGAAAACCTCCTTCAACATTAGTAGCCCATAGCCTTGGGCCAATCTAGTTGATCTTGCAGGTAGCCAGGAAGCTTCAGAAGCTAAAAGAGACCTTCCTAATGAATTGTGTTGCATGGGCAAATAATCCCACAAACAGTGCTCATGTGGCTTCACTGTAAATTCAGTTGGTCTTGAAACACTGAGGGTGCTCAAGTGGTCTCTAAAGGCAGAAGCTAACTGGTGAACAGCCTAATTCTCTGTATTCACTGGAGCTACATTTACCACGTAAATACGGAGCAGACGAGCAGATGGGCATATTCATAACTTTATGCAAAGAAGAGTAATTGTTTATACAGGCATAGCACTTGAAAGCTTTGTCCTTGGATCAACTGCCTCATGTTACATACCTTATACACACAGAAAAAAAAGAGTAAGGGAGTCCTCAACCTAATGCTATTACAACCCATGCCCAATATGAAACAGAAGGTAAAGCTTGTCTACAGCTTAGGAGTGGCCAATGGAAGGTTATTACACGCCATGTGGATCTATAACCCTGGTGTATACAGCTCTGAGTAAAAAAGAGAACTGTGAGGCAGCACAGCAAGGCAGTGAGGCCAAGGAGTGCAGGGCCCTGCTTTGCAGCTCCAGGGAAGGTGTTTGCTTGGACAGGTAACAAGGGGCAATGGAGATAAGGGTCTCACGCTGCCCAGAGCAGGAGCTCAGGCACAGAAATATGCCACAGCCGGGATCTCAGTGTGGAGAGGAGAACTGGGGGAGTGGAGAGGGGACAGAGCCAATAGTACAAAGATTGCAGCCAACATTTGTGCTGGTGGCTGAAGTGACCATGCAGCAAGGTGGAGTTGAAAAAGAGTGGTACCTTTTTCAGGTACCACTGAAATGGAGGAGGAGGAGGAGAGATCTGCCGTGCAGTAGGAGCTGTAACAGTGCACTTTCTGAAGAAAGAAGAAATGAAATGAAGGAGAAAAAAAAAAAGGAAGGTCATGAAGACAAGAAACCTGAAAAAAAAGCCACCGATTAACTTTCTTCAGCTCTGTCCAACACACTCACATGACAAAGCTTTGGTCACACTGGTTTGGACAGGGAGGAGGTACTGGTGGAGTGAAAGGAGGAACCAGAACACAACCAC
Source organism: Phainopepla nitens (assembly GCA_013400175.1). Lineage (NCBI taxonomy): Eukaryota > Metazoa > Chordata > Aves > Passeriformes > Bombycillidae > Phainopepla > Phainopepla nitens. The sequence continues at coordinate 666,466 of VXBQ01004624.1, read as the reverse complement.
AGAAGAAGTGGGGAGAAAAAGCCAAAAGTAGCCAGGAAGTGAGGTCTTTCCTTGGGCTGAAAGGGAAACCTCATCCCACTGCTGCACCTCCAGCTGCCCTCTGCACGTTCCCATCCCTCTGTACCTCTGTATCCAAGCTACTGGCTGCCTTACGGCTGCGTCCTGCAGCCTGGCTGGGACACAGGCCCCCTTTTTGCTCTGTGTGTATGGTCAGGTGGGCAGAGAGCATGACAGGTGCACAGACAGGATGCCAGTTTCTCTTAAAGAGATTTGCAAACTTCCTGGAAAGAGGAAAGAAATCACTTCCCCCTCTCCTTCATGTAGTGCTAATTCTGCCAACAGAAGCACCAGAGGCTCTTTAAGCCTCCCATCAGGCTAAGATTTTCAGGGTCTTCATCTAAGCTGTCAGCTTTTCACTTCAGCCTAAGTCACCGTATGCAAAGCCTTTGAAGTTAAGGCACCTGGAGCCAAAACCCCACCAGAAAGACAAACTACAGGGCTTGCAAAAAATAAATACATAAATAAAACCTCCTTTTATTCTGCTCACAGGCTGTGCTAAAAATTTACCCTTTGCTGTAAACAAAGTGAAATCTTTTCTGTCTTTTCCTCAGCTAGTCTTTTGAAAATTCTTGCTGACTGGCTCTCCACTGGTTTCAAAGGAAGGTTATTCTGCAGTCCCAAAGACTGCCCAGCTTTGGGAGTGGGAGTGGATGCATGATGATGACCTGGCAATGCTGTGGGTGTTGCTGAGGACCAGCTGCAGCAGCATTCTGAAGTCCAGCAGTCTCTGGCTCCACAGCCTTTGTATTTCCCCAGCAGGTGGGACACTGAGATTTGGAGGTGATGCTTCAGCTCTGCTCGGCATTGTGCAGGAGAGTGGCTCGTCTGCTCTTTGAGGGTGTCTGGGGCTGCTCTCAAAAGTCAAGGAACACAGGCATAAAAAAAGAGGGAATCTTTGTGTGAACAGGCATTATTGGGTCCTTCCCAGCAGAGACAGGCTACAACTGCAGCATGAGTTGTTGCCAGAAGATGGGCTACTTGCCCCTGTGTAACATGAGCGGGTAAGCAGGAGATCAGCTTATGTCCTCCTCTGCCTGTCAGTTTGCTCTGGGCTCCCTCCATGGCTTCCCACTTGTCCCACTGCCAGGCTGTGACTTGCAGGGACCTCATAGTCATGACAGGATTGTACAAATGATGCCTGCTCTCATTAAATGCCACAACTCTAATCACCATTCTTTCATTGCTGTTGCTCAAAGATGCCCCTTAATATCTTCTCCACCCACAAGAGGAGTTAATGCTAGATGTGCTTACAGTGATTGATAACACTAATATTCTATTCATTGCCTGTTAACGTTCCCTAATGACATTTCTGTAATTATTTTAATTGGTTTTACTAAAAAGAATAACAATGAGCCCCTAATGCTTGTTGGTGTTTGGTTTAAGCCACTGCCTTACAGATGGCTAATTCCATTTAATGAACGGAGATATTTATTAGAATTTTTTTGAGTTGTAGCCACTTTCACTGCATCCCTACATCTGATGAATACCTTTTCTTTTTCCCAAACTCATAATGATCCTAAGAAATTCCAAGTAATGGGAAATTCTGGGATCCAGCTGGATCTCCCTTTCTCATTACAACAGCCATCATCGCATCTCTTTTTTTACGCACAGTCACACACAGCTGCCACGCCAAGATGGGGGCAGTTAACTTGCAAGAACTTCTTCAGAAGGCTTTCCCCAAACATACTGTGCAGCAAAAGCAACCAAAAGAGCAGAATGGGAAGAATTATCAGACCTAATTTGGTGTTTTGGTTTAGCATGAGCATGGGCATGAAAGAGGCCAGATGAATGTTTTTCTTTCTTCACTGATGTGGATGCAGGGATGTCCTACCACAGCTGGGGTGTTCCTGGTTTCTCACCCACATACTCAGCCAGGTAATCTTCTTCCCAGGCAGGGAGAGCACCTCAGCTCTCACTAAGGTGTATCTGCCTGTGTAGGTAACAGATCCTGATTTGGCAGCCTTGAGACTGGGCAGGTGATTTCCTCACTGTTTCATCACATGCTGTTGCTCTGGGATACATGGCTTATGCAAGCATGATTCACACTGTGCTCCCTCCTAGAGATTCTTCTTTGTGCTTCTTAGTGCATTGTTTTTCTGGATCTGAAAATAACTTCAGTCTGAGGGAATGGGAAATTGCAAGCTGAAGTAATGCCTCTAGAAATGTAATTTTCTATTTTCCAGGTTGAAAATAAGTTTCAGCCAGGGTCATTACAGGAAGCACACTAGGAATAACTGCAGGAGACCCCCGAGCAAGCATATGATCTGTGTTTTAATTTGAGCTGACCTTGCATTGTGCAGGAGGTTTGGAAATACATTGAAACCCAACTGTGACCTTTCTGCTTCCAGTCTGTTTGTCCTTCCTGCTGGTAAATAGGCAGCTAGGGGCAGGAAGGGGCCAAGGGCCAATGGAGATTGAGAGAGGCATGGGGGCATTGAGCAGTTTTGAGGATACGGGAGAGTACAGGCAAAATAGGAGAGCAAATTGCACCCAAACATTGACACCAACCACGCCACCCTCCCTGGGACATCCTGAAAAGATGTGGCACGCCCAGCCCAAGAAAGTTGGATGTGCCTGGCCATGTGAGGGACTCAGCCCAATATGCCAAGGGTACAGCATATGCAAGGAAGCAAAGGAATTGTGTCCCAAGGGGAAGCATCCCTGTGCTGGGCCCTCTCCAGCCCCGTGCCTGTGCCTGACCTCCAGCTCACAGAGAGGATCTGCTTGACTCAGAGCATCTCATTACAGGTGTTAACGTGGGGACTTGTTCCAGGGAAAGAAGAAGAAAAATTTCATGTAATTTGAGCAGAAATTTCAGGCCATCAGTGGCACAAGTAGCACTGAATAGGAAGGAAAATTAATACTAGATCTTGCTGGTTGCTGTTCTGTGGGAGCTGAGGCACATCTCTCAAGTGCTTTGTTTATTTCCCTGGCTTGGCAAATTGCCCAAAGGCTAATTAGGAACCTCCATTTTCACTTTTGTGAGTAGCAGTGCAGTAAGGATTCAGGAGTAAGCAATATCAATAATTTTTCACAAACAGTTAAAGCATTTCCTCTGCATTAAGTGCCTGAAGACAACTGGAAGGACAACTCTAGGGCTGAACTGACTCACCTAAGTGAACATAGCAGAATAAAAGCTGCTACCCTTCTCTGCTACCCTTTAGAGATCCTCTACAAATCTGAAAACTGTTGGAGGCAGAAAGCTTTCAAATCACATTTTTCAAATTTTAGAGGCAAAGGCAGCATTTCACAAATACAGGAAAAATATGCAGAATTTGCATTTAGGCTATTGCTTGAGTTTCATACAGCCCCAAAGCGCAGTTGTTCTGCTCTGAGTCAGTGGGGTCATTTCATGAGGCAGCCACTTACATACAGCTACAAAGTAGCTGCAATTTTCATTATCTTTTTTATGCTCTCCCCAAACTTTCATAATTTTTCTTTATTTCTCCCTCTCTTTCTTCCAGTGTCACCTGATAGAGCAGATCCTGTATCAAGTAGGAGTGAGTCAGCATTCAATTCAATGCTAATCAGGAGGATTCACAGTCAGACAAAACAAACAAGGACTCACTCCTGATAAAATGCCAGTACAGAGTAAAACACTCTAATGCCATCAATTTCTTACCAGGTCCTTGGAAGTCTTCATAATTCTTTTTGCTTTTCTTATTGCAACACTCAGTCCCACCTAGGAGAGCAAGAACAAAATGAAAAACAACCAGATCAGCCTCACAGTATCCTACCAACTTTTCTCCCCATTTCCTACCATTTTTTTCTATTTTAATATCAGTCATAGCACAGAAATGATGTATGAGTCCACAAACTCCTCATCAGTTACTTTTTATTGGACTAACAATCAATTATCCAGTCACCTTCTATGAAACTCCAGTTGCAAGAGTTCATTTATTTTGCTCCAGGGCATCATTTATTTCCCAAGGAAAAGTCCAGATCAGCTGAAGAGCTGAAATTCATATCCTGACTGCACTGCGTGAGCTGCAGAGGACATACTTCTCTGGTGACTCCTCCTGAAGGAAAACTCATCCATTAGAAGGCTAAAAGAGCGTTACTCCTATAATGTCAGTCTGACTTGCTGTGGAAGGGTACAGAGGAAACATTTGCTCTTGCATGGATAAGGGTTATACTCAGCTGAGGTTCATCCTGGCAGGGGAACATGGCATGCAGGAAGGTACAAAGCAGGGAACAGAGTTTGGAAGGAAAATCCCCTGCTTAGGATCCAGGAAGGTTAGCTTTTTATTCTGGAAATACCTGCCCTGGAGGGTAAGATCTCTCTGACAGTGGCAAGATAGTTTTTCTGTTGGGTCTGTGCCAACTTGTGCTGAAGAGGCATTTTGGGATACCTCCACAATATGGATACTTATACCTACATAGGAAGAAAGAGCAGGAGAACCATTCCAAGAAAAGGTCTTGGAGAGGCATCAGGTTGGCCATCATAAGGTCAAGGCTTACAAAGAAGTAGTTACTAGTGATACACAAATAATTCCTGAAATCCCTTTGCACACAGGCTCTTTGAAGGAGCAGAGGAAATTCTGTGTGGGGGGCACCATCCATGAGTGTGAGTGACAGCCAAGGACCAGCTCTACTGGCAGTAGGAGGACAGATGTGCCATGTGTGGTGCAGCAAGGCCGTGGTAAAATACGCCCTGACAGCTGCTTGCAATGGCCAGGAGCTGCCAAACACTGCCACGGTCCTGCTCTCCAGGCTGTCTTCAAGGCTCTGCCATTGCAAAAACCTCAACAAATACATCTTTGCAGCCCATGTGGTCCACAGTCCTGGGTGCTGCCTGAAGAAATGTTGAGGCATGGGCTGTAAGTAGGGGCTGTTTCTGCACCGTGTTGTTAAGCATTGACCTGGCCTTAAGACATTTGTCTTGTATCACAGAACAGAAGGATCACACTACTTCTCCTGCCACAAGGACTCTTCCCAGTCATGGAGATGAGGAGATGCCCCAGATATGCTCATGCCATCCAAAATATTTAACAACTGTTTAACAACTTTGATGAACAGCACTTTCTAAATTCAGCCATATCTTTCCATAAGAAAGGACGTTCTTACAACTCCAATTTAGAAAAAAAAATAAGAGACAGTCAGAGGAGTCTGGGTGGGTGAAGGTAACACCAGTGCTCCCCCCTGCTGCTCCATTTTCAATTCAGGACAATATTCTTGTGTCTCAGTGATGACAATTCCCATATGTTGTGCTGCATTTATTAGGCCACCTTAGAAAACAGTCATATCTGTGAGGCAGTAACTAAGTGATGGCCTCTGTCCTTCCCCTCAGCATTCAGCATGAGGAAGGCTGAAAGCACCGCCTGTTCGCTCTCTTTCAGCATGAATAATTACTTATGTTCTGTAGGCTTTGAGAACTGGCAAAAAAAAACCCCAACCATAAAATAAAAAAAGAGATAAAAATCAATTATTTTTTAAAACGTTTCACATGGAAAAACAAAATCCAGAGTATCACAAACATGTTAGCACCTGGTTTCTACTCAAAACTGTTAGTGGGGACAAACTGTTCTGTCTGAAAATGGCCTGCTATCAGTCCCTCCTACAGCTCAGCCTAAGGACATTACTGCCAGCCTAACATCAACTGGGTCTAAGGGCTCTGAGGTAAAGTCAGCACAAGTTTATATTTATCTGGACAGAGCTATAGGAACTCAGCAAGGGGGAAAATAGGGATGCTTCAGCAAGTGCTATTATTACAGCATTTGGAGAAAAAAGAAAACGTCCCTCATGTGATGGCACCTTTCTGAACAGCAGCATGTCAGATTAGAATATTAAAGCAGACTTAATTTGTATTTAAAGTAATCATTGCCAGCATTTTTGTGCTGGGGATAAAATTTAGCGTGTCATTATAATTGATTTAGGCAGTGATCAAAGCAAATAAATTAACCGTGATATTCAAGGGTCAAAAAATTTATGGTGAACAACACAAAGGGATACAGACGAGTAAGCATAAGCAGCAAGGAACACAGACTTCTAAGCTGCTGGGTTTTAATATATGTCACATTAATATACATACTTAATACATGTTTAATTCATGGTGTCTATAGTCTTCTAAAAATCAGGGTATGTCACAAATAGATGACAGAAGCCAGCAATGAGCCAAGACATTGTTTTCTAGTTTCTTCCCCCTGGGCAACGGCTGTCCCCAAAACCAATATCATGCATCTTATGTTTGCCATAGTTATGTTGTACAATTCCAGCTGTTGCCATTTCTGCAGTAAAATAACTTGAGAGGCAGATGTTAAAAATGGCTTAAAATTGAGTGTAATAGAAGGAAAATTCCCAGAGAGGTAGCATTTATCAATCCTTTTCTGCTGGGCAGGGTAGGAGAGACCTTTCTTGCTCACAGCAGCAGCACATGAGAAATGCATACTTCAGACAGCTCCTGGAGTACTGCACTCAGAAAGCAGAAAACGAGAGGAAAAGGCTGGATTGACCTTGGGTGCAGAAAATGCTCTCTCTGAAGAGAGCATTAAAGTTGATGCCTTCTCTCTCTTCACAAGTTACCTCAGCCAAGACTCCAGGCAGCTGAACCACCCACTGGGAAGAAAACACTCCTGATGTCACAGGTCACCTGTAATGCCTGGCTGACACCAGCATGTCAAGCCTGCCACTGGGGGCCATATCGCCCATACAACCTCTCCTGCTGCACCTTGGAGCCTCCTCTCTTTCCTTCCCATGGCATGAGAACACTGCCAAGGAGGGGGTTCCCTGGGCTTCAGCAGCTGATCGATAGGTCCTGGGGAGCAGCCAGCATCATCCACCCCAACTGGAGCAGCCCTGCCACCCTGTGTGCCCAAGATACCCAACCATGGATGGGGCCAAGGGCAGGGTGTTACTGGGATTTCATTCACTGCTTTCTTTCTGTGTTCTCCACAGAGACCACGCGTTCCCAGTAATTATTTCTTTTTTGGCAAACAGATGTATTTCTCATTGTAAACAAATGCACGAACCAACTCTAATTCTCCCTCATCTATCACCCTTGTTAGCCAGCTTTTTCCCAGGAGACAAGATATTTACAAAACACTCCAACTTTCCCTTCTAACTCATTTTCATCATCCTTTAACCAAGAATACCGAAACAGCAAAACTCTGCAAAGCTTGTCAAATAGCACAGCTAGAAGTGGGATTTGTTCAAGAGCAACGCTTCCTTGTCCGCATACTTGTGTCTGCCACCCTCCAACCCCAAATATCTCTGTGCCTATGGGCTGTCCAAGGCTTGTTTTCGAGGGTCCTGCCTGAGACAGCTTCTACATTGGCACGGCACAGCTGCATGCACCACCTTGCAAACCCCATGCCACCCTATTTCCTTCGGATTTATTTGGTGGAATGTTGGGGTTGTATGATTTGGTGTTTTGGGGTTGTTTGGGTTTTCAGTTGGGGTAGGGTTTATTTTATTTTATTTTATTTTATTTTATTTTATTTTATTTTATTTTATTTTATTTTATTTTATTTTATTTTATTTTATTTTATTTTATTTTATGCCAGTGAAGAGGGGCAGAGGAAACGCAGAGAAACAAGTAAAAGAGGAGGAACTAGTGCTCAAACTGTTACCTGTCTATGGGTAGTTTCTTCAGGAAAGAAACTCATATTTCATTGATTTTACCTGTTTCCAAAAACAAGGGCTAAAAGGAAGGCATCTTGCTCCACAGGACCTAGCCTGCCTCCCAGACGCTTGCTTTACTGCTTGCAGTCTCAAAAGAAGGAAACAGGTCCCAGCCACACTTTTGTACAGGCACTTTTGACTGGTAGCCTGCTCTTCATCAGGAATGCAGAACCACTCCCACCCTGGAGTTTGCTTCTGTCTCACCTCCATTTTTACTGAGAAAGATGAATGAGAGATAACAGCAGGAGTATTTTTATTGTACTAAACCCCAAAGGGTTTCTTCTTCCACCCAGAATTGTTTGGCTCCTACTTGTCAAACAACAAGCTGACTACAGTAATATCCATGAGGGATGTGGCTTTGTAGAAAGTCAGTGAAAGACCTGATAGAGGGTACACAAACCAGCATGAGTGCTTGTGGCAATGATGCTCACTCTGGCAATATAAAACTATAAGAGCATAAATATGTATATTTTTGCTGATGTAAAATGACTTCCACCAAAATCCTCTTGATGGAGACTAAGACAGAATACGTGGCTGAAAGATCTCTGGTAATCCGGAAGATAAAAGTGATGGGAAGCAGAAGAGGTGCCCTGAAAGGCAGAAAGATGGTGTACAAACTTCCAACACAGACTGTTTTAGTGATTGCTAGAGCACGACCACAGTGCTGAAGTTTAGCTATTATTCTAGCCACAGCAAATAAATTAAAGTATTGTCATTTAACTAAACAGGCCAGCTGGCTTAAAACAATCTAGAGACATGCTGAGAATAATCTCCTGCAAACCTGTTTGCTTCCAGGGCCAGAAAAGAAACTTGGTAGGCAGTGTGTAAAACTCTTCGCCCTATTACAGCATTTTCACTCACCAGAGGAACATCCCTGTATTACATGACCTAGTGCAGAAAGTCCTCCAGCATAGGAGCTGATAAACATTTTTGGCTAAAACATTATCCAGTCATCCTAAACCAGGTCTCTTGGATGCCTGTACTACCGTCAGTCCTTTGGAGTGATGCTGCAGCCCATATTGGAATATCTGCTGTTGGCGTGGCTTAAACCACAAAGCTCATTACAGAAGTACCTTGAACCACAAAGCATTTTACAGCAGGTTCAGATACCATCCCCTTTTCAACCACCTTTAGTAAGCCTTCACTACTGATGGGCCCTATTAGTTTGCCTCTTTACTTCAAGGAAACCCCAGTGCTGCCACCCTCACACTAAAGGGCAGAAGAGAACCTTTGCTCTGCTCTACAAGCCACTGGTGGCAGGAAGGGTCTCACAGGGCCCATTGCAAGGGATATTTGGTCGCACGGTCATGCTGGTGATCCAGGGGCTGCAAAGGCCCCTTCCAATCTTCCCCGCTGACATCAGAGGTCTCTTCCTGAAACTGCTTCCCAGCAGAGCAGCCCACCTTGCCCAAGCACCAGCAACAGGGGGCTGCCCTTGCCCAGGCTGGATGCCTTTCTCCTCCAGCTCCATGCTGAGAAGACGGAGCTCCATGCGAATGGAGTAATATTTTTATTCATAATTAGAGCAAAGTGTCCCAGAATAATCACAGAGTGTTAATAGCTCCAGGCAGCTTGGCAAAAAAAAGAAAATAATAATTTGGGCTAATTTGTCAGAGATCAGGGAAGTATGTAAAATGATGCACGTATCATTTACACAGACGGTAGTGTCTCCATTAAGTAGACAGTTTGAAAGGCCTCTGAAGCAGGGGCTCTTCCTTCCTCAAAACACACAACCTCACCAAAGCAAGAGCACACAAACAGAAGAAAATAAACTAATGACAGAAAAAGCAGATACATGTTGGTATTTTCCAAGTTAGAGGTAATTAAAACCTGAGCATTATACTGCCTTCCAAGGACAGGTACCGCTATTTCTTTCACTCCCTTTGCCAGTACAAATATGATACTAACTCTGGGAAAATGGGCATCCAGAAGTCTAAATGAATAAGTGAAGTACCTGAAAAATCAATAGAGTTGAACAGCACAGTCATTAGTATTAAAGTCTTGTTCAAACACTCAGCAGGGGACTGCGCCAACATTTGCAGACACATAAAACTGAAGTGATCAATCAAATTACAAAGTAAAGAAGCAAATGTGAGGTAAACTGCATTTTATGCACCTGTGTCTCTGATTGTATATTAATTTTTTTCACCTATAATTCATCTTTACTCAGTCTGACTAGTCACAGAGTTACTGTGGGCAATTTATCAACCACTTGAGCATGAATTCCAAGCACTGCTCTTCCCCTCCCATCTTCTCATGCTCTCTTGGGCCACGAGGAGAGCCAAAAAGAATGGCACAGTCAGTGTAAAAAAATTGTTTTGTTGGTAGAGATCCCTTATTCCCATTGAGAAACAAATACCTTGACAGAAAGGGGTTTAAATAGCACTTGGAAGGGAAGAGAGTTTGGTTGAGCCATTCGCTCAGAGGGACAGTCTCCAGGCCATGCAAAAAAGAGTCCAAATTTTGTTTACAAAAAATAAACCTAAGCCCCACCACGCTGAGTTGTTCTCCTTGAGGACAGTGCACTCACTGAAGCGGTTGCTGGAGATGGAAGGATACAGCACCTTGGTCCTACACCTGCTCTGGGAGATGGGTAAGGGCTCACAAAGATGTGACAGCAACCCCACAAGCGGCATCCTTTCCCCTCTGTCTGATCAGCCTAGCATTTCAACACAAGTGTTGTAGTTTCTTCACAGGAGCCACCTTGATTTAAATAGCCCCTGTCACCAGGCTCCTTAGCCTAACTCACTGTGCAGCTACAGTGAGCCCATCCCTCTCTTTAAGGGCAGTCCTTTTCCTGCAACCTCTTTCACTTCAAGAGGAACTTTGCACTTCTGACACTCAGTTCAGGATGGGGGATTTCTGATGGCACCTGTTTAATGAAGTTTGGGCAATATTCTGGTTGAGTTGAGTTAATGTGGGCCCTCTCTGCTGCTTGCACTTATCTTCTTGCACCCCTATGTGGTTGCACACTCACAGATCTCCGTGTTGACGTATCATGGAGCACAGACCCACACCTGCTATAAACCGAATGTTACTGTCATTCTTGGAAGGCAAGTGTTTCTCCAGACTTATTGGCAGAACTAAATCCATCTTGGAGATGAACCTCAGATCACTGAAGCCCATAAAAAGATTGCCTGATTTCAACGACTGCCAGACAGACCCTGCATGAAATATCTCATGCGGACCGTTAGAATACAAATATGCCTCTCTCCATCCAGATGCAGGGAAAAAGATTTCCAAAAACAGGTGCTGAAGTGAATGGCTTGCTTTTCAACACAACCAAACAACCTCCATCACTCACAGGTTTTACTGTGACTGGAGGTGCATGATGGCTGGGATGGAAAAAATTACTCACAAGCAAAAGAATCCCAAAACAAACAGCACATGTTTAGACACCTATGCAGATATGTATGTGTGAGAGTATAGCAAAGGTCTAGGACATACAATCAAGGATGTGTAAACATTGTAGCAAGTAACTGTACATCAGAGGAGCGGTGGTAATTAAATATGATTTCAGCCTGTGGCAAAATATAATGCACATTAGGTTAAACCTCTCGCATTGCAGACTAATCCATGTCAAATAGCCCTGCATTTGCAGCAGGTAACTTGTGGCCATGCAGGCTCTCACGGCAGATCAGGCTACGTGGGGATCACTTGTTGTGCCATGCTAATGTGGCAGCATAGATCAACCTCAGCTGAGTATCTGCTTTGGGGTTATTGTACTGCTTAACAATAAAGTCCCTACTCTCCCTCTCTTATCCAGACTGGTACAGGAGAATTTGGCCCTGACTGGGGCATGTGACTCCCACGTGCCCTCAATCCTCGCAGTTCTGGATGGTCTGCACAGTTAACGTGTGTTATGCACCTTTTGTTCAAACAGACATTTTTTAGGAATGTCCATGTTCTAAATGTTTATTTCCTAGACAATATATGTGCAGTGGAAGCCTTCAAACTGCTCAATTCCAGCTTAAAAGACATTCCACAATCAGTAGTTCTAAGAAAAGTGGGAAACCAACTCACCTTTGGAGGAGAGTAGAGATGACAAAGAGGTTGTCCTGGGTCCTGTTTACACAGCCTCAAGGAATGGCAAACCACATCGGCATTCATTTCCCTGTCTATGCTGGATGAAATGGTGCATAAACAAAGACTATTATGTTTTTCTGGGCTCTTGAAAGTAGAAGTTATATCCATGGGAAGCTAAATCTTCCCAACACCACACAATAATCTCAGCTCACTTCACCGTGTCCCATAACCGCTGCTCGGTACAGTGTTGGCTCCTAACGATTTTCTGCCACAACATCCTACTCAGCATTTAAAATTGGAACCCAGGATGATGAATAAGGACTGTGCTCTACATGCAGCACCTGAATCAAATGCATTATAACTATTCTAGTTTTTTAATCAATCATAAGCCTGACAAAGATTTAAAGGTTAAAGTTAATGCATATGCAATTTGGCACATATGAATGTTCAATCATTAACTCAACAAAATAACCAGAAATCCTTCAAAGATCCTTAACCTTTAATCACCAAGCACGAGTGTAGGATTGTTTCTTCTTTTTTGGGACACACCTCTGGGCTAATCAGGAATTAAATTAAAATGTTTGATTATAGCACTTCTTAGTCCTGTAAGCACTTTGCAGTTCCTTGGCTAGTTTTAAAAACAAAATAAAAGCCCTAGGGAAGAAGAAGGTCTAGTAAAAGCTCTATTAATTAAACTAAGAACTTTCAAAGAGGAATAAAATGACCTACATTTTATTTTTTTAATCACTTAGATTAAATAGTAGGCTTCCCCAAGAGTGCATATCAAGGTCGGGGCTGAGAGCACATAGGGGCTGACAATTAGAAAGTCTCATTAAAGGTAGAATGGAAAGCAAGAGCCAAGCAACAACAATGTGATTTTATAGAACCTGTCTCACACACACGGGTTATTCAAATTCCTCCCTCTGCCAAATGAGCTGAATTTCAAAAGATAATTATATCAGGTGGGCCTGATCTGAGATTTAAATGGAATATCAAAATGGTTACCAGTGGCAGCCTGTGTTTATTCACTCAGGAATAGCTGTGCAAAATGCCAAACCAGAATCACACTGAAGCATCTCTGCTTTAAAAATAATGTGATTTTAGGAGTGAAATCCCTCCACTTCAACCCGACAGCACATCTGTACATGCCAAGAACCAACTAAGCAAAAATTTGAGAGGGCACAGCAATACTTACAGTTCAGCTATGTGTGGTCCATAAAGTTCAGCAAGCACATAACAGAAACCTTGCAGTTTTTCTAGAAAACATAAGTTTTTATTTTTTTAAGTAATTGAGCATGGTGAAACTGGTTTTATAGCTGTCAAAATATAGCAGCAATTGGTTCATTAAGGTGAATGCTGATTTACCTTAGGGGAAGGCATGTGAATCTCCGACCTCAGTGTAGCACCAGAGAATGGGAAAATGTGAATTTCTAATCTTGCCTAAAGCCCTTCTGGCTTTAGGTAGTCACATGATAAAGACTAAAAAGGATAACTAACTTTTGTTAATTTTCTAAGTCTGGCATAATGGAAAAGTCAGAAGAAATTGTGCATGCCACAGCATCTTCTAAGCAGTTTCAACAAACATCTCAGTAGGTTTAAAAGAAGAAAGAAAACAAACATATAAATCAAAGCACAGAAAGTGACGTTGGGCTTGATGCTACTCCTAGAACTGCCTTGGAGCTTCAGGGGGCTTGTGCACTTAAGAGAATACATTTTGTGTAGAGCAAGAGTTGTGCAGGAGTAATTGCATTCAAAGAAACACCTGACACTTTTCATTCGGCTTCCTTTCACAGTCTACAGCAGTGTGCCTTCTTGGGATGCTGGCACAGGTGGTTTCTTTAATATGTGTTGAGCATGTTGTTGATAAGACAGTTCATCAGAGATTTCTTTAAGGTACTGTTGTAAAATAACAGGTGATCCATGCACCTGAGCAAAGACACTGAGGGAGACTGGGGGTTTGAATACAATCAGGGCACTGATCTGACAGTTCCCATGAAGGAAAACTGCCTGTTTCTTGGCCTGAATGGGCTAGAGCTGGTTAACCATGCACATATCCTGCAAAGGAGGTGGCAGGCCTTGCTCCAGCTGGGGTGGTGCTGGGAAATGTCATAAAAGACAGGTTCACACAAGTGCCGTGACAACAACTTGCAGCTCCTCAAACTCCAAGGAGTTGTCATTTTCTCTTGCCCCTCCATTACCCAGACAGATAACTATCTGTACCTGGGGAGGAAAGCACAGAGTATTCTCATCTTTCCCAGAGAAAAGGCATAGAAACACCCAAAGCAGTTGCTTCCCTCCAACTTTGGGCTGAATATTGCATTTTAACCAGTATCAGGCTGGACATGCCCAGTGTTGGGGGGCTGCTGCATACAGGGTGGGTAGTTTTGCTGTGTGGAGGGTACAGATCCTTGTGGCAGGGACTCCACTGGGGGGCATGGGTGTGCTTCTGCTCCCACAGCTGCTCTTCTGCCAGGACTGCAGGCACCCCAGCTGGCAACCTGCATCTGAGAAAGGAGGATTTGCACCAGGAAGGCATATCAGGGAATGAAGAGATAATTTTCCCAACACCCTCCTACTGCTAATGTTGCAGGCAGCTTCTGTAACTACAGTAGCTGATTTTTCTTATCCCATGACAGGTATTTTATTTCAATCACGCTATTAGCTTCATTTCTTTGCCTCCTTTGCCACATAACTCCTCACTATTGGCTCTTTAGAAGGAATCTGCAAGTAAAAATTGGTATCCTGACTAGAATTAGATTTTATTCTTGTTCACCAAAAATGAAAGATGTCACAGACATCAATAACCCTGTTTTGGCATCACTGCTGATTAGAACACCCTCTGATGAGGCTTGCCAGTGGGGTACCTGGCTCCCTAACGTAGCCTGCAGGCAAATGTGGCTGGCTTCCCCAACACCCCCCCAGTGCATCACAGGCAATGCTTTCCTTATGAGTTTCCCAAACTAGCTGGTTTCCACAACATTTTTGGCTCTGGAGGAGCCAGTTGGCTGCTGTAACCTCTCCTGGTGTATGAGAAGAGAGGAGAGTTTGGCTACCTATCTGCTCTGGGGAGCTGATGTAGGTGTTTTGCTGGTCACACCGATTTCCTTATGCATATAGGAAACTTAATGTGTAATTACCCCATGGTGTAAAAATTGACAGGAGGTAAAAGGAATAGTAGTAATGTTAAATTATCATTGAGGACATAAAGTCTTCTTTGAAGATTTGGAAGCCACTCAGTCTTTGGCTTTCAACAAAACACAAAGACTAAAGCCAGAGACAGCTTTTACAGGACTTGCCATTACAGGACAGGCTGCATTCATGTGTTCGCAAATCTCCAGCTCTGCTAACACACACAAGGACAGGATATTGCTGAGAGAAATCTCTGTTAGGAAGAGGCAGCGTAAATCAGAAAAGAGGGGGAGGGAAAGAGAAAAATGATTAATAGCTATGGGTATTCAGGGACAAGAAAAGAGCTTAAACAAAACTAAATGCTGGAAAATGTAGAGAAAATGTAGAGTGTACTTGTTTCAGGTAAAAGAGATCCTCTAAGAACCCTTAGATGCCCTAAGAATAGTCTGGAAGGTTTTCCTATATAGCTTCATAGTCCTGGAAACACAAATGCTGGCTGAATCCCAGAGGACAAATATTTGCAAAAAAGATGCTATTATCATGTTGCCATTTGCACTTGAGCTCTAAGGTGTTTATACAGCAGTGGTCAACACAGAGGCAGAGCATGACTCAGAGGCAAAGCCAGAGGCAAAGGGTCTCAAAGCATCTCTGTGTCATCAAGCAGACAGTCAGTATCCAGGTAAACATACATTCTTGTTAAAAACACCTCTTACACTGTAAATACTGCCCCTTCCTCCAGACCTGGCCTTTCTATCTGCTCAAGAGCCTTCTTTGCTCATGACATTACTGTTCTTATTCTCATAGGTTTATTTGCCATGTTGCTTGAATCACACACATTGCAAGTATTTCCATACAAATGAGGCTGTGGTTCTGTTTTTTACACAGCCTGTGAGATTGAGTGGGACTGACAGGTACTGAAGTTTTCTCTTTTTCTTTAAGCATTTTTTGTTCTTGAACATCACATAATTTTATAGAAGGCTTGATTGATCCAAACCTGACTTGATTGTAATCAGAATTATAGGAGGCCCTCAAAAAACCCCACTTTCTAGGGTTTTGGGAGTCCTACTCCTTTGTATGCCTTAGGAAAAGCCTTACTGCCATTAATTTGTTGCTGTTATCCTTGCTATTGATTGTAGGAATGTGCATAATAATGCAATTGTTTCTCCATGTGAAATGCATGACCTGCTTTAGTACGTTTGCTCCTCAGGAGCATCCAAAGCTTTTCTACTGTTTCAAGCAGCAAGAGGAAGCTGTTGATTCCTGCTGGGCTGCTGTGTTCACCTCCCAGGAGAGGATAAATCGGGTTACACTGTAGCTCCCACACAATCCATAGGATTTTTCAGTCCTTTCAAGTTCAGGGTCGGGTTTTTTTTCTACTGGGTATATCCATGCATCTCAGAAGGTAACTGGATTATACAGATTCAACTAAAGGGATAATAGGATTTTATGTGTGTAAAGAATGGCAGCTGAAAAGAAGTATCTCGACATGTCAGAAGAACAAGGTCCACTCAGTGAATCATGAACACAGAGTTAGCATGTCATAATTTAAAGAAGAAAATTGTATTTTAATAGCAGGATCAGTGTTTCTAATTGCAACTTCACAGTTATATGCCTGTAGTTTAAAACACTGAGGATATGACTTATGGAATAGAAATCAGATAAGCGTCATTCTACCAATGAATGAATCCTAGCAATTAGCTCCCTGCCCCATTCTGCCTTGGGAAATCCTCCCTTGGAAAGGAGGGAATTAATATTCTACACATATCTTCTGTGAAACTAGGCTCTACAGAGTGAGATGGTTTCTCAGAGATACAATTCATGAAATCATATAAAAATGACATTTTAATGAAGAATCCTAAGCCATCTTTTTACATTAATAACATTAAAAAGATATCATGAATGTGAGATCTAGTTACTTAAATAGTTATAGGAGTCATCTGTGAGGCACAAAGCTATTCTGGCATTCAAACTGTTCTCTATTTAGGGGTGTGCATGTGGAGCTCCAACTTCCTTTGGGTGGATAAAATAAGGGGCAGAAAAAGGGGAGTCTTACATATATTCACGTGGAATAGCTACCGCTTTTGAAATTTGTATCACCAATTACATTTCAGTAGCTTTTCTGTGCACACCAAATGCTCACATCTTGCACCTGTCAGCCTCATCTCATTTTGAAGATTTTACAATAGCAGTTCCCATACCCGCTGAAAACATTTTCATCTTCACTGTTGCTATAAAGACCTCTATCAACAAGCAGGAGGAGTAGTGGGGCATACAGTGAATCTATTCTTAAGCTGCTGACAAAGAGACAAAGGGGAGAAAAAGGGAGGGAACTGGTCTGCATGTGCTGGTGCTCACGTGTGTGGGGCTTAATACAGCCCCATTGACTCTAACTTTGGGACAAAATCCCAGCTATGAATCTAAGTGAAGCCATGTCACTGACTTTCCTGTAAATAGCAACTTGCTATCTCCCAGCTACACACATTTGAGATACTGCACAGGAGGTGGATAAAGTTTTTTCAGGCTTCCCATGTGAGTTTTTTATTACCAGGGAAATACATCAGCACGCACATGACATATGGTGCATGTTTTGGTACTTACCAGGTATGTAGTCACACAGTTTCTCCAGAGCTGCCTTCACTGTACTGTTGTGCCACTGGGCAAGCTGTTCGATGACAGACACCACAAGCACGCATCCTTCAAGAAAACAAAAAACCAGAAAGAGGGAATACCGTTATTGGTGGAATGTTATGAAGCACCCTGCACCACAGAAGTATTTCTGGCATCTTTGCGCATTTCATTTTTTGAGATGCTCCATGGCAGGTAGGTGTTCAAGGGGAAAAAAAATCAGTGAATTCCTGTCTTCATTCAAACACTGTAAATTATTCGAGAGAGGATGCTGATTCCAGAGCAGCACACAGAACAGCCTGGCTTTTACAGCACTGTATGATGCTCTTGGAAAAATTACTCCATTCTTTCAAGGTTGAAAATTGAGGATTCAAGGGAATAGCCACTGTTACAACTGCCTGCTTGGTCATCTGCTCTCTCATTTTATCTCACAAGAAAAAAGGCACAGGTCTGTACTCACCAGGACTTTTATACCTCTCCACACAAGCTGCACAGAGAGGTACTAAAACCAGAAACCAAATGTTTGTGACTGCCTGCAGAAGAGAAGTCACACTATAGACATATGTGCTGACCATGACAGAGCATCCGTGGCATCATTTCTCCACAGACTTTCCTGTGAAACCCAGTGATGCTCAGCACACACAAGGCTGCTGAGCCCAACTACACATTTGTTAAAACCAAGATGTCTTCACAGTTCTTTCTCCTCTGCCTCTGTGGTTGGAAAGAAACCACTTCCTATGACCTATGAATCTGGTTATTTCTCATCACTAATCTGGGTGTGAACAGGGCTAGCAAAGTGTTTCTTGAGATGTGCAGCACTTTTCCCTCTGCTGTTTTGGGGATTAAATAGATTCAATGTGATCCCCACAGAACAGTAATTCAAAATCCAAATGATGAGCATTCATTTCAAGTCAATTTTAAATTGCTGTAGGTCAGCATTGTGCTTTCTCTCTGGTGGCTTCACCATTTTATGAGGAAGACAGCTTTGGCAATGCCAAATCTGCCCACTGTAGTCAGACCTGGTAGCCAGAGTGATGGTCCTGCCTAGACTCACAGCCTGTGCAAGAGAGGCAGGTATCCCAGGCAGACAGGAGACAAGGAGCCAGGGTGCCAGTTTCCAGCAGCCTGAATAAAGATTTCTCTTTGAAATCCCTGTAACCAAATCCTGTTTCCTCTCCAGTGCAAAAAAATCTCATCTCTGAGACTTGCCCTAGTAGGGTCTAGGAATGAACTGCAGCAATTTGATGTGGCTGCAGACTCACCTTTTCCCAAAGCTCAAGAACATTAATGTTCAGGTTTTCAGACTGGCACAACTCTTCAAAGTGAGCTTCTAAATTCTTTCCAAGCACCCCTACCTATGTACTATCAAATCCAACTGCTGTTTTTAAACATAAATAATAACACTGCTGCTTCTATGGTAAGTAAAAGAGAAGGCAGGGCAATTGGAACTTGCTGTAAGACCAATATTTTTGACTCTTCTATTACTTCTTCTATCCCAAATACAGTAATCCAGAAGAAATTACAGTGAATTTGTTACCTCTTTTGCAGGGATAAAAGCCCACTTCTCCATACTTATTAAATAAAAGGCTCTCTCAAGATCCTCTGCAGAATGATTTATAAAGCATGCTGAGAACCATTACCTCCAGTCAGCCTAAAAGAATTGAAGAATAAATGGAGACAGATACAATCAAGAAAAACCTTGAAGCAAGACATTCCTTCTCTCCTGCCCCACTTCCCAACTCCCTAAATAGCCAGAGGCTAACTAGTCCCAGGAATTAACAGCTAATTAAAAACACAATAGCTGAAAAAAAAAAAAAGGTTTAATAATAAAGACCCAAGCTAAAAATAAAGGGAAGGTCCAAGATGAAGGGTATAGTATGTTCAGATCTTGGTCTCAAAGAACAGGCCAGGGCCCTCTGGCCCAGGTTTAACCTTACTACAGCCTTATCATAAAATAGTTTGGGTTGGAAGGGACCTTTCTAGTCCAAGCCCCCTGCAGTGAGCAGGGCCATCTTCATTTAGATGAGGTTGCTCAGAGCCCCATGCTCTGATCTCAAACGTTTCCAAGGATAGGACATCCGGCACTCCCACAGTTGTTGGGGGGGATGTTAAAGAGTGCAAGAGACTTCAGCTGTTTTAGTGCAAATCGTGCCCTGCACTGGCCTCAGGCACAGAAAACAGACCCTGTCTCCTTCGCCAGGGTCACATGGTAATAGCCCTGCTGGACTGACTCCAGCCTTTAGCACTGAGATGGCACTGCACATCCTGAAAACTCACCATAACACGTCTGAAGGTTGTTACATAAAGGCTATATAATCAACACACATGAACAACCTACAGACAACAGGGACTACCCTTCCCCTGACTTCTCTGTCTATTTTATTCATGAGGATGGAGGCTCAGAAAAATTAAATTACCTAAATGATAACTTAACCACAAAACCACACAATCTTTCTGTGCTTTCCTTTCTACTGTTACCAAGGTCAGATGTTCATCTATCAATCTTGCTGTCTAGAAGTCAGAAAGACAAAAAGGAGTCCAAGCAGGGAGATAGGGAGAAGCTAGTGCTTTCATATTTTCCAAGGTACACAGCTTTTGTGGTTTTACCTCTCATTTTTTTGCATCTGAGCTTGAGGATTCTACAGAACCATAGAATTGTTTAGATTGGAGTTGACAGTGTCACCTACTGCAGCAGAAGTGTTGCTCATTTTGCCTGTGCTGTTTAACCCTGTGCTCCTGCACCTGCAGCCAGGGGCTGCAGAAAAAATGGATTATGGACAAACAACTCAAAATCCAAGAAGTTGGGCTGAGGATAAAAATACCATTGATATTTCCATTTTCTCTGTTATACAACAAGACAGTCTCCACTGAAGATGTAAGTTTCTCTCTCATGTTTGTCAAAGTATCACAGAGAGTGTGAGGAAAAAAAAAAAGCTATTTTTGGTTCAGCTCTGCAAAATAGAAACAGAATTCTTAATCACAAACACAATCATGCAGGTAGCCTCACTCAAGGAGCAGTCTCAGAGCAATTAAAAGAAAATTTTTCATGTTGATTAAGTCAGATAGACGCCTTTGTGTCTATTGAACCAGACCCAAAGGCAAATCTGCTTCACATGAGGATTAACAGAGCCAACACTGAGTCTGAGCAGTACTTAATGCAGTACCTCAGGCTGCTAGATGCTACATGAATATAAACGACAATAATAACAGCTTGACTACTTGGGGAAACCCCACAGAGCTGAACTTGAAAATGTTTGCTCTCAAAAACTCATCTTCACTATCAGAGAGGATGTTTCTGCTCGTGCTATTACACCCTTCCCACTCTGGGGACCTGCAGACCACACCTTGGTTATCCAAATGCTCCCCCCTCCAATGCAGTTTTTCCACATGTGATGCCATGCTCCATGGGACAAGTTGATAGAAAAAGTCTTGCCTGATTTTCAGAAGGATCTGCCTTCAGAAAAGCAGAAGGTTCCTTAGGCACTGCAGCTGGAGTGCCTGGAAGTGAATTTGGAGAATCTCCTGGGCCCTTGGTAGGAAAGGTGCTCCCAGGGAACACATTCCACCAACACGTGCTATTGGCTGATCTGGTCTCTGTCCTCCCCCTCTACCTGGGCTTTTATCTGTTGCCCTTGGTCGACCTCTCCTTACTCCTTGTGGTCTGCTGCAGTGAGCCGTGCCTTGGGGGATGCTTACTTACGTGTTGGTTCTGCTGAGCTCAAAGCCTTTCATTTAGACTGATGCCATCAGGAGTAGTTTTTGGCTGAAGATTATAAAATACTCAGGAAAAAAGGTTGAACCCTGGGAGGAGGGAGGAGGAATGTCCTAAGGAGACTCACTGCAGCAGAGGCAGACTAATCTACCCAGCCTCCTGGTTTTTTTTTCATGGAAACAAGCCTCCCCAGTAATTCAGATTTACCCTCTAGAAGAACTTACCTTTGCTGTTGGGCTACAGCTAAAACTTCAAGAGGTTAATGTCTATAAATGAAAGTTAATTCAGACTATCCTTGCTTTTACTACAAACCTGCTCTCTTTTTATCATCTTCCTCTTGATTGAGTGGCAGGAAAATAAATGCTGACCAGTTATCCTAGTTTTTAATGGGTCTTAATTCCACTGGCTAAAAATGGAAAATAATTATACAGCTAAAATGGGCAGAGGAAAATCAGATGTCTTTGACTGTAAAAATGTCACAGATTTAATTACTTTTGACATGTGCAAGAATAAAAACTTCTTAGTACTCTGGCACCAGTAGAAAAGCACATCCAGATCTAGTCAGTCATTAGGAACTATTGCTTGCTTTTAATTTACTAGATATTTAGATGTGATTTGTTTCTCATCATGAGCTGGACACATATAAGGCAACATAAATAGGCTTCATCTTTAAATAAATTTCAATTTTTTTTTACAGTTGCACATGATTTTCTTTAGAAACAACTTTCAGTAAGTTGATTCTGCTGTCTCCTTTCAATAACAGGTTTCAATATCTTGACAGACTGAAGGATGTTTTCCTCTGAAAGAAATTCATTGGCATTATAATACCTACCAGCCATTAGAAACTAGACGCTGGTATTAATAAATGCCTGTCACTTTTAGTGATGGCTTGTCCCATCTGCCACTAATTTCTGAAGAGATAAGACAAGACCATAACCATTTTGCTCAGTGCAGTAAGGTGAAAACTCACACATCAGGAAGTACTTCTTTCTGTATATTTGAAGGTATTGTGTAATATAAAAATGCCATTTCCAATAAGCTCAGGAAAAAAAAAAACATACCCTAATAATAAAATCAGAACTAGAGGAATTCTTTCCTTAGCTGTGAAGCCTCTGGCAGTTTGAGCAGACTATTTAACTTAATCCACTTCTGCCGCACAAGTTTGAAAGGCTCTATAATTAGATTTATACCTAGGGATGTCAAAAAGTATCTGGATAGTGAAAGATGCCTCTCTGAGTTTCAGACTTGTAGGTATATTTGTCTGAGTAAAACTCTGTTAAATGGGTTTTCTGGCACCTGACACATCCTTCTTTGCCATCCTTTGCTTATGTTTCTGGATGCTGGATTTCTTTCTCACCCCTCCAACCATAAATTAAATGTACCCCCAGAATACAAGGACTATATAAGTCCAAAGAATGGCCTTGGACACAAATATCTCTCTGCAAACCCTGCTGACCAGGCTATGCCACCCTGCGGCTACTCTGCTTGCTCCTGGTAGAGCAGGAACTGAAGCCCTGCTTGGTGATGTGGCAAACCTCTGCCTCAAAAATCTGTCTGCTGCAGCAAGGCTCTGCACACATGAAGCCATTTATCACATTCCTGGCTCTATACAGATGAAGGCTTTCCCAAAACACAGTCTTAGCTTCTTCAATTTATAGATGATCCTAAGATCCAAGGCATCTCTCAAAGCCTACAGGTGAGGAGACCCAAGAACCCGTCTATACAAGAGGATATTGCTACTCCTTGTGCTGACGCTGTTGTTCTGGCATAATAACATCTCTTTTCAAATTAGTTTCATGCAGTTCCAGCTCAACCTGGAACAAGAAATTTGAAACTCCTCTTTGAAATTCACATGAGGAGGCAATAAGAAATAAGATTGTCTCCTCTGAGATGGGGACACCCATGTGAGTATTCTAGGTGCAGGCAGACCATGGTTTTGCAAAGTTACAATACAGGAATGTTTTCTTTTTCAGATAATCATAGAATGGTTTGGGTTTAAAGGGACCTTAAAGAACATCTAGTTTGAACCCCCCAGCCATGGGCAAGGACACTTCCGCTGCACCAGGTTGCTCAAAGCCCCATCCAACTTGGCCTTGAACATTGCCAGGCATGGGTCTTCCACAACATTCTCTGGGCAACCTGTGCCAGCATATCACTTGCTATATATTCCTTTCTTAACAGGGCCCAATATCCATATTGCCTTCCTGCACTGCTTCTCATTACTGAGCTGATACTTTGAAAGAACAGCCCTTTATAACCTCAAGATTTCATTCCAGCTCAACGAAATATTCAGCTCAAATGACATAACCGTATATGCAAAGTAAGGACAGTTATCTTCCCATATACAGCCAGAGGATTTGTTGCTTTGAAAGGTAATTTGGAAATGGATCTGAATGATTAAGTCTTTTAACTCAGACTTTGCTTCCTATCCCATTTACAGAATTAATGTATTTTACAGAGGTACTGAGGTGATGGAACATAATTATAGGTATCCATATTCAAATATGTTGGCATATACAAGACCCTTTCACCCTTAATTTGCTAAGTCTTATGAAATATCTTGGAAATACTAAATGGTACACTATTAACAAACCTGTCACTGAGCATTAAATTACACATAGTGTAGTGGCCAAAGTAATTTTTTAAAACACTAATATCAAAATAGCAGCATTTTGAGTGCATTTGTAACATATTCCAGGAAAACCTGGAATGAGAGTTATTATTTCTGTTGCTCATGCAAAAGCAGTGGGCCACCTCAGGCACCCTGACTTCAAAGCTCTAGTCATTCATTTTTGTTTCATTTAGACATGCAACAAGGACTCTGATACAGCTATGACAGTACAGAAAATTCAATTTCCATCTAGTGGAAGACTCTGGTATCCATACCTGGCAGCCAAATGTACCCCTAGTGCTTCCTACATTGCACTTTAAAGAGCCCTATTTAACAAAATCTATAACCCCAGGCATTTCCAATAGAAGTATTTTCTGTATTAATTAATATTTAAAAAGCCCCTGTGTACGTATGTGTGACATTAACGTATTTTTCTTTTCTAAATCAGGAAAGGGTATTGAAAATCTACTGAAGTCCAAATGCTGGCAGTTAATGTAAGTGGAAAACTTTATCCTTGTTGCAAAGGCTGCACCATTTCAAGATTCTGAATGCGAGAAACTTTTTTTCAGATATACAGTTCCTAAAAGCAGTAAAAATAATGGCCTTAAACATGAGCAGTAGTTCTCTGTAGGGTTCACACATGAACAAGAGTGAGAGGCACACATGTGGGAATCAGCATCCAAATAGACAACCAATAAAATTATTATTATACTCAAGGCAAGCATCAGCAATACAAATTGTACAAGACTACCCATGTCTACAAATGCACATAGATGTGATTGTATATTTACACACACATAGATATGGATGTGTTGGCACGCTAAGCACATATTTTCATTGTGATCAATAGATGTATTTACATCTTACAGTCATAAGCTTTTAGAAAGACTTGGAGTGATTTTGGAAAAGAAATTTTTACCATCAGTTGCTGAAAAGTTGCTGAGTGGTTGCTTTAGTATGTCTACTGTACTATTCCTATACCTATGTTTGTTCTAGCTAAAGTATAACCATAGAGAAAAATGTTATGGTGAAATTTAGTATTTATTGCTGATCATCAGGTCAAACTTTGTTGCTGATTAAATGGAGCAATGCCGGTGAAGTGAGCAGAGCTGTTATGGCTTGGAACTGACTTAGCTGTAATCAGAGTCAATTCCCAGCCTTTTAGAGTAAAATACATTGTGGTGCTACACTGATATTGGGCAAGGCTTTTTTACAGAATTCACTGAGCTGTAAAGTATACGTTCTGTCATGGTGCCCCCCCAGACAACATGTGCACAGCCACTCTGTCTGAGCACAGCTGTTAAAAGCCTCCAACTCCATTTTGCATGTTCCATTGTGTGAAGTTATCAGGAACTCTGAAGGCCACTGGTCCTGCTGCCACTCCAAGGGGCATATTTCATCCCTGCACTCATGCACAGCTACACAGAGGCAAACTGTTGAGGACAATGACTATCAGGCAAATCAACACAGGTAGAGGTCAGCGTTTTACTCTGCTGGTAGCTCAGAAACACCCGTTCCTTAATGCAATCAGAGCTGAAAATACATTTTGAAAACCTGCTTCTTCATATGCTAGGAACTGTGTGCTCCTGGCTGAATGGAGGTGGTGACCCGCAAAGGTTGCTGAGAATGGCATTATATCGAGCACAAAGATGGGGAAATTTGCTTTTCTGGCTACTGACCGAGAGGATCTCTGCTTGCTAGCAGAGAAGATGGAGAGCACTGCTGTCTGCCTCTATTGAGGACTCCCTGACTAAACACCTCATTCTGAAAAGGGCAACCAAAGTTAATTGCCAGGGCAGTCTGCTGGGGTGGGGGGGAGAGGGGGAACAAATAAATGCTGTTCTTTGCAAATGCTGCTTGCAGTCACAACACAGAACTCCAGAAATGCTGGCCTGGAGTAAGTTCTCTTACAAAACCTCTGCCCGGAGAGATGGTCTAAACCATCTAGGCCTTTCTGAAGGGACAGGGCAGGGCAGACACACTTTGTAAACATCTCTGATGAGGTCTTCTACAGATTTCTCAGGAACTTGTTACTCTGCTCACTTATCATTGTCATAGGAAAATCCTCTTCCTAACCTGAATGTTCCCACTAGTAACTATTTCTGTTACTTCTTGCCATAGCTCCTATGAACCTGCAGAATGGATCACACCTTTAATGTTTTCAAGGACAGATATGTCTTTTCTCAAGTTTTTCTTCTGTAGACTAATTAACTCTAATTTATACACTCTTTCTTATATAGCTTATGCTTGTTTTCTCTGAAACCTCCTGTCACTCTGCATCATTCTTGATGCACAGCCCCAAAAGGCAAGGCAGAAATTCCTCTGAGGCTTTGTCAGTGCTGAGAAAGGTAACAGGTTACTTCACGTCTTATAAGCTGACTTCTGTTCACATGTCCCACTGCGTGCCACTTGTGCGTGCTTTGTGACAGCATGCCATCATTGTGCCACTACAAACCCAGATGATCTTCCTTATGGATGCTACCCAGCTGGTTGTTCCTCATCTGCTGTGTGTGTCATCGACTATTTCTGCTGAGGTGAATTCCCATACTGAAATTACCTTTTCAGATGCAAGTACTCCAAGTTGTCAAGCTTGTTTTGAATTTAACTCTGCCCTCCATTTTACTTGCAAACTATTTCAGGTTTACATGAACTAATTTAATTTAATAGGACAAATTTCATTATCCTGGCTAGTGAAAATATGGAATGATAGTATGATAGTCTGTTCAAAAGTCCAAGAAAGACCTGATTTTGTATATCCTTTTGCTTAGGAAGTGAGCCACTCATAATTACTCTCTGAACAAGACTACACATCAGTTTTGTTCTACTCTGCAGAAGCTTAAGCACTGTCAAACATCTCTCAAGCATAGGATTAGTGCTGAGGTAATGCCAAAAGCCTTACTAAAGCCCAGCTATCATATCTGCTTCTTATTCTGTGTCTACATGGCATTATCTCATTGGCAAAGAAAATTAGATTGATCGGACACCACTTTTGAAAGGTGTTTTTAAAAAGGTTTATTAGCTATTGCAGGATATTTCTAGGATTTGATGTTTAACTGACTAATCTACCATTCTCCAAATTCCCTTTTTCACTATGTTGAAAGGAGATGAATACAAAAGTTCTCATCTGTCTTTTAGTGTCTCTCCCACTTTCTGCATTCTCCAGGGCAGCTCCTGCCTTTCCTGAGGTTGCTTCAGGTACCTCTGGATGAAGACACTTTTGCTAGAGAACAGAACAATTTGCAAAGAGCCTTTAAGGGCTCTGTTGTAATTAGGGGTGGAATTGAATAAGAGCTTTAATAATCAGTAGAAAAATGATGAAACATTAACACCAGCGTCAACAGTTTACCAGTGTTACTGTACTGTCTTTGGGTACCTTAACATTAACTTAAATAAAACTTTGCTTGCCTTTTGAAATGGGCAGCATTTTCCTTATTTAGCAGGTGGGAAAGTAAAGATCTGAGTATATGAAGGGCTCATTCATGCCTAATTTTTGAGAGAAAAGTACACACCATCTCTTTCTCAGGATGCCACACTGAAAACAGTCAGACTGCACTCAGCAAAAGGATTTTTAGGTCTCATCCCAAATAAATCCCTTAAGCCATGCTGCCCATCAGTAACAAACCCAGAAAGGAAAGCCAGACTCAGCATCCAGCTCCCAAACCAGTGTGCAGAGCAAAACCTCCCTGCCTTTACAGGAGGAAAACAGCTTCATGGGCTTTTGCACGTAGGAAAGCTTACAGAAGCCCTTTTATCTCTCATAAGGAAAAAACCAGAAAAGCATATCACATGCAAAGTGTGCAGAAGGCCCAGAGGAAAAGCCTGAGCTGTTTTCACAGAATGCAAAAATGGTGGCATTTTAGCAGCCTGGAGAAAAAAGACTGTCAGATGTTGGGAAAGTTTTTTTAGTGACAAGGCCAAAGAAAGACCATTTATCTGGTTGTAGTTAGGTACTGCTACAGACCAGTTATCTTAGATGGTTAGGAATTGCTTAGCTACACTACACTGATCCTGTAGGGTTGAGAGGGTTATTATTGGGTGCTTTTCCCCTCTTTGCCATAACTCTAAAATGCAGTAGTACTAAACTCCTTTTTAGGTGGGAACCCTCCGGTTGTATTGTTTGTACATCAAGTCAATTATGAAAAGCCTTTCTCTGAATGAAGCAGACACATTATTCAGGAAAATACAGAAAAAATGATGCAACTCTTTCTACAGTTAGTGAAGGTGATTAAAGCTGCTGTCTAAACCACACCCTCCTCTCCTCCAGCCCTGTTCCATATCAGCACAAAGGTGCCTACCCAAAATACATTTCCCAGGACCTGCTAAAGACAGGGAATCCCATTGAATTATCCATTTTTTTTGCCAGTACATCTGGAATATACTGGGGCAGATGGTGATGCCTACCCAGGGAGTGCTGCGAGCAAGGGGAACAGGAGGAAGCAACCAAGTTGTATGACATTTAACAGAGGTACCAGAGTTGCACTTTGCTCTCCTGTCATATTATTTCCACATACTTCTTTAAGAAGATGATAGTCTCAGTGGAAAGGCTTAATGGGAAATATTTTTTTGGTTTTGTTACTGAAAGAGCATTCGCTTTCTGACTGGCTTTGGCTACTAACATAGCAATCTCAATCAAGCAGGTGGTACAGAGGAGTGATCAGAAATTCAATGGGCAGCCACTTCATTTCTCTCAGAAAACTGAGGCAGACAACTTTGAAAGATTAGACACCTGACCACACATTTAAACTTGCATGAAAAAAAAACATTTCTTCAAGGACATCTCCTATGCATTTAGCAATAGGAATTTCTCAAATTAAAAATTAGATAAGATTTAAGGAAGAAATTCTTCATGGTGACAGTGACAAGGCACTGGAACAGGTGGCCCAGAGAAGCTGTGGATGCCCTATCCCTGCCACTATTCAAGGCCAGGTTGGATGGGACTCTGAACAAGCTTTGCAGATGCAGTGGAAGCTTCCCTGCCCATGTCAGAGGAGGGTGGAACTACAGGATCTTTAAGTCCTCCAACCCAAACTATTCTATCATTCTCTCTGATTCTTGAAGTCATCTTGGCCTTGATCTATAAGGCCAAGAAGACACAGAAGAAGTACTCATGTCTCGTTCTCATTACCTTCCTAGATGGCAAACTAAGCCAACTAAGTATCTGGGGTCTAGTTGTTGGAAGGAAATCACAAGCTGATCTTGCCTTCGTATCTGCTCCTAAGAGGGCTGGTCACCAAATCAGATGCAAGAGATGATGTTACCCCTGCTCCAAGCCATGGCAAGTGCAACCATCAATTCTGCTTTCCCTTTCTGCTTGAGAAAAGGGAGGGGCACAGTATTTTCAAGAATTTGAATGAGCAGCTAATCAGTGAAAGCCCAGACGTGGACATCTGGGCTAGCAGCCACCAGCCCTCCCTGTCAGGCTTGGCTCGTGCCGTTTGAGCACTATCCACACTTCTTTTTATCTTGTGGTTTACAGAGGCGAGCACAGTCTGTCTGGGTACTGAATCGAGCTCACAAGGATGTTTTTAGCTGAAGGGACACTTCAGAAAGAGAAACTGGTGTGGGAGGCAGTGCTTTTCATGTCTCCTCCCTGAACAAAGAGATGCTCAGTAGTCCCAGCAATGGGGCTAAGCAAAGCTCTCCTCCCTTTAGAAGGGAAAAAAAGGACAAACTATCTTGCACAAAGCAACTTCAATGCAATGTGTGGAATTTAGAAGTTTTCTGTGTCAACAGGATGGGAAGGGCAGACAATGCTCACAATCTGACATCTAAAAATCACCAGTGTAAAAATCCCAGAGATGAGCAGGATCACTGCCTTTCCTGTGCCATCAAAATGGAAGCTGCCTTAAGATCTCACCCCTAAACAACACCACTTTCCCCTAGCTCTGGCAGCAGCTCAGTCACCACTTGCATGGCTCCCACTCAAACAAGGACAGCCCCTCACAGTCATTTCTGCTTTTCACCCCTTGTTCTCATGTTCTGGCTGAACTCCCTCACCACTGTGACTCTGCTCTCCTTTTGATTCACCCTACCCCACCAAAACTGTCAGGGGTACTGTGGGTGGCTCAGAAGTAAAGTAAAAAACCTGCTTTTATCAAGTTTATGATTATTATTTCTAACTGAAAGAATTATTTCCTTCTGAAGGATGGAGAGCTGTGACAGGGTTTATTTTTCCAGCACAAAGCTGCCTTGGGAAGCTAAAAGAATCATAGAAATTTTTAGTCTGAAAAAGGCCTGTAAGATCAACAAGTCCTGCAGATGACAAAAGAAAGCATTTGATTGTAATGCATAAGACGTATCCATTTGCACACATAAAAAATATAAGCTACCACATCTCCCTAGGTATATGGAGTGCCATGCCAAGGGCATTTCTGGTGCAGAGATATCCACAGTTTGCATTGACTCCAGTGTTACCAGTCTTGCTCTGGGAATCACTGAGACTGCAGGATACCTACCCCCAGCTACAGGTACTGTGGGGATCACCACAGCCACTGAAGTCACATGAGAAGGGGGTTGCCAACTTGCCACGTTCAGTATGGGTCACGCAGACATGTGTGCACACAAAAACAGAAAGGAAATGTGAGGAAGCAGCATTTGCAACCCAGCTATCCAGAGGCAACCATCCAGACCACAAAGATCTCTTGGTTGTTTCAAGTATGAACCAACCACTCTTAAGAATAGCTTTCCAGGAACTGAAATCGACAAGGAGACCTTGGGCAAGTCTGAAGAGAGCTGTGCCTTCCTGCCAGTTAAGCAAAAGGCATTGTGAACCCTAAGAAACCCTAGGACCTCATAATATCCTATTTCTAGATCCCAGACCTACAGACATTAAAGCCAACTTTTCACATGCCATACACTGCCAAGTGAAAACATGAACTTAGGGAAGCAGCCAGCCAAAAACAAAATCATAAAATAATTCCAGGTCCCATGATGGCCTTGCAAAATCTTCAGCGACTGTTTCAGCACAGACTACAAGTATTTTGCAGTACAGCTGTTGAAATAGATAAAGGAGCGATTTATGATGTGAATGGCAACTCTCAGCTCACCAGTGAACTAAGGAATGAACTAGTCCAGCAGGCAAACAAAACCTGGATACATACCAACACAGGTGTGTCCTTTGTACAGCCCAAAGGGGAGCTGAGGGGGTCGCGGGTCTTTTCCACGGGGTAGAGGGGAAGAAGAGGCAGCCTTCAACAGAAGCAGGAGCCAGAGGATGCAGAATAAATTAAGGAATGTTTGCCTAGATTCCTTCATCCTAAGGAAGGAAAAAAGGAAGAAATCAGGTGGGAAAGGTGCAAGTGGATCTGTATTCCCTTGACTCTCAGGGAGTATCCTGCATCGGTGCAGCTGGAGGAGAAAGGAGACTGGCGTGCCTGTGCAGCTGTAAGTAACGCAGGGACAGATTCCCAGGCAGGGACAGAGACCTCTGCCCTCTCATGGGGTGCATGGAGGATCCCACACTCGCGCACTGCAGGTGCTCTCCCAACCCCTCAGCCCCTCTCAGGCCCTGCCACCCATTAAACCCAGCAGGTCCCACAGACCTGGGCACGCCGTGACCAGGCTGGGAGGATGCTCCTGTGGCCCTGGCCCCAGGCTGCTCTCCACACCCCCACGCGACCCCGCTGCCCCATGTGCAGCTCTTCCCAACCTGCTGGCCTGGGAGGACCAAGAGAGTTGGATGAACAGCTCTGGCTCAGCGCTCCCGTGTCTCCTGCAGTAGCAGCGGATGACTAACGACCTTGAACCACAGTAGTTGCCAGAGCCACTCAGCATTAATAACACTAGACACTCCCCTGAACAACTAGTGTTGCAAAAAGGGAAAAAGGAAAAAAACAACTCTACAAACCCTTCCCCCTGCGCTGTCACTCCTCTGCCCTCCTCCGCAGAAAAGAAAGAAAATATCTCTCTGGCTGCTTCTGTAAAATTTCTGACCAGAGTTTCCGTTCGGGAGGACTGAGTGTGAAAAATGAAAGAAGCAGCTCAAGACGGAGCCGCAGGGACGGGAGGGACGGGGCTGCCGTGCTGGGGTTTTGCCAGGCTTAACTTCTGCTGGGACTGAGGCATAGGGATGGGAGACAGCTGCCAGTGTGAGGGTAGCACTGGGAGCTGAATCCCTGCTCCCATCAGCTTTGAGCACATTCTCTTCCACTCCCCAGCTGCCTGAGAGCCTTGAGAAATCCCGTGCTTGTTCCTGCTTTGGCAGTCACAACAACTAAAGGCTTCCCTGGCTCTGTTTTTTTTAATCCCTCAGACAAGGCATAAACCAGTCATTCCCCAGCCTGAAGCAAAAGCAGAGTAAAACATGTTTAAACAACGTGACTGCAGAGGTGGAACAAGTCCAAACAGCTACATCCCAGACACTGTGGGTGCAAGGATGGCTTTAAGGAGGCAATTTAGGACTGAGGCACTGGATGGCCAATGCTCTGTCCCACCTCTGCCTCTGCCTTTTTGTATAAACCTGGACAAGTCTCTTCCCCTCACAGTGGGAAATGGCTACTTATCTTTCCATTTCTTGTCTGTCTCCTTCAGAAGTGGGTAGGCCAATGACATGGATTGCTAAAGGACAATGAGGAGCCTGTCTCATAAAGTATCCCTACATGCTTCCCAGCAATAATTAAAAGAGACTTATAAATGGTTTTTTAAAAACAAAAACTAGAGGAGATATTAAAATCAGCAATTCTTAGCCAATTCCTGCAGACCAACATGATCACACATGGATCAGATCTGCTTCAGTATTTAATGTGTATTTTGCAAAACACTTCCTTCCTTGGGAGCCTCCCCTATGACTTTTTAAAGACAGTCCCAGAAAGTTTGCCTCAAATTTGATAAGGAGCATTTGCTTTGTGCTAATGATGATATAATCCAGTGGCTCTGGGGAAAAAAGAAGACTATAAAATCTTCAATGTGAATACAAATCACTGTGTATTTCCATTCTTTAAGCCAAGCCATTTGCTTTCAAATGTATGCTTTCCTTTGAAAAATATAAAAAATAATTAAACCCAAAATGAAGGTAATAGCTGTTGCCTGAGTTTTGCAGAACTGTTTCTGCTTATTGTTCCTCCTGTAGCTAGCAATGCTGGTTTTCTTTTTTTTTTTTTAATAGCAGATAAACAAAAATCATAGTGCAAAGTACCTTATCCATATGCCAATCCTACTGAAATCTGCAGGATGTTTTTCTTAATGCTGTAAAAACATGCTATAAAAAGACACTGCTACAGCGACTGCAGCTCCATTAAACCCTTTTTAACACACATATCACTTGGTTCCCAATGACACTTTGAAGTCCTTTAAAACTCTGCATATTGGCTCATGAGCGCTTGCTGCAAAAGCAGAGTGCTAATAATAGGCAAGAAAAACCTTCCTAGCAGAGAGGTCTTCAAAATGGTTTCTGCTTTACATCTATTGCAAAACACAAGGCAAAACAACGGCACTTATAAAGTACAGAGATAGATCCCAAGCTGCTCCCAGGCATGTAAACCTGCAAAGCATGTAGCTGAAACCTGTAATCAGCTGTGTTATTTTCTTTCATTTTAGCCTGTGGAAAGAGCGGTGAGATAACTCCATGTGTAACACAGAGCTACTTTGCACTGTACCTCTACACACTAGTCAAGCTCTTAAACCAATTGAAGAAAAAAAATCCTAAAGCTTTTAAAATATGCAGTCTGGTCAGAGAAATGAGAGATTTGCATACTTAGATTCAGAGGCCACCTGGGAAGGTGAACCTCCCCCACTGGCCCCTCCTCAGACCGGTGTGAAATCTTTCTTCTTCCCACTCAAATCAGATAGCAAATCCTGCCGTTTGCCAAGCAGATTTTATATGACTTCCAAGTCCCTGACACATTGAGACCTAAAGCTGTCTTGGTACAGGAGCGAAGGAGCACTTGATGTTGCCTTTTAATCTTAGTAAGCGCATACATGGTGTTAATGGGACGTAAAAAACAAATTAGACCTGTCCCAAAGGAAGGGATTTGATCATAAATGCTTCCACTAGGTTGTGCACAGCACCCAAGTCAGAGAAGTAGACCCAGGTCAAGGGTGACTCAGGAGAGGCTGCCTGTCTAGAAATAAAGAATATGAGAGCTGGAGCAAAGGGAGCTCTGCCCTCTGCAAAGCACCAGGTGCAGAGAGGTGATGTCTGGGGTGTCCCTTGCCCAAAAGGGTCTGGCAGGGTCTTTGTCTCCTCAGCTCTATTGTTTTTTTCAATGTGTTTGCAACCTGGGCTGGCAGCAGGTCCAGCCAGGTGGCAGAGGAGTGTAGTTCAGGTGGGTTCCCAGGGCTGGTGGGGCTGCTCAGGGTTGTTATAGCCCACGAGTGCCTCAGTGCCCTGACACTTGCCTTTGGGGACCATGAGAGCCATATGGGTGGAGGAATGAGCTCTGCAGAAATGTTCCTGAGCACCCCACTAGGTACCTACCTGCAGCGTTACTCACCTGAATAGTGCTGAGAATGCAGTCAACATTTTGTCTCTCTGAATCTCCATGTGTTGCTTTTGAAGAGGAGGTAAGGACAGTGCAGAGCCAGAGGTGCTGTAAGATCATCACCCCTTGCAGATGGGAAACCCTCAGTGCCCTGAAATAACCCAGCTCCACAGTCATTCACTTGTTATTGAGCACAAGACATAGAGTCAGTTGAATTTTTGCTGGGTTGAATTTGGACTAGTGATAAAAAATGCAGAAATAAATACACATGTATATCCATCATATACACTGGCCCACCTGCTGCTGCTTCCTGCTAAGGAAATTGGAGGTCCCACAGCTCCCTCCATTCAGCACACAGATCAGGAGGGATGTACATGTCTTCTGCAGGGTTTTGGTTAAATTCTGCACCAAAGGAAAGTCCTGCAGCTCTCTGTATTTGCTCTCAGGATGCCAGGACACACTGAAGAGCTTGCCCAGCTCACTCAGCTTGATCAAGTCTATGTTTTTTGAGAGTTTTAGCATGTGTTGGGGGTCCCCAGAGCTAAATCTCAGTTACCATATCCTCATGTACAGGCTAGTAGCAAGTGTGATGTGTGGGGGACACACCACATAGGGGAGGGCTTTGTTTGGGGGTTGCAGGGAGCTAATGGTTAATGGCGTGCCCCACTCATTTACTCCCAGCCCAAGCGCTCCAGCCACACCCTCAAGCCTCTCTCAGTTTAATCAGAGATGAGAGAAACTTGCACACATGATGGCTGCAAAAAACCTGAGGCCAAGCATGCAAAGACAAGCCTGAATTTCCATGATGGCACAGCAGTGTTAGGGTAAATGCGTAGCTGGTGAAGAAATACAATCCTCTAGGCTGATCCCAAGAGCAGGAGGGTGGTTTCTGGAGTTTGAAGGGCCCACAACACTTCTCTATTTGTCCTACTTCCATGTGAATTCCTGACACCTAATGTACATTGGTTTGGGTGGTGGCGCCAAATCAGCTAAGGGACAGGTAGGGTTTCAATCTCCATCTTTGCTGCCCCTGATAGAGATGCAGTGGAACCGAGTTAGGGTTTCTCATTTTCTGAGTAAGGTCTTAAACACAATTTAAGTGTCACCCCTCCCCTGTAGGGAGCAATATGTGATTGCCACTAGAACTGTGAAATGAGATGCGAGGATGAAGTTAGTTTCAATGCTGCTTTCCATAAGGAGTCCCTAAAGACCTGTTTATGTATACAGCAAATACATTGAAAAAAGCCATTGAAAAGAGAATGGGCAATACTTCAATGAAGCCCCAAAACAGGACAAGCAAGAATTGATTTGTCATCTGTTAGGATTAGGGGCCACTTAGTTGAAAAAACAAATACGAAATAGGTATCTTATAAAAGGAGATCAGCTGGCAGTGTATATTTATCTATCCTATTCTGTCCAAGTCACGGCACACATGACTGAACTTTTTTTCCTCTTTGGTTAGGTTCTTTTACATATTGATTTTTAAGATATATGCTTTTTTTTTTTTTTCTCTTTGTCACATTCATGCATGCATTTTTTTGATGATTAAATGTTTTCTTGGAAGGTTTTCTCTCCCTTTCTTTCCTCTTTGGCAGGCTGTTCAGTTCTTAAGGGAACAGATATAAGCCTTGTATTTTTGTGTCTGGAGAGATAAAACCTGCAGGAAGAAGCCTTTAGATCAAAGATCCTCTCAGTCCCTTTTCTTCCTTTTATTTTCAAAACGTTGTCCTTTGTGCCCTTTGACTCTGAAGTTCCCAGTGGTTTCTTGCATTGGTTATTTTTCATTACTGCTCTCCAAATTTCTGTGACTGACATAAGCATCTCTGCGGTTGGTGCATTATCACTGGCATGGATGAACATTTCCAGAGCTCCATGTGGATTTGTGACTGCACCACAGCCAACTGAGTCATTCCCTCTGCCCCAGTTTCCTTATCAGTTGCTGCTTGCAGTTCAAGTTTTGCGTCTATTTCAGAGTCTCTCCATCTCATTGTCATTCAAAGCTGCAGGGAAAGCATTTAAACCAGTATTTTCTTACACTCATATCCAAAAATTTGTTCCAAGTTTTTGCCATGCTGTAGCTGAGATGATTATCCTTTATTCTGCCACCTTTAATGAAATTAAATGTCCCAGCTTGCAAGGTTGTTGATATCTGTGCTTTTAGAAATGTAAATCACTGACATGACTTACTTCAGTTTGGATACAACAAAATGTGGGAACAAGCCTCTTAAGGCTTTCAGACAGAGAACCCAAGAAAAATACAGCTACATCACCTTGCACACTTGCTCACAGCAGATGGTGCACTTCTGGGAAGGTCTGCCTGTTAGGGTTGACAAAAGGGCGTGACTTTGGATTTTCTACTACAGATGGCTTTCTGCAAAGTGGAGATCAGATGAACTGCATCCTCAAAGTGTATTTCTCACTACTCCCTGTAAGGAGCCCTTTAGTGATTTGCGTGGTTTAGTGGTGTACTTGACAGTGCTGGGTTAATGGTTAAACTTGATGACCTTAAAGTCTTTTTCCAAACTAAATGATTCTATGACTGTTATTTTTGGTGATGCAGTACATTTCCTTAGTTGTTTGATATTAGTGCAGAAAAAGAAACCTGGCTGTTGTATTCTTACTGCGTGCAGATGACCTTACAAATCTAGAAGTAATCTTACTAACATAGATTTTGCAGTTTGAGTTCTGTGGGCACAGCTGTGGGCTTTTTCCAATCTCAAGACCTAATTCTTGCTATTATCTTGACAAAAAAACCCCAAACCCTCAACTCTGGCGCTTAAGGATCAAGAGAGTGTGACAATATTACTGAAAGACTTGTGAGAGGCCTTAGATAAGAGAGTCACTCAGAGTCAGCTGTAAATACAAGTCAGGAAGCCTGGGACAGGCTCTCTGCTGCCCTGCAGTTTGGGTACTCATTTAAATCCCAGAGAAGTGAGATCCAAGCATTACCAACTCAGTGTGATTATTGCCTTGCCATAAATAGCTAGTAGCCTGCTAGGCAAGCCAAAATCCCATCTACTGCATTGATCCCTGCAGCGCTATTGCTATTGCATTGGGTTGTGTCAGAAATGCAACCCCCTAGCAGGCTCCCACTTTAGTGCTGATGAAGTTGTGGTGGAGGGTGGCAGGGCAAAGGCTTGCCCCAGATGCTGTCAGGTTGTAAGTGCTTACAAGGGGAATATCACAACATCAAAGAAGAAGAAAATAAATGTTTGATTATATTTGTTCCATTTGATCTTTCCTCCAGTAACGCAAATAAAAGAATTGCAGCTCAACAGCCTCTTAATCTCAACATAGAACAGGTGCCAATAAAAGATAATTATTCCCAGTGTTTGGGCTAGAAAACAGTGCTGAGTGTCACTGGAACCAAAGTTCACAAGATTATTTAAACATATTAATTGAGGCTTGTACTGGGACTTCTGTGCTCAGAATTGGGAGCTCTACAACATATGTACTGTGGTGGCACTTTGCCATTCAGTAACAGGGTGGGGGATGTTGTGGGTTTTTTTCGTCTTTTTAAATAGATGTTTCACTGGTTTGCTTTGATAATAAAAGACCTGCAGCTGAGTTGGACAACTTCCATCAGCAAAATAGCCCTTTGGGAATAGTATCCATCATCCATAGGTGAATAAGGAAAGGCAGTGCAGGCTGATTTTTCAAATATTGATTAGGCAAGTCACTGGCCAGCCAGCCACGTACAGAGTCTCTATGCTCTTTAGAGAAGTCAGGCTGTATGAAAGAACTCAAAGCACTTGGAGGAATGTGTATCCTCTAATTCAAGAAGATAACAGTGATGTAGCAGTCAGTAAAGATTGCACTGATAACCTAGTGTTATACAGACAAGCCAAACTCAGGCATGAGGTCATCCCTTAACATTTCACCTTTCAGATCATAGAATCATTTAGCTTGGAAAAGACCTTTAAGATAATGAAGTTCAATTGTTACCCAGTGCTGCCCAATCCACCACTAAACCATGCCCCCAAGCACCACATCTACACATCTTTTAAATACCTCCAGGGATGGTGACTCAGCTGCTTCCCAGGGCAGCCTGTTCCAATGCTTGAAAACCTTTTCCATGAAGAAATTTTTCCTAATATTCAGTTTAAACTTCCTCTGTCACAATTTGCCTGGCTTGATCACTGAAAATTCATGGAGGGTTTGTTTGCACTTGTCTGTCTTTTCACTTGTGTCAGATTTTATGCTGATATCCAACATCGATGTTTTATTCTTGTATATATATAAGAAGATGACAAGGGCAGTTTTTTTTATCCACCACTGTTCGTAGCCACCTCACCATAAAGCAGACATGTGCCTCTCCAAAATGGCTCTCTATTCAGAACACCTTTCATCCTTTCTGCTTCCTTACCCTGTCTGGGCATCCCACAGATTTACCTCTTTCCTCTGCCTTTACCTTTTCCTCTAGCTTCAGACTCAGAGCTGCATTTTCATTTCTTTTCTGCCCCATTCCAGAAATTAGGGTATTAGAGAAAATACTCTGTTAAACACAGCAGCAGTTGTTCAGGCCCCTTCTTGAGGGCTGTGGTAAGGTGAACAGCTGGGGCTTGATGCAAATCTGGTGCGTTAATTCATCCCAGAAGAGACTTGAACCTGGAGAAGGCAGGCGTGACTCCTGCCTTCACAATGAGGAATGGCCCCATGAGAATCAAAACCAGCAGCACAAGGACCATCAAACTGTTAGTGAGGGGGAAAGCAGGCACTGCATCACTCTTCTTCCCCCACTCAAACTGTGCCTTAAACACAGAATATTTCTGCCTGGTCAGCTGCCTAGTCTCTGGCCCCTCCACACACATTGGAGTCATTAAATCATCCATCAAGACACCATCCTTCATGCACAGTGGGATGGCTGCCTGCCTCCCTCACTCATTATTGGCCTTCCATAGTCCTTTTCAGCCAATTCAATGAAATATAAATAGCATTTCAGATAAATGTTCACTCTCTTATAATACCTTTCTGACGTCTTTCTGCTCTTGCTCTGGATGCATAAAAAAGAGCTGTAATATATTTCAATGAGTTATTGAATCCTTTTCGAACCCTGATATATGCTCAGTACAAGGTTATTTAAATATGAGGGATATAGGCATAGGCTTTACCAAAATCTACCCAATTAAATTGTTCAGAAGAAATGAGCAGGCAATCTTCTGCCTTGAAAATCTATCTGTCTTCCATGATGAAGGACTCTAAGCCTGCTGATGCTGGACCAACCTCCTTTTTCTGCACCAGAATGTCCACAGCCATAAAAAGGTATGGTTCAGGGTTTCTTGTCCCTTTTTCCTTTTTTAATTTTTTAAAATTTATATTTAAATTAAGCAGCTGGACACCACACCAGGGATTCCCTTTTCTTTGCCTAAATAATGTAGAGTGAATGTTGTACAAGCAAATGATAAAAAAAAGAAGAGGACTCAGGAAAGTTACCCAAGGTTTTACTGAAGTGTGACACAGAAGTAGTATCTCCTCCATCTTCCTGGCTTAGAAAACAGATTAACACTGGAGTATTTGTGTATTTTTTTCTCCCTGTAACTTTTTTGCCACCATTCATCATTTAGCCTCGGTGTTTGCATATATTTAAAGCTACCAACATAAATTAGCAACAAAGTTTGAGGGTGTTAAATAACTTTCAATAAAACTCCTTCCCCTCACTGGAGTATTTTCTCAAAATGAAAACAGCTGAGTAAACATCTTGTTCTAACACTATCCCTGGAAGATAACAAAGTGGGGACCGAGTGACTTTCACCCCGCAAACTATACCTCCTGAAAGAAGAGGGCACCTCTTCATCACTTCTGGAAGGATGAGTAAGTGGAAATGCATTTTGGGGACCAACCAACACATGCAGCTCTCTCAGTCTCACAAAAAGGTGGCAGACAGGCACCCCAGCAGCAAGTCTCTCATTCTTCACTAGATCCCTATCTCATACAGCGGAGAACAGGTATGTTCTGGAGATCTCCGGGCTCTGAATTTAACACAAGCAAGCTGTCACTTTCCACAATGACAAGAAATGATTTTCAGGAAGTGGAAATGATAGTAATTGTATATCTGAGTATGCCCAAATCTAGTCCATGCATATTGGAAACAGCTCTTTTTGCAGTCTCTGTGTGTGCTTCGCTTTATGCAGCAGAGACGCTGCAGATCCCCAGCAGGAGCCTGAATAATCTTGCCTCCGAGTGAGACAGCGATAGTGGTGTTAGGAAATGTCCAGATAAAAGATAATGTGCAAGATGGGGAATTTCATTTTGTATTAGAAGTTGGAATGGTAATAGATCAAAGTTTCTTTTGGGCTGGGCAGAAGTGAGTCACAGTGTATAAGCATATGTCTCATCAGTGAGTCTGTGGTCAACACTAAGTGGGGTAAGCCTCAGACCTTGAGCCAGGCTAAGAAAGTTATTTATGCAGCTATCCAGTGATCTGGGTATCTAGTTCTCACTGACATTTTTGTTCTACTCAACCCTTTCCCCTTTCCACCCTCTGTAGCCAAATTCCTTGAATGCCCTCCAGAAAGGAAGTCCCCCGCCCCAAAGCTCTGATGCGGAAACCATGAAATTTGGTTAAGAAATTTTTATGATGCCACATTGCATGTTTCTGGCATTTAGCAATGAGAAAGTAAGAAGAGGTAGAAAAGATACAGAGAGTCATGCTCCTGCCCAAAAGCAACCATCTGGGTTTTGTTGTCTCACTTTTTGGTTCTCCATTTCCCTGATGACAGATGGGCTTTGGCAAATGCTTAGCATCAACTGTCTGAAAATCGAATCCCAGTGAAGCCTTTCAAGATGAGTGGCCAAGACCCAAAAACATCACTGTGGCAAAACTTGTATAAAGAGTTTAGAAACTNTTTTTTTTTTTTTAGGATTAAGAAAGAAACTATTTCTTTTCCCTGAAGCTGGTGTCCTTTCCAGTCTTTCAAATCTAAAGAACACTTGCCCTAGATGCATTTGGTGCATTACACTATTTTAGGCAATAATTCATGATGTAAAATTCATAATTCATGTGTCTAGATCATTCATTTGCTTTAATCCTGCATCCAGTTTCTTTTGATGATTAGCAAAAATAACTACAGTCACTGCAGATGAAGGTAAGCTGTAACTTTTAACTAAAACTCTCTGCCCATATTTATGAGGTGTCTGCTTGTGTTTTCAGAAAAGAGACTTGAACTTGCTCCCACCATGAGTGCCAACTGCTCCATGAGCTCCCAAACCCCAGCTGTGCCTGGGATGGCATCCTTGGTGTTTTCCAGCATCCCTGAGGAAGATCTACCTCACTAAAGGTCTCCCTTAGCACTGTGGGCCTGTTTTCCTCAGAGGATGCCAAACAATTCCACAAGGATACAAGAGAGAGGATGCTTTGTACCACAACAGCTCCTCCATGCTTAGCTGTAGCTCTCAGGAGAACATCAGGAGACAAAGTCAGAGGTGCATTCCCTTGCCCTAGAGATGTGGGCTTTGTGGGTGTCTCCTACAGACTGCTGTTGAGCTGTCAGGCAGGTTGTCTCAAGGTAGTTTTCACCCCCCTAGAGCAGAAGATGAGCAAACAGGCCATAGAAAAGCAGGCAGATGGTGTGAGAAAAGCTTATCTGATGTTGTGAGATTACAGTACCCAGTTAAAAATTAATCAGTCCCTTCCTCTCACCAAGCTAAAGAAGGACACAGGCGAATATGGGCTGTCAGAGGTGCTATTTTGGATTTGCTTCTAGGAACAAGAGACAGCATGATTTCCAGCTGTATGCCCCCAAAAAGATCTGGCAAATTTCAAAATACTGAATATCTGGAATACCATGACCCAAGACTTTATTAAAATTTGACCTGCTAGTTGACACTGCTTATAAAATCAGTATGTCATGGAATATTTCCCTTCTCATCTTAACTCTGTACTTTGCTCTTCTTGGCATAGTGTGGTCACTCAGACAGCAATATTGGCCTTCAGGGAATCAGTGGTGGGTCCTTAGCATTTTCAGTGGTGCTTTTTGCCTTTCCACCTCAGCCATCAGGTAGCACACATGTTTAGAGCTTCCCCTTGCATGGTAGCTCTCTTGTAAGGCATTTCTGAGAGAGAATAACCTCTCCGACAGAAGCCATATACTGTATTTGCCCGAATGCTTCATCTTCCCAGTACAGGTAGCTAAGACTTTCATCATTCCTTAAAGGTGCTTACTTCTGCTTCGAGCACTTGGGACACACCACAGAGCAATACTACCATAACATAAATATTTGATTTCAGCATTTTTAGAGATGGGCAGTGAGAGAGGCAGAATTACTGTCT
Source organism: Phainopepla nitens (assembly GCA_013400175.1). Taxonomy (NCBI): domain Eukaryota; kingdom Metazoa; phylum Chordata; class Aves; order Passeriformes; family Bombycillidae; genus Phainopepla; species Phainopepla nitens. Next base: position 623,996 of record VXBQ01004624.1, on the reverse strand, counting down.
GGTTTTTTTTCCAAAGGAAAATTCCACATGTACGCATGCGTGCACACATACCAGATACATCCTGGCAGAAAAGTCTCCTATCTAGAAAGACATTCATCACATTTACAGGGAAAGGAAAAAAAGGAAGCACATTCTTTTTCCCTTTGACTAAAGAAAAATATCTCAGCAGGACAAGGGCTTATTGTAACCGTTCGTTTTAAAATATTGCCCAATTGTTTGAGTACTTTTATTTCTTTGGTGATTCAGCTGAGAGTGGGAAAGCTGTGGTGACCCATTGAATGGCTTATCCATCATACCTACTGATCTCTCTGTCCAGGGACCACCAAGCCTTGGCTGCTGGCTCCATTTGTGTGTCCACTGCTTGGCCCCTCGGCTTCCCAGGTATGACCCCATGCTGTGGTACCACCTGAAAGAGAGGAATGAGACCACAATGTCAGCCTGCCCTTGAAGTGGGCATGCATGCACCTGCTAGGGCTGTTCCCAGGACAAACTGTTTCCTGCATGCTGGCCACTGCAGCAGAGATGAGGAGAGAGCACACAAAGCTGAAAGAGCTGGTGGGGACCAGCTGAAATGTCTGGCAAAAAAAACCACATCTTTGTGAGAAGGATGATTCATCCCCTGCCTCCTTGAGCAGCAAAATCCCCTGCTCCTCCTGACGTCATTTTCTCCCCTCCTCTTCCAGATCGTGCTGTCACACTAGGATGAAACCAAGCGTACATGTATCCCTAGAAGGTGAATTTTGGCTGAGTTGTGAGTCTGTAGCACCAATGAGTAGCAAATGCCACGTCTTAGCTACACTGGGGAAAAGCCAGCAGAGGTTTTCCAAATACTCTTGCTGCTTATATCTCAGCATAAAATCCAGTAATTTCCCTCTGCTGGGGATTTGGAAAGTGGTGCACCTCACCAAAGTCAGCTCCTGCCCTGCAGGATCAGACCCTAGCCTGAGTATAAATCAGTCACAGGTGCTTGAATTAAGAGAATTAATTAAAAAGACATTCCCATCCCCTGGAGGTTCAGACGACAATGAGGAAAGCATGGCACAGGCCAACACAAACCACAATATATTAATCCTGCATTTGTCCCAAGTGTGACAGACTGCTGGGAGCTATTCATTGTGCTCATACCAGGGGGAATTCATGGGACCTTATTCTCTGTTTGCAGGGAATGGTTCATGCAAGAAATTAAATTTCCCAACGTCATTACTAAATCCCAGGATCTTCTTCATGAGTTATTCAGCACCAGTTGCTCCAGATTTGCACACCAGTTTTATAATCCTCACATCCACCTCTGTCTTTCAGAGATGAATATTAATTATCTTCATTGCAACAATAGAATCCAATCCCCTCTTACCTTACTAATGCGGCTCCTTTCTTGAAGATAAGCATAGCTATCTCCCAAAAAGAGATAGTATGTGCTGGAAAAAGACACAGAGGATTACCAGACATCCCTGGGAGACAGGGATGGCTGCCCACAGGAGTCTGTGGTAGGCTTCAGAAGCTGGAATACTTAGAAAGTATTGGAAAGAAGGCCAATGGAAATAGGTCTTCATTAGCATGTTCAAGATGCTGCAAAATGCCTTTTTGATGCACTAATCCGTCAGCAAGAGAATTATGAATCCATTAATAAATGGGGAACACCTAAAAGTTCTCATCTCACCATACCATAACTTTTTTCTCTTTCAGTACACAGCATAAAATTGTGCTCCTACAGCATTTTGGGTATCCTGCCTTGCTGCTAGTAAGACCAGGTGCTCTCAGTAGCACTAAGGTACTAATTGCCATCAGGAACTTGGCCAACCAAGCAATTATAGGCATGCCTTCCTTCTCTTCACAGTGTGGAAAGAGCAGCTTCAGCCTCATCCAGCAATGATGGGGTGCAAAGGAACCCCAGCAAATTAATCTCCTGGACATGGCATGGAGTGTGAAGGGCTCACACACCTTAGAGATGCTGGCAACATCAGGAACTGCTTGCTCCCCTGAGATGACTTTCCAGCAGCACCACTGGGGAGCCATCAAGTGCCTGGAGATGGCTCCCAAAAGGCAAAGCCACTTTTTTCAGCCCTCAAGGAGGAATTTGCATGCTGGGCAGAGAGTGCAAAGCCATGGAGACTGCCTTCTCTGGAGCACCCCTCCAGCAAGGCATCATGCCAAAATACCTGCCAGTGGCTCGGATTGGGGGGATCAGTTCTGAAAGGCCCTGCAGAGGTGCTGTAGCAGCACCCTGCTCCATCCCTGCAAAACTCAGCATCAAGGGTCTATCAAGACTCATCAAAACATGAGAAGAAAGCAGTGCTCCCCCTATACCTCCTGCCTGCTTGACAGGCTTGCCTGTCGTTGTATAAACCTCTAGGAAGCCAAACAGTGAAAAGTGCTAGAAAACTGCAGGTGACAATTCCCTGCTGCCAAGGGCTCGTCTGGCAGTGCAGGCTATTGATGTCCACCCTGGGGTAGACAGGACAGCCTGCAGGGTGTTTGTGCCCAGGCCCAGGCTAAGCACAGTGCTGCTGCTGGCTGTGTTTAATTTCTTTGCTCTGCATGAACAAATTTATTAAATCCACAACCTTTTCTTTTTTTTTTTTGTTCTTCCAGACGAGGTGATTTGAAGGAATATGTACCAGTCACTTGAATAATTAGTTTAATACAAAAACGTGTCTTCAGAAGCCCATTGCTGAGTAGCCTCCTCAATTCTGGAAATTCAAAAGTGACTTGGGTTTGATTAAAATCGAACCAAACCAATGGAGGCAATTGCTACTTGCTTTCCTGTTTTTTTCCCCCTACAAAGACAGCTTTGATTCATGGCTGCAGCTAGTCCTGTGTCTGCCACAATAGTCGGGGGCTTAGACTGCTGTTTTCATATTAGAAATGTATTTAGGTGAAAATACTGCCATTCATTCTGTATGAATTGATGGAGCTGTTATGTGTACCTTTCTGCTGGGAATCATTTACAAGGCCAAGTGGGACGGTTTTCCTCAGGCCATGCAGTTTTGGTGATGGAGATTCTGGACCTGCACAAAGGCCAGAATTTCTGATCAAAGGAGGGTATCAAGAATACTTCAGTTTGATTTCTTTTCTAGGGGAAAAAAAAAAGAACTTCTAATAAAAAGTAAAAAAATAAAAATTAACATTTTGATTTGATTCCAACTTTTTATGGCACTTTAAATTTTAGAAATAAAAAGGGCTCTGAAACACTAATTCTATTCAGAAGAACCATGACCCAGTTGGGACAATCCAAATGTCAGCTGAGCAGGAAATTTCAGTCACTTGAGCTTCTCAGTTTTCCTTACTGAATCAGTGAGTCAGCTAAATTCACGCAGTTTTTGTGTGTGTTAAGTCTTCCTTTGGTGGCAGTTTCCAATAGAACCACTGCCACTTTCCTGGCCAGCTCAGCATTACCCCTGTGCTGCCCTTGCCCCTCTGCTGGGTGGAGCACCCACACTGGCACTGTGCTTCTTCTTCCAGTGGACTCAAGGTGATGAAAACACAGTGATGCAGCTCACCCATCTAAACAGGGCACTTCCACAAGGCATAATAGCCATGGTTCAAAATAATGATAATAAAAATCTAAAATAAGGTTGCTATCCTCACTTCATCTTTTGTCTGAGTATGAATGCAGGTATACAATATTTTTGTGGGGAGCTGGCTGTTTATTCATGTTGCTCCAACCTCCTCTCCTTACATCCTGTCCCATCCAGCCCCACAAACCTGCCAGCTGCCATCAGCTCTGATAATTTCCATCCCCTCTCACCTTGATGCTGCCTCCTGGAGCATCCAACACTGCCAAGCTGTAAATGACCTAATTTCAGCTTTTTCCTGGGGAAAGGGAACTGAGGCGCCTGCCCCCTTGGTGTGTGTCTGTGCACATGTTTGTGTGCGGGCATCCACCTGCGAGCTGCCAGATTTGATGAGAAGCTGGAGGCTCAGAAGTGGTTTTATGAAGAGTTCCGTTGAGGTCTTGGTAAATGCCCTCACTGAAGGAAAAACTCTGGCTGAAAACAACCTTATCAGAAGCTGGAGGAGCCACCCGCACACCAGCCCATTTTAACACCTCAGTTTTCAATGGACCTCAGACCCTGCTGGAATGAAGAGAACCAAGAGTGTGAGATGAAGGTTAATGTGAAAACCAGCTTGACTGGATTGTACTTTGACTATTTGGGATAAACAAAAAGGTGGACAGGTGTAAGGTATCACTGCATACCCCCTGGATTTGGGACAGAAAGGGGGAACCCAGGGCTTTGAGAAATGTCAGAGACTGATAGAGGGTATCATGAGAGAAAGAACATGTGCAGGGGGACCTGTGCGGGTGAAAACCACCCAAGATAATTCTACTGGTGCTCTTTAAATGTCATACTCCTGGCAAAGAAACCTTTCACATGTTTCTCTGCTCACATCTCCAAGCCTTTTCAAATGCACCAGGCTTCTGCTGCTTAGTGGGGGGAAGCAGGAAGCTGTGCCCTGGGAAAACCCTGTGGATGAGCCATTTTCCTCTGGGAAAGATGCAAGCAGTCAGCAGCTTTGCACAATGCACTGCGCCTGCATCCTCACTGTCCTCATTTTAAGCATATATAGAAAGCTTGTTTTGAAGCCTGGCAGATTCCTACGTGGCTGTTCCTGACTCCTTCAAAAACTACCCTGACAATACAAACTCCCTTGTTAACTGGCAGGGAATGAAGTCCCACAGGCTCGCCTCCCATATGCGCAAGGCCTGCTGGTGGGATAGCAAAGATCTCCAGGGTGCCTTTGCCCCCTGGGGAAGGTATGTGGGAAGGGGATATTAAACCTGAGGCATTTCAAGAGAAACCAAGAAGATACAGACATACCTCATTAAAAGATGCTGCCTCTTATTCAACAAAAGACAGCCAGCCTCCCTCTCCCTCATGATAACCAAGAGGAATCCCAAAACATAATCAGTTTAAGCTGAACACCATGTTGCTGACAAGATTAAAATTAGACTCATGAGGTTTCAAGGGAAAATTTGACTGTGGCACTCAATCAGGCTGCAGAATCCTCTAATGACAACTGAAATAAAGTAATAAAGACAGCTCCTTAAATGTCACAGGAAAGAAAACCTGCCCTTGGCTTCATCTCTAGGCAAAATTTCATTAAGCATCTCTTTTCCCTCCCCTCCTCTACATGCACTGCTGTCTTTTGGCCATACCCTCCCTAAGCCGAATCTACAGACCAGCATCCTACATGGAATATACAGCGCTGGGTTTCCCAGCTTTGTCACTGTCTCATAGGTCACATCTTATAGGAAATGTCTATAAACAAGAGGTAAATAGGATGAGAGAGGGTTTGCAAGAGCCTCCCAAAATGAAGAAGGTTGTTTGGCTCTTCCAAGAGAGTATAAAACCACAACAGCTGCTGTTTTCCACATAGCATCTCTACTGAGGTGCCTACAGTAAAACTGAGAAATTCTCTGTTGAAAAAAACACATCAGTTCAGAAAACTCTTCTTCCAACTTCCAAACTCTCTACTTGGAGAGGGATGGCTTACGAAATGTTTCCTTTGCCCTATGTGTGTCCCTGCAAGCTAAGCATCACCAGACAGCTCTGCTCTGCTGTGATGTTCAAGGTCTCCCAGCAAGAAGTGAAAATAAAGTGTAAATATATGTCACTAAATGAGTTGGAACTGGTCTCCTGTACTTTTTAACCTTGCCCTCAGGAGGCTGCTGCAGGACAGCTCTCCCTGACTCAGCACTTCGAAATCACCTCACTATCAAAATTCATGGCTCTCCCAATATCCATTTTATGCCTAGTCTTGCCCTAAAAATCTTGTGCTTTTAATGCCACTCTCCTCTCAAGTTTCAGCCTGATTTCATCCAGAAAGGGTTCCTGTTTCAATTGTTTGACTGCTGCTTTAAGTCCCAAAGATGCATGAAGCAGCTGGAGTGATGTTGAATAATCGGACGGCATCCTGTCCAGTCTCTTGCAGTGACCAGAGGTAAACAATCCAAATACACATCAGACAGAAAAGTCATTATTTGCATAGCCTCTGAGCATCTTGTAAAATCTCAGTAACAGGAAAAATTGCCTTCCTGCTCACACAGGCCCTGATCTAGCTTGGTCCATGAGCAGCCACCTAAATTTAGGTGCCTGTTTATCAAACTGAAATCAAGCATCTTTTGCTGCATAGGTAAGTGCTTTGTTAATCAGGGAATTTGCTCAAGCCATGTGGATGTTTAATATTCAAATATAATTATCATCTAGGGAGGGAGGGAGCACTAAGCAAGTCTCATCCTGATTTATCCAGCTGTGGGGAAAGCAATGACAGCTCAGCCAGCAGTGTGACAAAACCTCTGTCCTATGAATGTCTTCCAGGGCTTGCAGGGATTTTACCTTTATCTCTCTGAGGGTGCTCTAAGGGGAAGGACTGTCATACACTTAGTATTCCAGACAGCTAAGATATCCCCCGGTCAGTAAGGGCTGGATTTATTATTTTTTTTAACTCTGAAGAAGAATGGAGCAAGAAGGGAATAAAATCTCACACTAATCTTATTGTGCTCCTTAGATGAATGACTTTCACATGACAGTGAAGCTAATTCCATTTACTTGTCAGTGAAGCAACAAAAGAGGAACAAAAGAGGAACAAAAGAGAAATGGGGGGCAATATGGCAGCACAAGAGTGTCCTCCTGCTCCCAACATCTTCCGCTGGTTATTGCTCAGGATTAGCAGCTTGAATCACTATAGAGGTGGATGCATCAGAGGCACCTCTTGATTACTGAGTCCAGTGCAATGACAAACAACCAAAGAGCAGAAGCATTCAGGGGCGTTTCATACCCATACTCCTCTCTCTATCTTCTCCTGACAGGAGCATGTTTGTTTTCTTCTTTCATCCCTCCCTCTTTTGAGAGCTGGTCAGAGGCTGTGGGATTGCAGCTGGTGGCCTACAGGGTTGCTAAGGGGATGCAGGGCTCCCTTGCAGCTCAGTTGTCTGCCAGAAAAGACAGAGGTTTGTTCTGGGCAGTGGATCCCACCAGGTTTCCATGCAAGCCTTCACATTCTAATTGATGACAAGCACTCCAGGCAAAAAAAATGCAATTCTGGGTAGGGCATGAAGACACAAGAGGATTTCACAAATGAAGTAATCAGGATCTTGCACTGTCATTTTGCAACCCAAGAGAGAGTCGGCACCTACCTGCCTCTTGGCATGAGGATGTTATTTCTTCATGTAAGGTTTAATGAAATAGTAATCCACACTGAAAAAAGAACTGCCCCTGAAAAAATGGTAATAAAAGCCTTGTTTCTCTGACACATAGCTTGCTTTGTACAGGATTACTTAGAATTGCTGCTCTTCTCCTTGTCCTTACAAGTAGAGCAAGCAGTTGACTTAAGAAGGTACGTATTTTTCTTGATTCAAGTTTTCTGGTAAAAGAATATATTAACTTTCAAAAGCAAAGTCATTTCCAAAACAGGAGCTAAAATTAGACTGATTTTTTTTTTTGTTCTCTCTCCCCTTTATGGCTTTTACAAGCAATTACCCACTTAATGTTTTGAAATTATACAAGAAACTTCAATAGCAGTTCTTTTTCCTGCTGCATCTCCTTGAATGTGAAGATTTAAAAGCTTTTCCGGAACACAACAGCATGATAAAATGAATTTGCCTTTTTCATTCTCAATTTCTTTTTTTTTTAAAGAATGGGAAGCAGCGGGATATTTCTTCATCATTTAACTTCTTTTTTTTTTTTGTTTTAAATTTCATAATGACGAAATGAACCTGTATGACAGCTCTAGAAACCAAAGGCAGGATTCTTCTTTGCACCATAGTCTTTTAGGTTGCTGTGGGAGTGCTGCTAAAATAGCTGGAAGGGCTATTACGCCAACGCATCTCTTGAGCCTCTTCTTTCCTTATGGCAGGGTGGTGGATACAAATTTAGCATTCCTGCTCATGTGACCATCCCATACTGTGCATAACCCATACAAAGAGCCAGGCCATGTGGGGAGCTGGGGATCCTGCAAAGCGGGGCTGCAGGAAGCGGTGAGATAGAGCCACGTAGCAGTGCTGTGGTATCCAACTAGCCCTGGACCTGGATCCCCCTGGTCAGGCTGCACCCACCCTGTGGGGTCCCAGGGCAGGACTGGGGGTCATGGGCTGTGTCACCTGCTGTGAAAGGAGAGGGCTCCCAGCCATTCATGCTCAAGAGCCTCACGCTGCTTGAGTGGCGCTGATGTGTCTAAGTGTCACGTGGATGGGCACGAGCTGTTGGCAAAAACAGAGGGCTGGGTTGCCAGCTCTCCTCCCACCACCTCCCCTGGGCTCTTGGGGTGGAATTAGGGGCACTCACCTTAGTGGAGGAGGCAAGTCTAACCTTTATCTCCTGCTCAAGTTGTATCCAGGAGGAGGGGTTTTGTTTGCTCCTCTCTGATTGTCATGCAGATGTCTGCCTGCTAAGACCATAGCATTGGAGTGCCACTGAGCTGGCAGTGTGTTTGGCTCTTACAGTTTAGGAGTGAAAGGTGTTTCTTTTGCCAGCAAAGCAATACCCATCTGAAGCACCAAGTCTGAAATCTGTAAGTAAAAAGCAAATCCATCTGGGTCAGGGAAATTAAACCAACTCAAGCTCTCCATTCTGCTCCAAGTTTTATCTGCATGAAGATAAGAGGCAGCATCAGCATCTTGTAAAGAAACATGTTCCTACCTCCATCCCTTGCCCCAGGACTCTAGGACCTTAAAAATCCCCTGTGGCAGACAGTGCCTTTGCTTCCACTATTTCCTGACCATGATTACCTTTGCTATAGTCTGACAAAGCTCTGCAGAATAAACCACCTCAAATTCACACAACTCATGTTGTACATCTCTGTTCTCATTAAGACAGAATCTTTTCTCAGGCCACACTTGACCATAACTTCTCCCTTCAGAGTTTAACTCAGTCTCTCTTATTAAGTTACTTTATCACCCATTACCACCAAAAACAACTTATATCTTCTGTTACATAAAGGCATTCATAAAATACTGCAAGCACAGCTTCAGGAAGGTATCTTCCTTGGGACTTTGACGCTTTTACTCATACAATGTTCTCATTATCTTCCTTTTTGTAGCACCTTCATTTCTCTCCTCAACTGGTGTGAAGCCAGTCAGGATGTTTTCCCCAGAGCCATCTGGATGGAGCAAAGGTCACCTCAGTTGAGAACTTCTATGACTGTCAGAACTGGAACCACCTTCTGAGTTTCTCACTAGCACAAGTTCCGATAAAACCCCTTCATTGTCTTTTTTCAGCTGGGTCTGAGCATGAGAGAAACTTACACTGATAAACATCTGTCTTCAGCATGTGCAGTGGGAGGGAAAGAGCTGGCAGGTTCCTCTAGACTCAGACTTTTACAGCTGAACTTAGTGAAATACCTAGAAAAACATGAGGACGAAGGGAATCCATCCTGCAAAGCTTAAACCTTCCTCATACCAATCTGCTGCAGCCATAAACACTCTCAATGGAGAAAATGGAAATACAGGAAAACAGTTGCCCCAGCAAACATAGGAAAGGCAGCAGCCTTGAACTGACCATGCGCACATCGGTATGCTGAGATTTTGGATTTCACAAGGGCCCTTCTCACAGGAAGACTCATGTAACCATGGCAATGGAGATCTCTGGATGCATTTCATCCTTGTCACCACTAACAAACAAGTAAGTTAAATCAGATACAGATAAGAAAGGTCTTCCCATTCCTCTTTTTACTTAACAGTTCAGAAGTGCTAGGAACCATAAGGAATAAAAGACAACTTCAGAAGAAAAACAAAGTCCCAAGAATCATCACAACTCAGATTTTTATTCAACAGTGAAGTTGAAGGGAATGGTGGGTTTTTTTTCCCTTCTGGGCAAATGTTCCAAATGGAAATTAAGTAAAAATATTGTTCCCCCAAAGTACTGACAATGAAATTAATTTTCATTAAATATATTTGTTTGGAAAATAAAATTAAAAAATTAGAACCCGTACAAAAAAAATCCCTTGCAAATTTCTAACACTGTAGCAATGACAACAATGTAAACCTGGATGTTTGGCAGTTGTAATTAATTTCTGAAAATTACTGTTGAACTTTGGACCAAGGAAATAAAAATCACTTCAAATAGCAACAAGCCAATTTCAGAGGCAACTGAGGCTTAGGGAACGCTACAGGAATGGGACACACTAGTGGCTTCATACACAATTTGTGCGAGTGATCTGCTAGTGTGGGACTATTTTAAGAGCTGGGAGGAAAAGAAGTTAAAAGCTGTTGCAGCATTGCAGCGTATGGTACAGCAAAAACCTGCAGAATTTCCGTTCTGGGAGCCGATCAGTTGGGTGAAGGCTGGAGGCAAGAGTTGAGATGACGGTGGAGATAGTAATGACAGTGACGGATGGTGCAAGCACTGGGAAGCAGTTAATGAATTTCGTCATCACATTGGATTCTGTGGTGGTGAGCAGACTCTTGGGAGTGTCTGGGGAAATCTTCTGCTTACAGTAGCTGCTTTTGCTCCCTACCTCCCTCCTCCTTCCAGTTAAAGCCTCTGCCCTGCCAAGTGGGTTTCACAGGCATGCAGTTTGATAACAACGTCCTTTAGTTAAGAATGTCTATTCCAGTATTAAAAATGTAAAAAAAGTCCTCAGGAGGGTGCTTCTTAGTGGCAGTCTTTGCCTTAAGCAAGGCCAATGGCCTGCAATTACAAGTTAATTAAAGCAATGTGGATTTGGATGAGCAATGGGGAAGATGGGAATGGGGAAGGAAGGGATGCAGGGAACAGGGAGGAATGCAAGTGTTTCTACATCCCTCCCCAAAGCCAAAATCCAAGGTGCAAAAGTGGGTTTCTTTTTTTCCTCACACTCTTCTTTTTTCCTTTTTTTTTTTTTTTAATATCTCTCCTGTTATAATGTACTTCCAGTTTCAGAGCAAGTTTCAGTGACTGCCTCAGTTACAGTCATAAACAAAGTCGTAGTTGCTGGGCTCCTTTGGGATAGGTGGGGGAGCATCTGGGATTTGTATATTTTCCAAGTCAAGGAGGCGTAGCTTTATCTCCATGCTGAGCAGTGTGTCTAGGTCGTTCCGCGTTAGGTCACTCAACATATCCTTCCCAAGGAGGGCATTCAAACCATCCGTCCATACACAATACTGCACAGGAAAAGGATAAAAACTGTCATTAATAGACTTTTCATAACACAAATTCCTTGTCTGGTCTCATCCTCTACAGTTACTGCTGCCATGGGGACTTATAAAGAGACCTAAAATTTAACTGATGCATTTTATCAGCTCATATCATGAAGGAGGCTTTCACTGAGCTGCTCAGAAAATGGAAAAAAATCCATAAAATGGGAAGAAATGACAGTGTTTAGTTGTTTGACAATTTGGCATCTCCTCTAAACTTCTTGTTGAATGTTCTTCTGCAATTATTGGAGAAGGAAACAATAACTTAGGACAATGAACCTCTGGAGAAATCTCCTTCACTCCTCTCATTCTCCTTCCCCAGTACCTATTAAAAAATCCTGATTATCTTACACTAACTAAAATTTTAATTCCAAGCAAGTTAAGCTGGGTGAACTAAATCCCACCCCCAAATCCTTCTTAACTCTTAGTGTAAAAAATCCTGTACTATCTGCTTTTATCATTGTTTGCTTTCCTATACATGAAGTTGTTACAACTGATAGTCTCACATATCTATGCTACTCTACTGCTAGCTTACACATAATAACATATTGTGAAAACTACAGTCAGCTAATGCTATGTCCTTCATAAAAATTAAATGCCAAGCTCCTTGGGTATAATACTAAATGCTGCAAATGCTGAACTGGCCTCTAAAACCTTTTCCTTACTGTTAGCTTTTTCCTAACAGGAGATGCCATCTTTCCCAACAGCTGACAGCTTGTGATAAACGTGGGCTGAATAACCATTTAAAATCAGCAACAAATTCAAGGGAGATTGGTGATCTAGAGTCAACTCCTATTGAATAAGTCACTTTCATTTATTACTACAAGCCATCTATTCAACTATGAACAGAAGTACTCAAATGCTGTCATCTAAAAATAAAGATTTCAATCATGAACTTGTGTCCTAGTTTGCAGGAGAAAAATTAAATCAACCGTAACTGCATTTTTATCTTACAAATACTTCTGCTGGATTTCATGCCAAAAAATATGGTTTTTAAATTTAGCTGACCATTTGCTACATAATGCCGCCGAGTTTAAAGATAGCCATGGTTGACTTCATCCCACAGCAGAAATCAGGATTATTTTTAAGGAAGAGAGAGAAGCCCCCCTCTTCATCCAGAAAAAGGGCATGTTTCAAAAATAGGATGGGTTAGCACACTTCAGTATCCGAAGTGAAATCCAACCCACTTAAGTCAGTAACAAAACAGTAGCAAAAGGAGCTTTTTCACCCAGGATGTGGGCAAGCCAAGCCGCAGCTTTAATATGAGATCAGCTATATAGAAGAGACTTTAGCATTCAGGTTGTCCTGCTGACAAGTACTAAATAAACAACTTAGCCTACCTATTCTAGGCTGTCAAAGTGTACTGCTGAAGACTTTTAAAGCATGCATTTTTTTGGAGCGTATGCAGACTATCAGGAAAAGAAAGAAGTTTTTCTAGAAAAATTATTATATTTGAACAGGATATAATTGTTTATGATTTACTTGAAATCTTTCTTTGGGAGAGTTTTCCCTGAATTCATTATGAAGAAAGGAACAGAAAAGCAAAAGGCTCTGCTCAGGTTACAGGCAAGCAGAGAATCTTTTCAACAGATGCAGCCCCTGACGTAAATCGTCCATCACCTGCGCAGTGAGTGCGGCCAGCTCTTCCTCTGGGGAGGAATCCCAGAGAGCCAGAAAGCAGAACTGCAGTTCTCTCCTCTTCCAAATATAATTCGTTCAGGGCCCACAGAAACCAAATTCTGGCCACAATTCTGATGAGTGCAATGGCCTAGAAAAGGGGCTTCCTCTCAAATCTCCATATTGGCAAATGCACCTAATTAAGCTCCTGCACATGTTGAGAGAGACATCCTAATGAGATGGTGGAAAAACAGAGGCATTTATTCAGAAGCTTTTTTCTTTTTAATATGCAAAAGAGACTAAGAGCCACTGAAAAATTAATTTACGAGATTCATTTTCATATAACTCCAATGAAACCTAATTATGGCCTCCCTCATCAGTTTCTCTGTCAAAAATCATGGATAAGATTAATCCACCTTTTTTTGCTGTGTAGTTGAAACCACTTATTAGTATTTAAATGAAAAACAAATACAATGGAGTGATCTCATAGTACTGAATCCTCTGGCTAGCAGTAAGCTCCAACAGATGGGTAAGGGAATTGACAGACTCAAGTGTGCTAGAATGAGGTCCAAATCTCAATGATACTGGTTCAGTAATGAGATTTTATCAAAGAACTACCCTGGGAGACAAGAACTAGAAAGGTTGCACAGGCTTCATCCATGTGGATGAGCAACCTGGTCTGAGTTCATTGCTGATCTGCTTTGAGCAGGAGGTTGGACTCAGGACACTTCCAGGGTTCCCTGCAGCCAGAATTATCCTATGAGCCTCATTCAATATTTCTTTTTAGGACACACTCAACTCCCACATTTGAGCCTCACTCTACAATCACAAGGGCTGCACAAGTACTTAAAAAAAGTCCTGCAAGTCTGACCTGAAATTGTCATGTACCAACATCGTTCCTGGTGCTTCACACAAAGCTTCCAGAATCTTGAGATGTCACCACCAAATCTCCCAAACTAACAGTGCTGCTAAACTAGCACTTCTATCAACAGGCACCCCAATTACTTTGATAAGGAGTCACGGGCTTCACAACATGCTGCTTGCCTTTCCTTGTGAGTGCTTCCTCTGAACACTTGTACTTTCTACTTTAATCACAACTCACTCTTCTGCAGGCCATGGAAAAATACAGAGGAAGCGAGATGTCCTTTTATAAACTTTCATTTGGGAACTGTCAAGTGGCAGCAGAGACTGTTGCCTCTGGCCATTTTTTTGAACATATTAATTTTGTTTCAAAGAAGCTGTACAGTACCAAAAAGAGAAATGAAGATAAAAGGTGTGTTAATGCAATCATGAGCAATTGGGTTAGTGCATCTCACTGCTACTGCCTGTCAGTGGGATGCAGTGGCAGCTTTTGAACATTCGGACCATTAAAATCCACTTGCAGCTATAGGCTATATTTGAGATGCAGTGGCTGAAAAAATTGTTGGTTTTCATGACCATTAGTGCTTCTGAGCTGAAACAGTCTAGAATTCAGTTTCTGGAAAATTTGAGAATTCTGGAGAATTTCAGAAATTGTCGAACCTGTGTTCAGAGGATGAAGACAACCATGTGTGGCTTAGAACTACAGCTCTAGTGGCACATTGTGCCTGGGATACCATTGGTCCTTTCTCTTACATGAAAACTGACCAGCAAATACTTCTCTGGAGTGAACATTCTTGAAAATTACGCTCAAATATTAATCCACAGAAAACCCAAATGAGCATAACTGTATCTCCTCTCCTAAAATTAACATTTAGTTGAAGGTTTTAGTCCAGAACAACAAATGTTGAAGTGGCATAACTAATACACTTCACTTGTAAAGCAATTTCATACACATTTTTAACACTACAGTATAATGCAGTTTAAAGCAATCTTCTGTAGTTCAGCATCTTAGTACAGTGTCCTGAACTAAGACCAAATGCGATACCTAAAAATAAGTGCAAATGGAACACAAATCTTACTTTAGAAACAAGAAGGATTTTTTTAATGCAGTGCATTCTGCTAAATCTTTACTTGAAATTTCTTTGAGAGAAAAACATCCAATGATTCAACACAATTAAGGTAAATTATTCCCATCACATTCCAGAAGGTGATGATGTTTTCTATTTCCTTGTGGCTTTTGCTAAGAGAAGGGAGCAGGGAAGGGGCTACGATTCATCCTTGCTATTGCTTTTTACATTGTCTTTATTACAAGTGAAAGCCACTGCAAAACACTCTCCTGTGGAGGTGGAATAGAGGGGCCTTCTATGATCACCTGTCAGGAATGGTCTTAAGCAATGTCAAAGTAAGAAAAAGGGGATATATCATTCTGGAGAGCACAAGTCATTGGCTGAAATTGAGACCTAATGATGGTATAACCACTCCTGATTATGCTAGCATTGTCAAAATGAACTGAGGCTGGCAGTGACTCTGAATGCTTGGCTGTACAAATTCTCAGTGTTGAAAGTTCACACAGCAAAATTCCCTAGTGTCTAAAGTACAGCAGACCACAAGAAATCAGGAAATGGTGAGCGAGGTCTGCCCAAGCTCTCTTATTTCTCTTTCCTATGGCTCGTATTTCAGGAGGGCTTAGAAATACTGGTCTGTAATTTGGAGCTTCAAATATTTGGAGCTTTATATTCCTGTGATGCAGGAATACAAAATGTGCTTCTTCTGTGGCTCAGATATGCAAGAAAATTGCAGAAGGTCTTGTTCCTATACTAATCCCTTTGAATATCAGGTTTTTTTTGAGACATGACACTGATTTAGATGGACTTATACCCTGAGCCAAGATGCCTGTTCTTATGTTCTTACAAAGCCATCTGGTGCCTTAAAGCAACTAAGATAACTTCAAATAAATTTCTGTACCCTGAACATGACTTACCTCATGCTTGTCTGGAGCAATGAAATTCAACTGGCCGCTTGAGTCATACAATATAGAGAAAGCAAGCTCTAGCACCTCCTGGAACAATACAAAGAAACACGCATTAGTGCTGCATGAGGGAGGCATTCGTACATTCAGGTCTGTCTTTCCTTCCTATCCATTATTCCCCAAAACAACTTGAAAAATAGTTTATGGTAATCTCCCATCTGGCCAAAGGTGTAGCAGTACCAGACCACTGCAAGAGACTGGGACAGGACCACCACGGTTAACTCAGTCAAACAAACCCACCTCAGTGTTTACTGTGGCCCACTGGGTCATGAATTACTTTAGCATTTGAGTTTAAATTTGATCTAGGCAATAGTGAGGACTAAAATCGATATAATGAATAATAGTACACTTGCAAGAAACTCTTCATGAAGACTCAGGGTTTTTTTTTCCACTTGGTATAGATTAAACTCACGAAGTTCTGCAAGGTTTGACTCTTTGTGTTAAAAAAAAAAATCTTGTCAGGACAATTAATATTCTGGTATATACTTATGGTCTTTTTGCTGTTGGCAATATATTAAATTATTCACTCTCAGGAGATGTCTGTAATTTTGTTTCCATCTGAACCAGAATTGCCAGCCTCAGAGAAGCCAAACTATGCCAGTTACCTAAAGACCCAAAGGAATTTCAGGAAAGGAAAAAGCAATCATCTTTTTTTCCCCTAAGCACTGAAGCTGGAATTGTAAAAGGTACCAAGGAGAATTCATAAAGTACTGACCTTTCATAAAAGTCACCTGGACTTGAATTCCCATCGGGAAACCCAGGCATGGGTTTATCTGAATAAATAATGATCTTTCAGTGGCCAGCAGTGAACATGCAAAGATGTTGTCTTATCTGTTGCCATATTATGGTTTCTGCCTGCATCCCTACAAGTGCCATTACAAGGATCTCTCTGTAAGCTCAGTGGTAAGGATATATTAACTGTGGAAAAGAGATCCAGCTACAGAGCAGAGTGCTGACTTGTAATTTTGATCTGTATCACATGTCCTGTTCTTTTTGCCTCTTGGTTTCTTCATCCCTGTCATACTGATGCCTTTTGCTGACTCTCAGCTGACAGCAGTCCCTGCACTGCCAGCGGTGAAAGGAGAACGGCTTCCTAAATTTCTGACACTAAGTTTTAAAATGGAAGAATTGACTGTGGGGACTGCAGCATAAACATTGTTGTAGATTTCTACTCCTGAGCTCCTGGTCTGAGACAGACATAGATATTTGGATTTCTGTAAGAGATTTTTTTGTTTTGAAGTTGTATGATTAAGAGCGTAGTCTGAAGTATAAAACTTCCAATGCTTAGGGATAATCTTGGATAATAAGAGATCAGGCTTCTCATGGCAAATGTTCTTGTTTGCCTTGAGTTTAGTTACCAGACTTGACTTGATGCATTGCCAAGGCTACAGGAGACAAAGCTATGTTAAATCCTCACTGTGCTAAATCTCCATGGAGGCTGCAAGTGCAAAAAGTGCTGGTGCACTCAGCAAACCGATGGCTCAAGGCTCACATGGCCTTTTTGAATTGTAGGCATGTCTTTCAGCCACACCTTATTAAGAGTGATGTCCTTCATTATAGAAAAAAATCTACCTCTGCCCACCTGAACCTGGCATTGTCTCCTCACACAGTGTCATAAATTACTGACAGAATACACCAAGTAATGCCACTGAAGTTCTAGCTCTGAAAAAAAGAGCTTGTACTATAATACTGTGATGTTCCTGAATTTCATGAAGGTCAACAATCCCACAGGCCCAACTCCTGTAATTTTTCCTTTGAGAAACTCCAACAAATATAAGTTCTTCTTCACCTCAAATAGAGAAAAAGGAGGAAAAAAAAAATCTCTGCTTGAAAGAGGAATGTGTCAGGATGTCAAGTGTTGGTCATTTCCACTCAGGCAGAGAATGAGAAAGGACTAGATTAAGGGCACCAAGCTTCTCTTTCTGGGGAAAAGTGTTATTTTGGCAGCCCTGGCTACAGCTCAGCTTCTGTGCTGGACTCTAAAGGCTTGGGAATTACAACTTCCAGGTGCCAGCATCTCTGTTGCTTCATGCACAGCAAACTGTCAAGGAAAATGGAAGCCAAAGGAGCTGGAGTTGCCAACTGGCTCTCCACACTGACAGTGGTCTCAGTGGTTGAGCTGGCTGACTTGTCAGGGACCCCCACCTGGTTTTGTTACAGTTCCATCAGTGACAAGAAGGAGCTGGCAATTCTTAAAGGAGAACTGGACAGTCTCTATCAGCCGTCTGTAGTTTTCTCTTCTTGTCTCTGTTCTACTTCTCAACCTTTCTCACAGTAATTTTTCACTCAAGCCTTTTCCACTTGTTTCTCTATCCCTCTGGTCATTTTTATCTCACATTCCCTCCAACCTGTTCCTTCCTTCTTTGTTTTGCTTTCCTCCTCCTGCACCTCAAGCTGCTGAACTCACTCCCTTGGCACTCCTAGCTCCTTCCACATGTCAGACCTCTGCCCTTTCCCCCCAGACACTTCTCAAAGGTAACAGCAGGGGGACCCACAATGTGCCTCTCTTCTGAGTTGTGCTGAAAATAGAGAACAAGAGACTCTGCAACAGGCCAATCCTTCCCACTCCTTGGATTCAGCTCTGTTGGGAAAACTGTTGTAGGCAGTATGAAGGAAAGGTTGCTCTCCCATGCCCAGAACTTCCCTCTTCCCCAGTCTCCACTGGTTCCCAACAAAGGCCAGAAGCCATGAACAGGCATTTTGGGTGCCTATGGCAAAGTGATCCCATGCAGCTGGAATGACCTCACTACTTTCTGCTTGCTCTGTCTTCAACACCCTCAAAACACCATGTCTTTACTGATTGCTGAGGCCTGGCCAGGCTCAGTTTGCTAGCCAGAGTCAGAAGATCTGCCCCAAAGAACTATCTAGACAGGCAGCAGCAGGGAACACCTTCAGCCAACATGAGAAGAAGAGAGAAAGAGGAGAGGAGAGGAGAGAAAGAGGAGAGGAGAGGGGAGGGGA
>VXBQ01004624.1:546095-605048 GCA_013400175.1 Phainopepla nitens | reverse complement strand
GAAGAGAGAAGAGAAGAGAGAAGAGAAGAGAGAAGAGAAGAGAGAAGAGAAAAGAGAAGAGAAAAGAGAAGAGAAAAGAGAAGAGAAAAGAGAACAGAAGAGTTTCATTCATCTAGGATAGGAGCAGAACCATTTCAGCTGACTTAAAAGGAACAAAGCCCCTCATCTGCCACATCTGCAGATAAAGGGTGATAGGAGAACAGTTCAAAACAGCTGGCCATGTTTTTTCTAATTCTTCTGTCATGCTTTCTTTTGGAGACTGCAAAATCTGACATATTTAATTTCCTTGAAATTCATTGGTACTACTTGGGAGTCAGAAATAAGGATTTAGAAATTAAACCTAATTTAAAAACACAAGCAAGATGAACAACAATGGATTCAGATCTGGTCCTATCACATCGTTCCAGCTTCATATGCATGCAAATTCCAATTCAGTTTAACTCTTATTTCTTTCTAAATTGTCCTGCTGAAAGAACAATAGCCATGTGCTGGAAAATGAAGAGATGCTGAAGCCTTTGTTATGGACATTTTGCCAATTCCAGCTATGCTCATAGCATGGCATTCTGCCATTCAATTTTCTTTTCTGCCAGTGAACAAAATTGAGGTGGATGTTTGTCCTAGGGTGACGTTACATATGTACAAAGAAAGTACAGAATGAAAAGGCCTCTTAAAAATATAACACTGATTGTGAAATTTCAGAAAGTGAAAGGTTTCATACATCAAATTCAGCTGAACTGCATTCTGGGTCTGCCTTTTTATAAATTTTAATTGCATAACCCATATATAACTTGATATGTTACAAACAACATGTTATTCCTATGTCAGTTAAATAGTTGCAATATTGTGCCTGACAGTTTGATTGGGATGACAGGTTAAATCAAAAATTCTGTGCTTCTCAGGGGAAGAAATAAGGAATTGAGGAAATAAAAAAATCCAAACCCACCAAATCAAAAACCCCAACCCCCATCAAAACCCCTGCACCACATCAGAAACAGTAGAACCATCAAAATTGCGATTGTCTGGGTCACAAACAGAATGCTCGAGCTGAGGATTCAGCCATGCTACCTATGAATTCCTGATCTTCACATTCTCAGCCAGAAATTTTATACCAGTCCAAAGCAATTTTACCTAAGGAAATGGGGCAATGCTGAGAGCTGAGGACAAACTGATTCTGCAGCATTCCTACTTAGCATTAAATACTATCTAGACATTACTGCTCCATAACGATGACACATTTCCATCACTGCCACCCACTGCTTTCCATCTTTCCCTTTTGTGCGGACATATGAGTGCTAAGACAAGGAAGAACTAAAAATATTTTATATGCATCATATAAATGTCCCAGCCAAATGTGTTGATGGTTCAGCTGTAACATGAGGTAGGAGTTATACGTAATCTATTGTACTCATGTGTGTGTGTTTGTGCCCTGATTCAGAAAATCAACAAAGAAAAATATTGCTGGGATTTTTTTCTCCTCACTTGACATGACTTTTTCCTTTCCTACCATGTAAAGCCAATGTTGAAAGGAATGCAACTTCTTTGTAAGAAAACAAATGCAATAAATATTCAGGATGCTTATCTGTGTACAGTTAAGGAAAGAGAAGCTGCATCTGTGAAGGTGCAACTAGTTTTGTGATGTAGCTTTGACAGTGGCTTCTCAAATTTTATGGCTCCCATCAGAACTGCTTTTTCCAATTTTATCTAAAGTGTTGAAGAAGGAACTCTTAACTTCACTATTTTGTCCGTCAAAATCTCCTTCTCTCTGACCCAAAATTTCTCAGTTTCAGGTAATTAGAAATTTTGATTCAAAACCCCTGATCTGGCTCCCAGACCTCTCAGGGTGTTGTTCCAGGTCAGACTGAACATCATTAGAGTCTCTTCGCTTCTTGTAAGGTGAGAGGGACAACCCGACAGAAAATTTATCAATGTATCTCATAGAATATGGTATTCACCACTAACGTTGCTAGTAACTCCATTTCTTCTTGATGTGGTGACAATTCTTACAAGCACAAACTCTGCAAAATTCTGGCACTGCACAATTTTAGTACTACTGTCAGCTTACAGTTCTTGCTCTGAAACTCTGAAAGGTGGTATAAATCTAATTTAAGCTGAATATTGTCTCCTACACATTTTTTCCCAAATAACTGCTGAACACGTCCTTATACATCACCTTAATTGCCCAGGATTTCCCTTACAGCCTTTTGTTGGCAGTTGTTCTTCTACCTGACTGGACCTGCAGGTATCATCAGCTGGACATTAATTGCAATTTTGGCATCTGTTCACTGAATGTGGGTTCATCAGAGAACACAGCTGGAACAACCTAGTTATTTACCAGAGACTATGTAGGAGTACAAAGCCATTGCTGCTTTGCTTTAGAGACAGAAAACATCACTACTAAAGACCATTCCAGTTGTGCCCTGGGCACATCACAATGCACATTTGCCATGAAATATGAGTAAAGAAGGCTAAGCTGTCCCAATAACTTAACTCAAAAGGTCTGAGGTGGAAACAAAGGGTGTGCATACATGGAAATGTTGCAGGCTGGAATGAAAAATACCTGTGTTACTTCAGGGAAGGTCAAGTTGACAAGCTTTGTATTCTGCATGGTAAGTGTTCATAACAATTTGAGAACCATACCTTGTTTTGTTTAAGAGCTCCTTTCTCCTTCATGTGTGGGCAATCTTTCCCAGTCACAACAGCTTTTATATCTGCCACTGGCACTGCATTAAAAAGAAAGAAAATCAAACCCCAGAAAATTAGTTAGAAGCAAGGTATGTAAAAGCTACAGAGTCTGAAAAGAGGCAAGACTAATGCGTTAAAATTGCCATGTCCTTTGTCATTTCTAACCTTTTTCAAGAAAGAAAACTGGAAGAAAACAACTAATACAGGAACCAGTGAGTCTTGACAAAATTTCAGGCATCTGGATAAAAGTCTGAAAATGCTTTTTCTTGCCTATTTAGACTACCTTGGGTAAGAGTGTTCCATATAATGCGTACCTGTGTCTGGACAGTATGTGTACTCATGGATCTCAACACCATACAGTTTTCTTCTTTGTTAATGTAATGTGCCTGGTCTGTTGTTGCTCTTTCCTAGGCATCCAGGTAAAGTCATTGCTGGAAAGAGGATCCTGGGCAAGTTGGACCCCTCACTCAGGGCTGTTTTCCTTTTTTTTAAAGTCTGTAGGAATTTTTTTAAAGTAGTTTTCTATTTCACTCTCATCAGCAGTTTAGTTGTTCTCTGGTACTAGCAGTAATAAGGAATATTAAGGCTTATAATGAGCCATTCCAGTTGCTTTAAAATGTGATCAGAAATGACTGGGGGGGAAAGAAAGGTAAGAAAAAATATTGGAATCTGCTGCCACTCAGAGTCACAGAGTGAGGTCACTAAAGCATAAAGATAAATTTCTCTGAGTTTCAAGCGGAAGTCAATTTTCCAAAGGTAATTACATTATGGAGAATCTATAGGCTCTACAATACAATATGGTCTCTGAGTGACAGTTTCTACGATCTATAAATAATCCATTATCCTTGTGGCTGCAGAAAAGTATCTTATATATAGCACAGGATAGTAATATGAAAACCTGTTACTGCCCAGATCTTTACAAACTCTAATAGAAATAGTGAAGAGGAGAAATGCATTTACTCTTCTATTGGACACAGCAGCACTATATATTTTATGACAGATTACCTCAGCACTACGGCCAAACGGACGGTGTGGGATGTAAGACATTCTTAAAGTATTTGCTTTGCATGGAAAACTGAAAAGAAAGGAAATAATTTGACTCTTCACTACTCAACTTCTGCCTTCAGTCTCAGAATTTCATGCTATGGGCCTGATGAATTTTTATGCCTCTGATAGTCCCATTCTGTCGGAGAAGAAGAGATACTCGTTTTAAGAGGAGAGAGTGAGCTAGGATAAACTGGGAAATTAAGGAGATATTTGACTGCAATTATGGTAGAAAGGTCTTCTTAAGAAAAAAGAGTTCCTGCCATTTTTTGAAGAGGTCCAGGAAAACAATTTCTCTGTTTGCGTAAGATAAAGTTTTCTGAGGTCAGATCTCTCAATCAAGAAGGCTTTTCTCCAGGTTTCATACACTTGATCTGCATGATCTGGAATGCTTAGTTAATGCCAGTTACTGTGGGAAATCACAGACAGATGTGACATCCTAATCTTTATTTATCTGGAACTTGGCTTATGCCTTGCTTTAGAAAAATAGAATCAAAGACTTCAGGAGGTATCAGAAGTTGACTACGAGATGCTGGAGGGTGTGAGCACAGATGTGATGTGCTCACAATGGATAAAGCCTTGAGAAAGAGGGCAGCTGTTTTCTGTCCCAGCTGGAGTCTGCATGGCTTGTTAACTCTGTCAGCCTGAAGAGAGAGGTGACATTCACAGAGGTGAAAAGGTTAAAAACCCACACATTTATTTTTGGGGATAGAGACTAATTATTCAGGCTTGGCAAGGAGTACATAAAGTGCTTGATGCTGCTTCTCTTGGCTCTGTTTTCTAACCCACCTATTCTCTTTTATCTGTGGACCTGCCTCCAAATACAGAAAAGTTGAACATCATATTCAAACTTTAAGAATTCAAAAATCAATAAGTCTGTCCAGAGAAAACCAGAATATTTATGAAAAGTACTCTGTAAAATGTCCAAGACAGTTTGGTCTGATATGTTTCAAACAATAGTGCCACTAAATCTCGTGACTTGCAACATTGTCAACTTTGTTTAACAAAACTCCATCTAATGAGGGTAGCACTATGGTAAATGTTGTACCATTCATAGCCTGAAAACCTGAGATACTGATGAAATAACTACCTCTTCCTGAAACTGCATTGATATCTACTCTGCCAGCAGCCATGCTGAGGGAACCGTGTGAGTCTGGCCCAACGGTTTCTAAAGTAGGAGCCTTCTGCCCCCATGGGATCCTGACATTCCTGAGTAGGCTCAAGAGCCCATGGAAAATGCAAGTGGCAGATAAAGCTCAGGGTCAGGGGGTTGTGGTGTGGAAGCGTGCTCCAAGCAAACAAATCTGGGAACTGCTGGTCCTGTAACAGTGCCTGCAGTTCAAGTGTGACTTTCATTCTTCTGTCACCTTGACACTGCCGTAACATTCTATGGCTATTTCTCTAAGCCTTGTCCACAAAAACAGTCTCCTTCTGTGCCAATGCAGCAATGTGAGGCCCTGTCCTACATTCTGCCAAGACTGCAGTAAGACTTTGGAACATCCTTGAGGCAATCTGTAAGGCAAGGAAAACAAGAGAATGTGACTGCAAACTGTCAGGGCTCCAGCATCACACAGGCTTTTCTTCTTTCCCTCTCAGACTGCATCTATGAGCACTTGGACATTTTACAAGGTGCTACCTGGAGACAAGTTAGGGGAAAAAATTTCACATCATTCTCCAGTTTTCAGGCTGGAAAAATTTCAAACTTCTGAAAAATTACTCTTTCTGGCATTTCATGAAAAAAGAGGAACTACCAGCTGAAATACCTCTATAAGCATGTCTAATTTGATAATGCCAAGGATTTTCAAAAAAGAAAGGAACAAAAAGAAATTATTCCTTATTCAATGCTGGATTTCTTGGAGTCACCTCCCAGTGACAGAACTATACTCATTATTCCCACTATCATAAAAAACTTTCCTGGATTACAGGTTAAACTCCTACAACTCATGGTGAAGTGAAAAGGAGAAATCACTAGAGTATGGTGGTTCTGAAGAGCTCCAAATTACTTTTAACTATAAGAAAAATCCCAATAAATCTCCTGGTAGGAGCTGCCACAAAGATATGTCCTCTCCCAGGTGGCTACACAGAAACAGTGAAGTCTTCTCAATATTGTTCACGGTGACCTCTCACCTTCAAGTCCACTCCTCACAATAACTAAAAAGACCTCTGCCACATATTCCTCCCCCAGTCACTAGACCGCCTGTTTCCATGGACAAGCTGTGCTTCTGAATATGCCCAAGTATTTTTGACATCCACAGTTAGATAAGCAATGAAAATAAATTGTGTTCCTCCCTAGGAAAGACATGATGTTTCCAAGCTGAATGAAATTATAAACTCATTGAAAAGCTTAATGCAGCCCCCACACACACTTGCCAAACCCAAGAGAGTGGTGTTTGAATGCAGGAGGAAATGTCCCCTGCTCTTTATCTTCATAAAGAGAGCTGGTCATAATGTCTCACATTAACAGAAACCTACTACAAGTTATAAAGAAGAACTAGCATAAAAGAAGTAGAAGTGTCACAATCTCTGTGCATTACTTACATTTATCCTGCAAGGAATCATGAGGGACTTCTCCCTGTGGACTTTCTTCCAAGTCTCCGTAGTGCAAGACCTTGTGATTAGGTGACAGTCGACAATACCAAAATTTATCTGTTGAAATAAATACATTAAGCAAGGTCACAGACATGTCTTCATCAGCCTTACCAACAGCAGAGGAGAAAGCTCACTCAAACAAGGTGCTGCAGGGAAAGACTGTCATTTCTTTCAGAAGAAGTGTTTAGGGTATATATAAGAAGGGTAGGGACTTTGCTCTACTGTAATGTTACTTGATTCAATGAAGCTGGCATTAATCTACAGGGGTTTTGTTATTGACATAATCACTGGCTCAAAAAAAAAAAAAATACTAGAAGAAAAAATTGACTTAGTTTTACCAGATATTATATACCCTCATGGCCAGAAGACTGGCAAAGTAACTACTTTGAGTGGATAACTTTAATTTACCATAAAAGATTCATTTTTAGCACCTACTTTGTGAAAATCAAGCCCTACCAGCTGTCTTGTGTGGGACACCCAAAAACTGATAAATTTGAAATATCCCATACTTTATGAAAATTATGACTCATGTCTTTTTTTATAGACATAGGAGAACACCCCCATATTTATAGAGAGACTGGACCTAATAAACATGCAAGGACTTAAAAAGCAGACATTAAATCTCTTGTCCTGCAGATAACTCAGTGTTTTGCATGGTCACAAATATATGTGTGACCATGCAGTTCACACCCCAGTTTGCATTTTAGTCCTTCCTAAGAGACACGTGCATTTACATTTCCTGACAACCCGTGCTTTGCAGGACATAATTCTCCCAAACAACATTTGTTAAAATCTGCTCCTGCAAAGAACATCACCTTTGCAGAGTCAGGCCAGCACGCTGCCTAGCGTGCAAGGATGGTGCTTGCCAATTCCCTTTCTGAAATGGCAAGAAAGAGGTTACCCTTCCTTGTCAGAGCACGTTCTATTTAATAAGTAGATCACATAATGTTAAGCTGTCAAAAATACCATCTTGTTACATCCAAACTAAATCTCCAAAAGCTCAGAGCAAGGCTGGATGAAAAAATGCCAGTGGAGGGGGGCAGAGGGCTTCTCTGGCTCTGTGTTTCTCTCGTACTGGCAGTGCTGATGCTGTGCCAAGCAGCAGCCTGAGGGACAATTTAGGGGAAACGTTAGCACTGCCACAGCCGTGCGGTGCTGCAGTCGCTGGGAGCCTCGGTTAGGAGAAATCATTGGAGGAGCAGTAGAACCAGCATATTGAGCTCATTTGGGGTGTTAGCAAAGCAAGAGCTTCTTGGCTTTCTCAGTAAAACATTGGCTTCACGGACCCAGTTGCTTCCTGAAGGACACGCCAGGCGCCTGGCCAGTCATTTAAAATGCAGTGCAGTAAAACACAGGAAATTGAATTATAAAAATGGACTTCCACATGTCCCTTTAAATTTCTTGTCCCAGTGGATAAAAAGGTTTTGGGGAAAATCCCTACACCCTTCAAACTACTTTCTGAGTGTGCAGCCTCTTCTACAGAAAGGTTTCAAAAAACCTTACAAACCTCTTCTCTCAAAATGGCCATGGGAGAGATTCTGGTTATCAACTCCACAGGCATGAACAACACTGAAAGATTTATGGTAGACAGCCTGAGATTATGATCCTGTGATGCATACAAAGAAAGCCGCTGCAATATAAGCGTCCCTGGACTGTAAGCAGAACATACAGTGTGGCACAGTATGAGATTGAGAAGAAGACCCCACTTGCAAAACTTTTGCAGGGAATTGAAACTAGAGCAAGTAGGAGCCCTCATTCAGTAGACTCTCATCTGAAGAGCACACACACAAGCAACTTGTTAGGCAGTTTGTGTATCTCAGAAGGATGTATTTGAAAATTTTCTAGATTCATACCTTTTTACAGGGAACTCTACCAGAACGATAGCAAAGCCTGATGCATAAATAATGTACCCTATTGAATCTGATGGTTGACCATTATGCCTGAAGAAAAGCCTACAGTAAGTGCAGAAGGAGGCTTTCATACTTTGCTTTAACTGCAAACTCATTTTTTATTGAGCTGTACTAAGTAATACAACTTTCCAAATCTAAAATTAAACCAATATTTTTTTCTTAATAAAAACCAGTGTGGTTTCACGACTTTCTCAGTGACCTGGGAAAAAAGGTGTTCTAATTGAAAAAAAAAAAACAAACCAAACCCATGGATTCCTTTCAATTTATCACACATGGGGTTGGTGTTAGCAAGGGTTTGGCTCTTTTATCTCCCAGGGGTTAGTATTTTGGTAACCTTGACTCTCTCATTGCCATGCTTCAATATTAAAAGAGAGGAACACCCCTCCATGAAAATATCTATTTTGCTTTGGGAAGGGGTGGCTTAATGGAAAGAAACCCAAGCTCTGAATATTTCAGAAGCCTTTTCAGCAACTCCCCATAACCCAAGGTTAATTAAAAACTAATGGCCATAGACTGTAGCTTGAAGCATGTCCAGCACAACTGTCCTGTGGGCTCACTAATAACTCTGCTCTGCCACAGCCTTGCTGTCAGGAGGAAAGCCCTTAAATGAAAGCTACAAATGGAACTAACGAGGTTTCCTCAAGCACAGCCACTAAATGACTGCACCAGTCAGGCTGAGGAGGGTGATAGCATGTTGCTAGGAGAAGGGACCCTTGTTTCTACAGCCACCTCACCCTTACCCATTCTGGTTTTCACTTCAGCTGTACATGCTGCTACAGATAGTGTATCAGAAAATATCCCACTCCCATGAGATTTCAGTGCCTTAGAGGGGAACAGTTTGAAACTGGATGCAGCTATTTTACTGTAGTGCAAGTGCTGAACACAACTATATTGGAAAAGTAGTGTATAGAATGATCCTGCAGTCAAAATAAAAATGATTTGAAATTGCTTCCACTGAGAAAAAGGGTGAAGAAGTCTTAATTATAGAACAGCACATGGGAAGCAGCCAGTTTTTACTTTGAGCTCTAAATTGATAAATTAAAAAAAAATAAGCAGAAGAAAAAGCCCTTTTCTACTATGATTCAAAAATGCTGTTTATAAAACAAAGAAAAACTACTATCCAAACCCTCCAAAACTCTTAAACCAAAGCCTGCAGAGTTGAAGCGTAACAAAAGACTTTAAAGATAGACAGACAGACCTTCCCTATTAGTCCCTGTACTCCACATCTGGCAGATCTGTGTCCATGTGCCCAGCTGGAACAGGGCAACCGTGTGTTCAGGAAGGAATGGGGCTTGTTTTGCTTTTAGGCCCAGGCTTAAGAATTTCCTCCAAAGACTAGGTCCCTTCTGTGGCCTGTTTTACTATAGTAAAATCCCATGTTACTACACCTACCTCCTGCTCAGAGCAAGAAGCCCTAGGGAGGGCAGTCGAGATGATGTGGACTTGATATTTCATCACAATTTTCAGACACTACATTAATTACACTTTCTGGCAATCCTTATGTCTTTCAGCTCACTGACCACTGATGCAATCACATTAGGGTGCTAGAAATTCTTCTTTGGGAAACAGAATTAGTCATTTTGGCTTTTAACCTGAAAGTTTCCAAGCAAATTGTTCTTTCAGACAATTTCTAGAGCAGCCAGGGGGTTAAATATATCACAGCACGTTGTTGAAGATTATAGATGAGATTAAAAAAAAAGCCCAAATAACAAAATCAGCTACAATTTGGCTACAAAAGTAATATTCAAAATTGTGAACAAATAGCAGAGCACAGAACATTTTGCTGATGGCTTACAAAGTGCCTGGCCATTCACACAGTGTGTTTCCAAGTGCATTAATGGCCAATGACTCATATGCCTCTAACAATACTATTTCAGGTAAAGGACTGCTGTGGTTAGTACAGAAGTGCTCTATTGTTAGAATCGGGGGAGAAAATAGCTCAGATATGCATGGACAGAAGTCTGAGAACATGTATTTTTTTCCAAAGATACGTTCAAGGTTACTATAGAAGTTTTTTGTTCAAAGAAAAACATCCTGACAGATTTAGCACAGGAACCTGCTTTTAAATCTATCTGTGAAAACATGTATTTGTGTAGATTTTATATCTATATACGCATGTGGGCATGCATATTTTGTCTTTTTTCTGTCTCTATTAAAACTGTATTGACATTTTCACTCCAATGGGTCTTAACTGCCCAGATCAAGCCAGTAAGCTCTCCAAATAATTGGAAAATAATTGACCTGTGGCATTGTTGGAGGCATATTTGGTTAACTGGCTCCTCTCAGCAAGTGACACACGCACAGAATGTTAGGTTTTTTGTGGGACTGTGGAGAGTGGGATGAAGTAGCAGTAAAAAGGAACTTGGCAGAAAAAAGTCAAAGTGTGTGTTGTTGCTCAGAACTGTGAGTTACTATCCTAGCAAGAGATGGAAAAGCTGTCTCCACTAGATTTTTTGTTTCAAGTTAAGCTTTCTCTTTCCAGGTTACTTCCATGGTGCCTTGTGTTTCTAATTTAATGGTGTGTATCACCAGGGTTTCCCTTCCTTCCAAAAATTACTGTTTGAGAAATCTTATGTTGGCTGCAAAACTACTTCAATAACATGCATTTTCTCTACAATCTTTATAAAGGTAAAAAGGGAATTTATTTTCAAGAGTGCACCCAGCAACATATACTACAAATTTACTGGATGACAGCATTAGAAGTATCTATTATCCTCAATAAAATGCCTTTATCTGCTACTTAGCTCTACTGGAAATAATGACTACTGGGGGTATTGAGTGCTTGGCAGGTTTTTGCTTTAGTCTTTTCTTTTAGGAATTATCTAAGGAAAGAGAAAACTGAAGAGGTCTATCTGTCAGCAGTTGTTCATGGCCCAGGAAAAAAGCAGGGATTTGCAGAGCATGATGATCTGCTGTTGAACAGTGACCAGAAGGATAGGTTAGATTTTGCTGTTTCATTTCCAAATGATTAAGATACTTAACAAAAACCCAGGAGTTACTGCTGCAGTTCTCCTATGAAAACCTTGCAAAGGAAAGGCCATGTATTTTTCGGAAGTGCTAAGGATCGTGCTGGGACAACAATGATATTTCTGAATTTCAGCTACAGAGAGATCCTGCTATGATAATCCTGGACTGAAACACCAAAAGCAGAGATCTGAATATAGATACCTCATGGCCTAATCTTCAGCATCCCCCCCAGTGAATCACCTGTTGGATTGGAGGCTTTACAATGCTAAGTATATATGAAAATGTTTAATCTCTTTTGAAAAGGCCATAAGAGGCTGTAAACTCCCTTCTCATTTTTTTGTAAGTCAATTTTTTCAACTTACTGTGACTAACCATGTGTGTCCTACCACATGTTCAAACAACAATCTTAACAGAAGTTTGCTCTGGAGTCTTTATCATGGGCTAATGCCTGTTAATTATCTTTAAATGGGCAATTTAATGCTTTCAGCTTCTGTGTAGGGCACGTTCAGGTTCTTCTTGTACAATCTGCAGATTCGTGACATTTGTTCCAGGATTGTCTTAAGGGAGGAAAAGAATCATAGGAAAGGCAAAAAAGCATATACATACTTTAGTATAGCACCGACCTGATCATGCTACTCTTATGAGTAGGTGGCCACATAGCAAGCAAATCATGATGCCTCAGAGCAGTACTCATTTCTTTTCAGTTCCATGTCAACCTGGATGGACCACAGCCTTTTTAGAGCCTTGCTAAAGTTCCATGACAAGTGGATTCAGTTGCAGCACCAGGCAGGTGACAAGGGCTCCTGAACCCCCTGAGGTAGCACTGGGCACTTGTACAGGGAGGTGGGTTGTGAGAGAGGAGATGGGGATGCAGGACAAAGCTCACAGAAGACACACTCAGAATCTTCTACTATTTTTATCAGGACATTCAGAGGAATTATCTGAAATATTGACTGTCATAACTTTTAGTACCATATGCTAAACCTCAGATCCTTCATTCATTTTACTTAATCTTCTAATTCTTGACATCACAACAGCCATGGTTTTACAGTTTGTGCTGCTTTGGGAAACAGGAGACCCTGAAGGATAAATGCTGATTTCAAGAGACCTTCTTCCACTCCCTGTCTTCTGCCAGTATTTGCTATTTGGACTGTGCCAGGTATTCTACATACCTAAAAAACAATGCAAATTGAATGGCTTATACGTCAAGCATGCTTCATTAGATCGCATGGTGTTAGGTCACAGAATCACAGAGTATGCTGAGTTGTTGGAAGAGATCCACAAGGATCATGGTGTCCAGCTCCTGGCCCTGCATAAGACCATCTCCAAACATCACAACTATGTGCCTGAGAGCACTGTCCAAATGCTTCTTGAAGCTGTGACCACTTCCCTGCGGAGCCTGTTCCAGCGCCTGACCACACTCCGGGTGAAAAACCTTTTTCTAATATTCAGCCTAAATCTCCTCTGAACTCAGCTTCATGCCATCTCCTCAGGTCCTGTCACGAGGCACCACAGAGAAGAGATCAGTGTCTGCCCCTCCTCTTATGCTCTTGAGGAAGCTGCAGAATGCAATACGGTCTCCCCTCAGTCTCCTCCAGGCTGAACAGACCAAAAAGTGACCTCAGCCACTCCCCATACGGCTTCACCTCATGGCCCTTCACCATATTTGTTGCCCTCCTCAGGACACTCTCTAACAGCTTCATGTCTTTTTTATATTGTGGCACCCAAACCTGCCCCCAGCACTCGAGCTGAGGCTGCCCCAGTGCAGAGCAGAGCAGGACAATACCCTCCCTTGCTTGGCTGGCGATGCTGTCCCTGATGCACCCAGGACAGGGTTGGCTGTACTGAATTTAGTCCTGGTGGCCTCAGGCATCGTCACCCTCTAAATGGTTTTTGTCTACTGTCTCCCTCACAAATGGTAGTTTACCCTTCTGTTTCAGGGAATTCAGGAAGTCTATCATAAAGCATACACCACTCTTAAGGGCATGTGGAAACATGACCTCCTAAATGGGCTTCCATCTGTGAAAAACAATCTATTTCAGTGAAGATAATATCCTTGGAGGCATGGTTGCATGTTTTATTTGTTTCCAAAGAATCATGAATTATTTCTGGCCCTGTATAAATATGATGTCAAAGCAATTAATCTGGTGGCCTATAGAATTCACTCCGAGGCATGATAGGAAGCAACCCTCTCAAGTGAGGACGAGAAGATTACATTGATTTTTTTTTCTTAAAAATAATTTTTTTAGCTTCAACTATACTCTCATAAGTTGAATGAATTTATACTCCCTAAGGCTCTTGATCCTATAAATCATGAACTAACAACAATTTAAGATAAAATAAACAGTCTATCTTCCTCTTGGACTTCGGCCAAAAAAAGAATATTTGCTACAAATCCTGCTCCCTCCCTTGAATTTGAGTCATTTGGATTAAGGCTTTGAGAGGAATAAAAAAAACAACCCTCAGTACTGGTAGCCAGACAAACTACACATTACTTTACCAACTTTCATTCCATGAGCACTCTGGTGAAAGAAAAACATGAATCATGGCTCTCTATCCAGTCTGTACAGAAATTCACAGTGGAATACTGTCCATCTTTCTGTGCAGTGTGCTTCATAGGTGTTTGTATGCACGACAGAGAGGTTATAAATAACCTCCCTACATTAAGGAAAATTGCCTACTTTTTTCTAAGGGAGGAGGCATTGCAGGGATACTTCTCTCTGTGAAGAATGCACTTTTCCCCAATTAATCTGAAGCTCTCAAATATTGATCCTTGTCAGTTCTTACTCTTAGCATTTGTAACTTTCTAATTTGTTCTGTATTTACAGAGGAAAACAAACAGCAATCTGAATCCTCACAAAATGAGGATTTTAAAGGGAAATTTTTGGCTACGACTTCTAATTAATCTGCTGAATTTACACTATGTCCCCATTACATTATCTGGAGAAAGAAGTGTGCCTCTCTGAGGGGAAAAGAACCATAGGAAGTTTTACTGTACAGAATGAGCAATGACTCATAGAATTGGGGAAATAATCTTCTCGTATCAATCAAGTATTCATATGAAGGTATACAAATTACTGATATAAGTGCTTTCAAAAATCAAGTTTAAACACCATAATATAATTATATGGCAATGTAAGACTAAACCAAAGGACAGGCAGTACTAGAGGGAGGGATGCAGAATGAACTTGTTGCATACATAAAGGTGATCAAAGACTGGGAGACTCAAATTCAAATTTCATGTGCTACTCCTGCAAAGACATTGTTTTGAGATGAACAAGTAGTCTGGACATTCAGGAAGAAATCAAAACACTAATTTCAGAATGTGAGACTGCTGCTTGAGATTCTGGCAGAGGCTGAACTTTTTCCAGATCAACTGTGTGATAATGCTGAAACTAGTTTGAGAGAAACAGGAAATTCTGAAAATCTGTAACTTGGAGATGCTTTCAGATGCCTCCTGGTAAAAGCAGTCAAGACAGCACTACAACCAAGGATCCTGCCAATGAAAACAGTATTCCTCAGCTTAACTTTCAGACTAAAGTGACACTCTGAAGCCAGACTAGGGAGTCTGAGCTGTACCTTGCCGACGTCGACTGTTGAGTTTCCTAAAGCAGGTGCCCTCCACAAGTCGATTGAGACGTTGCTGCTTGATCAGTTCTAAGATCTCCGGCTGAATCTTCTCCTTTAGTTCCCTTGGGAGAGAAAGCAGGCACTTGTCAAATTCAATCAAAGACCATCCTCCTTCCTCTGAAACAGAGTCTCACAAGATGTTTCTGCAAGGCGTTTGAAGAGGACATCAGTCACAGACAAGCCCAGGTCAGAATCTAGTCTGCCCCAGAAAAAAACCTTTTTTCTTTTAACAAAGAAGGGAGTCAGGATATCTTTGTTGCAGACATCTCCCTGCTACAACATCAGTGTATGACTCAGGCAAGTTGCTTGTTTTTATATTACTTAACTCATTCTAAAAATAACTCTTGCTATAACACATCAACAAAAAATTTCCAAATGCTCTTTCATCATAGGAGCTCTGTAAAGCTTATTTGAGGGTCTGTCACCTTTTGTTGTATTATCCTATGCCAGTATACTTCTCTAGCACTATTATTTAGGGCAACACAAGAAGGCCAGAACATTTTGAAACAACAATAAAAGCAGGAAGCAATGACAATGAGTGAATCCTATGATCAGCACTATATTCTTGTTCTTAATTTCATATAATTTGATTACTTTATTATTCACAGGATTTGTGGAATACTAACTCATGACTAGGGATCACCCAAGGATCCAACTTCACCTTTGCCCAGCAGTGCAGAGATCCACAATACATCTAAAAATAATCTTAGATATCCTTCAGAAAATCAATTTTCTCCATCTTACTTTGATAAGAGTTCAACATGTCAAGAACTAGGTAGAAAACATATGCATATAATATTTAAAGTTTAATTTCATACACCATCACATGGATTCACAGATGTCTGAATTCATCAGTTATATCCTCACTTAGATTCATTAAGAATACATAAAAGACAGGTTTAAACATCAACTTGACAGCAAAACTAGTAAGATTAAAAAAAAATAACTCAATGTGTAGAGGATTTATAAAGTATGAAGTTTGTCAGAACCATAATTTTGCATTGCTGTGCAAATTGGGTAATACCAAAAATCATTCTGTCTGGCAGCATGTTCCAGCAATCATCATCAAAAGGAAGCTAAGCTGTGATATCCCATAGAGCCAACAAAAATTTTTCTCTCTTGAAAACTTAGGAAGCCCATTCTGTGCTGATTTCCACACTCATTTGGATCCTATGCCTTTGATCTGCCAGACCCCCACTGAAATCACCGCAAATCCTCTGCTACAAAGATCAGGCCTTTAAAATAAAATGCCCTCTTTCCCCTAGGTTTCAACAAAATGATTGGATGTATAACCCACTGCATATTTACAAGCAGTGAAAATCTAGCTGGTCAAAAACCCAAGGAAGCATTGTAACTATAGAAACAGGCCATCTTTTGGAAATGTGTTATTAGTCCTTTAGGACTTGAATTTTCAAGCACTGTTGTTTTCTCATTGGGATCTAAGATATAAATATGTTGAATGGTTAAATACTGTGATTAAAACAATTTTGTGCTTGAATAAATGTCTTGCCTTTACTGAGCTGAAGAGCTTCCCTATTCCTCAGGTAAAACCTGAGAGCAGGGGCTGAGGATAACAGTGTTAAAACACAAGTGTGAATTAGTCAGCAGTCCAGGCTGCTGACTAAATCTCCAGCTGGATTAATTTAAAACATGCAAGAGTGGTATAAACATCAGTTGGATATTTAGATAGTTTAACTCAGAAACTGGGTGGTTATCATTAAGTAGGTGTTAAAGATATCGTAACATTGTATTTGTAAGACACTACCAAGAAAACCAAAAACGAACATGTCATAAAGCATGTTAACCTCTGAATGTTTGCTCATAACATTCTGTCTTCTGGCCTCTAATGCCCCACCTGCCCTTTACAAACCAGAGGAAGAGAAGGATTTTTTAATCAATCCAAAATGAAACAGGTAATCCTCTCTAGAATACTTCAGTTCCTAAGGCAGAGTTTGCATGGGAGAGAGGGAGGTAAGAAAGAAGGGACCTCTTGCCTCTTTGGTTATGTTCTGGAGGCCCTCTGCACACAAACATTTTTGCTCTCACAGTCATGAAGCTCAGCGTGCTACTCTCCTCTGTTTGACGGTCCTTGAACTTGAACACACAGAGGTGGTGGAGACAACTCATTATTCCATGGAGAAACAGTCTCTGGTAACTCTGGACATAGTGAAAGCCTGTAAGACCATCAAGCCCCGGCCATGGTGACTTACTGCACTTACTGTCCTCAGCAGCTCATGCCAACACTGACTTGTCATTACTCTGCTCATGGTTACACTGACTTGTATGGTTCTCAGCCATTTTTCTGACATCATGACTCCAGATATATTTTTGCAAGGTGATCCTGCCACTCAGTGCTCCTCATTGTCAAGGTTTCTGTTGCACCATTTTGAGGTGACAGAAATGAGTCAGAACAATCAAACCACAGCACGCAAACAAAAGATGTGCTTCTTTGAAACTCTGTATTTCATTTGGAAAGCCATCTGAAGGCAACAGAATTCTGTTCCTCACAATCAGTGTCTAAAGACAGGAGGGTTAGGAAAAAAATCTTTGTGCAAGATATATGTCCTCCTGTCTAATTTTAAAATCCATCAGGAACAATGAGCTAAAGGAAGATCATAAATGCAAATACATATTGTGAATATTTATTTATTGTCCCTCAGATGACATTTGCTTAATAGTTTGTGCTTTCTGAAGAGATAGAACAGACTAAGTCTAAGGAGACAGTGACTTCAAGAACTGCAATTAGTTTCCTACTGTCCCATAAGAATGTAAAAAGTTAGTGTACTTGTGAGACGGGTTGAGGAAAACACACATTAATATATATGATTGCTAATTTTGTGATCTCATTGGTCTTAACACTGGAGGCAATACTAACAGCAGTTACTTGTTTTTAAAATATCTGAAAATCATTAGAAATGACTTTCAAGTTTTTCACATTACACAAATTCCTCTTCAGTACCAGTTAAAACTGTCTCCAGCTTTTACCTTTCCAGCTTATAGCAAAGACTCACTCAATAGTGGTTTTCTTTCCAGGATGGGGCATATTACAGACATTTAAATTATTACAACACAAGGGGAGAGTAATCCCAGAGCTGGTTTAATGTGTTTTGTCTTTTATCTTTCTGGCATCTAGCTATGCTCCCTCTCCTGATCATGCATTCAGAGCAGGCAGTAGTGACTCTTTCTAACATTGCAGGGAAATATGTAAGATAAAAAGCAGAAAAGCATCCAGACATGTTGATCTCTTTCCTTGTATGTTGCTGATTTTCACACAGATGTTATTTAGTAATGGCTCTCTAGTTGCCATTTACTCTCCTTTAACCAGCAAGTCCTCAGGTGGATGGCAATTTTTTATCTAGCATTAACCCATCTCTGTTGCCATTTAATTAGTCAA
This sequence comes from Phainopepla nitens, assembly GCA_013400175.1. Lineage (NCBI taxonomy): Eukaryota > Metazoa > Chordata > Aves > Passeriformes > Bombycillidae > Phainopepla > Phainopepla nitens. Next base: position 586,832 of record VXBQ01004624.1, on the reverse strand, counting down.
GGAGACCTCTGGTCCTCTGTAGGCCCACAGGATTCCTAGACAACTTTTTCTACAGCCATGTAAAATTACACTGGGATAGTTTATCATTTCACTATGGAATAGAAGTTTGGAGGATCAATAACGATCCCAAATCCCTGAATCTATTCTGAAGGTCTTTTTATTTTTCCTTATCAAAAGTAGGTATTGATAAAGCTTTACTTCATATGACACAACAATACCCATAATAAAAGAAACAATTTATCCTTGCAAAACAAGGTTGCTGTAGTTATGAGGATCTAAGGCAACACTTTCCAGTTTACATTCAAACATAACTTCATTGAAGCTTCTCTTATCCAGCAGCTTGAACGCTTAAAACTACAGTGCTTCATACAAAGAATAGAAAAAGAAAGACTTCTATCATGTTCAAGGCAGGAAAAACCATTCCCTGATTGCCATATTCTCAAGCAGAATTAAACAAGGTCTGCTGATGTTACAGTCACCATTGTGCACAATCTCTTTTAGCATATCTGCAGGGCTTTAAAATATACAGCACAGCCACAACTGCTCTTTTCACCCACAGTCTCTTTCCCTACAATGGGGCCATGATTCTGTACTTCTATCAGCTGTGCCATCTATGCAATTTGAGAGAGTTCAGTACAGGGAATCAAATCAAAGTGCAAAATGAAAGGATGGTTTCTTTTCACAGTCAGGAACAAGTGATCATGGATATAATCAAAATGCAAATGCATGGAGTTAAATCTCTGCAAATGTAGTTGTGATTGCTTAAACACCTTATCGATTTACTTAGCCTCTATAGCCTTTAGGCTTAGCCTTTATCCTGAATTTGAAATGATTCTCTGGTAACACTTCTGTTGCTTTTAACTATTTGTGTTGGCAGTTTCACTTGTTCCATGATGGGGAAGGAGGCTCTGCACTGTGGCAGCAACTAGCCAGAGTGACACTGCAAATGAAGAGCTTGCACAAGGCATTGGCAAGTCTTTCAAAGCTAGGTGATGGTGCAAGAGAATATAAATAATTGACCTGTATCATACTTAAGCTGTTGAGTCATAGGGAAAGCAGGGGACATGAGAAACTTTGGTGACAAGCTTCGCAGTTCTGAACAGCTTTGAACTGCTAAATGTTGCAGGGGATTTGCAGGGGCTTTCTGAGCAGTGTAACAATACAAAGCTAACTGGAACCATTTGTAGATTTTTAATTGATGTATTACTACGAGTGACATCGGTTCTAATTGGGCATTAGGTTGTGTTTTCTAACACACTGGAAACATAAAAGAAGCAGTCTCCCTTTGATCCACAGTGGTATGGTTAAAATTTAGTTTGTAATTCTATTTTGTGTATGCTTCCACTGTTGCCCTGTTGCCCCTGGAGGAATGTGTCCCCAGAGCTTGTACTTAGATATCTATATCCTTTAGAAACAAATCAAAATTAATATCCTGCTTCTGAATCCTACAATGCTCTGGTCCAAATCTGTTTCTATACTTTTGCCTTGGAAAAGGACATTTAGAGTATCATGAGCTATTCCACTTGTAACAGTCAAGATTTCATGACATTTCAGCTAACACTTCTGGAGTCCTCATCATTTCTTGGCTAATCTCAAAAGGTTCCTGCTACCCTCAGTAAAACTTTTGCACAGCACAGAGTCTGCATCTGTCCTGTGCCACCAGTTCAGCCACCAGCCCAGACCTGGTCCAGGGCCAAGTACGGCTTCCATGCTTCATATAACAGAACAAAGAGTATTCTGAAAAATAAGAAGGGGCAATATTAGCCTTCCATACTTAGCAGTAAACAACAAGCAAAGAATTGGCTAGCTGCCAGAATGTTTCTCTTTACAAATAAGTAAATGAATGCTTGTCATTAACACCAATTTATAAAGTTATATACAAGGACAACTCTTCTGGAAAGTCAGTGTCTATTGGCTCCGCTTCTGGGCTTCTCCCTGTCTTTCTCAGGGAGGCTTTGAACAGAAGACAAGTTGTGGTGTTTGATTAGTTGGGTATTTTTTTTGAAAGCCAATACCAGCACCAAAATCAGGCTCACAATCACGCAGAGCTAGGAAATGTCAAAGCACTGTTTCATATAAATAAACCATGTGAAATCCTGTTGGGATTTGCCAAATCTAGTTTCACTGAACTCAAGGAAAAAGTTATGATTCCCAGCAGAAGAAAACATAATGTACTTTTAGCAGATGCCTCACTACTGCTTTTCAGCACAGCTCCCTGGACAGCTTTTCTCCCTGGGATTCCCCAGAAGAGCTCACAAATGTCATTCTCCCTTGTTAATCCTTCCACGAAAAAATGAGTGGGGAGAGAAGATAATACTTACAGAATTGGACGAGACTGGAAATCTTCCTGGTTCATTCTTTCAGACTGGCGTATTTTCAGTATTTCTGTGTAACTGAGATTCTGAAGTTTGCTCTTGAATTGATCCAGAGAGCTAGGCTTGGTAGTGAGTGCTCTCATTATCTGTTCTTTCACTACCTGCATTACCTGCAGTTAACAAGGAAAGAAAAAGAAGCTATGTTAATGCTTTCTGTGTTTTTGTTTCAGATCTTATTCTGGGTCCCACTAAGGTTTCTAGGTATACAAGATGATTAGTACTATGTGATCCCTTAGACAACTTTGCAGCAACATAACCAGAAAACCTTCTGACAGGGCAGAAGCCTACATCAAAAGACAATCTGCTCTGTGACAAAACCAGGGTTTTTGAGGGTGGTGGGGGAGCTGCACACTGGCCCATTGCTTCCTTTTATCCCTTATGCCCAGAGGCAATGGGCACACACTGGAACACAGGAAAGACTTTGAACACCCTTTAAACCATTCTGGGCACCAACACTTTTTCACTGTGAGGGTCATCAAGAACTTGCACAGGTTGCCAGGGAGGTAGGTGATGGATTCTCCATCCTTGGAGACACCAGAACACTGTCTGGACATGGTCCTAGGCTCTGTGTGGTCCTGCTTGAGGGAAGGCTGACCAGATGACTTCCAGGGGTTGCTTCTAACCTCAACCCCTTTGAGATTCCGTGAGAGCCTTACACTGCAGGCACGTTGTGGCCATACATAGTGAAGGAAAGAGAACTTGCTAAAAGAGACCATTAGTAGGGGAAAGAGAGAGATCCCTTTGCCAAGGAAATTACAGGATTGCTTTTGAATAAATGCCATAAACAATGCAAACCAAAAAATGAGAATAAAGGATGGCTAGGCAACAGCCATCTATTCTGCATAAGAATTATTTTTTCATGACAAAACTGCTGAGACACAGATAACCAAGGAGAATTGCTTGGATCTAGTTCAGATGAATACATATGAGAAACTACTCTCTCTCTCTCTCCATAATCCGAGACTCTTGGTGATGGTGCAAGTCACATATTTTGAAATATTTATCTGATGATGTGCTTAAATTGGCTGAAAGAACAATTCATCATACTCAGAAACATCCATCTCACCCAAATGCCAAAGCTAAAAACCAGCAGCAAATGGTAACAGCCCTCTGGTATCAAAACGGTAATGGTAGAAATCAAAAGTTACACAAACAGAAGGCAAACTTTATCCGTGCTGTTAATTTTCCTTTATTCTTTCATCTTCACCATGCATCTTAAAACAGAAACTCAGCTCCTCATAGGTTCCCTAATAATTCCAAAACTGTCTCTTTTCATATAAATATTTAATTGTTTCACGTGTGTTTCCTCAATCTTCTAACTCATTGCCTGCACTGTACCTTCTTTCTCAGATGCCATCTAAGCACTCATTTTAGCTGTGTCCAGCAGGTGAAACTAAGCAACTAAAGAACTGAAGTATTACTTAGCTGGTCTACCAGTGAGAATTAGCTGCTTCCCTGTTGAAAGATGAACTCCTGACTGGCACCTGACTGCTCAGAGGAATTAACACCTCCTCGTCTGCATTCACAGTGCACTCACTAGTCCACACCAGTCCAAGAAAGAAAGGTGCAGTCACACCTCAGAAATGACAAACCACTATAAGACCCAAACAACCTGAACGTTGATGGATCATGCCCAACAAGGTGAGTGGCATAATCCTGCAGATTTCACTGGGTCTTAACAACTTAAAGGGCTTATGTAATGAAGAACGCGTCCACAAAGGAAACATCCTCAAAGAAACAGCAGGAAAGAGTGAAACAGATAATTCTAGTGCCAAGTTGGATGTTTAAAAATATGTTCTATCTTCCTCTTTCTGCCTTCTTGACAATGAGTACCTATTGCTGCTAATTAATTTTAAATATAAATATAATGCTGCAATCACTTATGCATGCATGTAATTTCAATTTAATGGTTTCTTCAAATATCTATGCAGATCTGATTTTTTGTTGCTTATATATAGATTTAGTTTCCTAAATTCAGGGACTCACAATAGGGAAGCTGTTTACGAGCACTTTTTCTCATAAAACAAATCAATAAATACTGTATTTTAGGGAATTGCATGCATGAGGATCTTTCCAGTCTGATCTCTAAATCATCCACATGAAGCATTGCTCATTCTTGGCTAAACTCTGTAAAGGAGGTTCAAATTCAGTAGACTTGGAGCTCTGTCACTTATGCTTATTTGCAACACCCTTCTCTGTAATTCATTTTTCGGGTTAACATGCAAACAAATGAAAATTCCTCTTCTTTGCTGCTGTGTGGAAGGCCATTCACAGGGTATCATGAAAGAGCCCCTTGGTCTAGGAGCTGCCCTTGCTCCAGAGAGAGAGGGCAGGCAGTGTATGCCCCAGGGCCAGCACATAAGGGGATGATCACTTGCCTTGTAACGTTTATAGCCAGCACCATTTAACTAGCTGGCCAAAGTGTTACAGCTGCTGATTGTAGTGAGTCTCCTGAGCATTTGGGAATCACTGCCAAGGACTTCTAATCTGTTCAATTTCCAATGCTCAGTTGCCAGCCTTTGATTACTGCTCTCTGAGAGACAGCATCAACCTTTCCTCCTCATGTATCTGACCTTACAATGAAATTAAAGGTATTCTCCACTCAGTGTGATTGTACATAGACACTGTAGACAGTTGTTTTAATTACATTATGCTTTTCTACTCTTACTGAGAAATGAGTGTTTCAGAGGATGCATTTGCTTTAAATCATGTGCTTTTCATCTGAAGACCTCTTCTATGAGTAAGAGAATCCAAGTTCTATGTAGCAACTAAGATAGGTAAATTCACTGAAGACATGAAGAGAAAGACAGTAGGAAGAAACCAACATTTTTTTCCAATTAAACACATAGAAGTTTATTCCCCAGATTTTGTATCCACTTAACATATTTCAATAGCTAGTATCCTGCCATTACATGTTTTTCATTAAGCTGATTCAGTCTAGTTTGTTGTGTGTTTTGCTTATTTGACCTCATCTTTGTCGTATCATATTCTGACTACTTTGGCTTTCCAATATTTACCCCCTCTCCTCTCTCTCTCTCTCCCTCTCTTGCCATAACAAGTTTTGCCTGGGCAAATAAAGTCCAGTCTTTCTGGATGGAGCAGAGGTCTGAACTTGGGCTCTACAACAAGGGGTCAAAATAAAGAAAAGTGAGAAATTGTTAATACCAAAAGGAGCAGTTTATCAGGGCCAAACTCTACAGCAAGATTCTCACTGACCTTATTTCAGCAGCTTGCTTGCAGCTACAGAAAGCACAAACCTCTCTACTCTATTCTACTCACTCCATACTGATGCAAAGTTTGCTCTTGGTACTGTCTAGGGAAGCCAGCCAGCCTTCTCAGACACCTACCATTAGCCTGCAGCATTCTGGAAATTAAGGTCTGAGCCTTCCACTCACCAGATACATCCCTTCTACAACCTCACAGCATCAATCTTTTCAGAAACCTCCCCCAGAACAGCCTGAAGGCCCAGATTACTGTTCACAACAACCCATCTGGGGGGGTTACCCAAGGGGTAGGGGCTTTGCAGTGAAAAAGGGTAGGTTTAGACAAGGTATGAGGAAGAAATTCTTCCTGTGAGAGTAACAGGTTGCCCAGAGAAGTTGTGGATACCTCACCTCTGGAAGTGTTCAAGGCCATGGTGAGTGGGGCTTTGAATAACCTGGTTCAGTGGAAAGTGTCCCTGTCCATGGTGGTAGACCTTGAACTACATGATCTTTAAGGCCCCAAATCATGCTATGATTCTCTGATCTGTGGAGCACCAGACAGAAGATAATAATTTCCCCACAATATCAATGTTTCACTTGGATAAGCATGCCCTTTGATGCGCAATGACAGCAGCAAGAACACGTCTGGATGCCATCGGAGAAGCCTCTAAGTAGTACCTCTTGTATTTTGGGGAGCTTGTTACACTGATTGCTGCTTGGATGGGTGACTCAGGGGGTTGGGTGTGTCAGCATGTAATGCTGACCGACTGCTATTGATCTTGACAGTTCACCTTCCTTCTGCACAGACAAGACTTAGATATAAATAACGCACATTACAATGATGTGCTTAGTTCAGTGCTTTCCTGATTTGGCTCAACATCATCAAGTACTGCAAGGTATGATTCCTCTACCTCACTGCAGCACATGATAAAAGAGCAGCCACTGAACTGCCCTTCATCTGGATACTCCTCTCTACAACCAGAACCTGAGATATCAGACGTTTTAGGCCCTCATTCAATAGCTTTTTCACTTAAAAATCATCCAGCCAACAAACAGAGAACTGGAGGAAAAACATCTCTTAGCAAATTGGTTGTAAAAAATTCATACCTAGCTTCCTTCCTATCTAAATATTCCTGAAAAAAAGTAGCTTGGTTAATACAAATTAAAGAATGTCGGTAGAAACATCATTTGGTGATTGATATCCAGCTTAATAATTTCAGTGTCACAAAAAAGATTTCCTTCAGTTAAATCCACAAGGCAGGCAAAAACAAAGGTGTAGAATGAAATAGCCAAATCACTCTTAATGAACGGTGCTTACTGACAAAGGAGGCTGTAAAGAAAATTTAATTCTGAAGGGAAAGGAAATTACTTCAGTTTACCATCAGCCTGTCAACTCCTTTAATGAAAACTTCACATGTTTAATGTGTGCACCAGGTAATTTGAGACATTTTCTAGACTGTTCCAAAGAATGAATTGTTATAACTAGATCAATGGTTATGTTTTCAGAGTACTCGGAAGAGTCATCCTGAGGGGCTTCAAGGTCCTTGGAAGATAATTTAATGGTGATTTCCAGCCCCCCCCCCCAATCTCCACGTATTGCAGTCTGTTAATTCACTACACTAGTCTCTCAGTCACAGCCTGTACCAAACATTCACTCCACATTACTTTAGAATATTAATCTAAACATGCCCTCCTACACAAGCAAATTTAAACTCAGTGCTGGCACAATCTAACCATTGACAAGAGACTCCAAAATTCCAGACCATTACTTCTATTACAGTCCGTGTGCTCTGGAATTACAAAAACCCCCCAGTTTTCAATCTTCTTAGCTATTCCAGAACACAAGGACAGTTACTGTAGCCAGCAATAAAGAGGCAACTCTAAGCCGTCTGGATGTACGTAGCCACAGGAATAATTAAGTTGATTCATTTTCAGGAAGCAGGATGAGAAAGCAGCTGTCAGAGGATTTAGCAGATATAAGCTCTGATACATTTTATCTCTTCATTTTTCTGCAGAATTTAAAACCCATTGCAAAAAAGTTTGTGTGGCTGTGGTTTTGGGTTGTTTTTCTTTCTTTCTTTCTTTCTTCCTTCCTTCCTTCTTTTTGGTTGTGATTGTAATTTTCTAGTATGAACCAATATATTTTTCAATCTGCAGAAAAAAGACTTGAAACAATGCAATGGTTTTATCAAGCCGAGCAGTCTGTTTCCATGCAGGATCAGTATCAGTATCTAGTTCAGCAGTGACTACCATTTTGCAGAACAAATGAGCACACCTAGCAGATGTGACGATGGCGCTGAGAGATAGGAGATGTGACAGCAGTTCCATATGAGGTGTTTAACAGGTCTATAGCAGGAGTCAGAAAACCTGATGCTGTAGCAATAGATCAAAGTGAAATCTTGTTCAGAGCCTCACGACCCAAATAATTGCCTGCCCTCTGCTGAGGAAAAGAGGGAAGAGAACTTGACGAGCCTGACCTTACACTGGATTCCAAGATACAGAAGGTCAAGTAGTAAAGAAAGAAAAGTCTGAAGACTGGGTGATCACAACTGCTTTACATTTCAGAGAACTTGATTTTTCTGATTTTTATTGTCCCTTGACTAATGAATCCCAGGTATGGGAAACAGACTGGGAACAGATGGGCTGAGACTAACTCTTGATCCAAGACTATAGAAGAGGAGATAGAGGACTCTTTACATTCTTGTAAGAAAGATGGAATAAGAGCATCAGGGTCATGAGCACAAGACTTGTGAGCACCATGAAACAGAGTGTGAAAGGGAGGCTAAGAAAAAAAAAGGAAGGGATCTGATAAGAGTGCCTCCATCTGAAGAAGCTGTTGTAAAAAAGTTCAGTTCCCTGCAAGAGATTCCCACCTTACTATGCTATTGCACGCGAGCACCTTGTAAGTCATGTTCAGAGGAAATAGACCACTTATTGCTGAACTCTATCATATTACATCCCTGGGCTATGCCACTTCTACAGGAAGAGTCTGTGGCCACAGCTTGACTTGGCACTTTCCAAAAGCTCCTAGAGTTTTGTTAGCTGCACTGATTATTTTTCCCTTGGATACACAGATTCTGATGGAGAACCACTGGATACCCATGGAGGTATCACTTTTAACATTACTATTTATTTTCTCAGTTAAACCAAATAACAGCGGCAGAGGCTTTGGCGAGAAGCAAAAACCATCTTGAACTTAACTGAGAAAAAGACAAAGAGCTGTCTCAAAATTCCACTGAAGGGTAATATGGCTAAAGGAATGGGTAATAAGATGATTTCTACAAGGAATGGGAACAGACTGGAGTACACAAAGGGAAATGAAAGCAAGCTAGTAGGACGAGTGCTATAAATATGGAAAAATGACCAGAGCAGAAACAAAGGTTCCAGTGGGAACTATCAGCATGAGAAGGAAGACATCTGGAGGATAGTTTGCAACAAAATAAATAAAAATGGGGACAAGCCTAAAGAAGAAAAAAGAGGATATGACAGATGTTGTATTTCAACGGAAAATGAAGACTAAAGGAAAAGAAGAAATGAGATTTTACTAGAATTTCAGTTAAAGGGAAATAAGAAAACAGAGGGTAAAATATGGGGGAAATTATATATTTCTAAAATTATGGCTCAGGATGCAGCTGACTGAAAGGAAATCTTCCTTAAGGACTGGCCTGAGGAAGTTGAGAATAAAATTGATAGAAACATAAGGGGAAGTGAACAGCAGTCCTTTACAAACTTGAAATGTGAGTGGGTTTAGAATCATCATCAAAATACATGCAAACACTCTCCATAAATTCTTCATTTTGATAAAAGACAATGTGTAAGAAGTTCACTGTCTTCTTCCAGAACTAAAATCAGATGCCACATGCAAATGCGAGAGTTCCATTCAAAACAACGCTAATCTAAACACACAGGTCAAATACCATTTGCTTGGATAATACTGGGCTGAAATAGGAATGACTGATAGACAGGAAGCCTCTTCCTCACATTAAATATTTGCAGAAAACTATTTGCATCAGAAATAAGGAATAATCTTTTTTTCTGTTTGTGCTTTGGGCCTTGAGGTAGACAAAGCAAGAAATAAGTGCTGTGTGACAATGTTTCTGCCCTGGTAAAATGATGTGCAGAGTTAAAATGACAGTTTTTGTAAACTTTCTTGTTAGTTAATTGAAGTCTTAGGTCAGACATTACATTATTTCCCCCAATGTCTGACAACCTCCTTTGGCAAAGTAAAACATGCACGAAATCATTTGTGGGTGGCATTTAATCCAGGGCTTTTCACAGACAAAATGTACTGATCTTCTCAAACAAAATGCTAAGTGAGGGAGGGGGGAAAATGAGGAGATATTTGTATCCTTAGTCATATACTAATGTAATAATTAACATGTCAAATAATATGCTTGTAAATTCTAATGAAAAACAATATGAGAGTTACCCATGATTAGGAACATACATTTGGGTGCCACTTCCCTAATTACATTAAATGGCATACACTAAATGAAAATTAACTTAATATATTGGCAAACTGCTGGTTCTACAGGAGGAAAACCAGGACAAGATTCTAACAGATAGCTTTTTTCCCCTAGGAAAACATAAAAATCAAAGAACTCAAGTCCTATATATTAATGATGAATAAAAACAGGCTCTTTAAATGGGTAGAAAAAACAGGAAAAGTGTCAGAGCAAATTTTTTTAAACAGTCAAACATAAGTGTCTGGAATAATTGTTCATTGCATCTGATAAATGGATAAAATTGTAAAAACAACTTTACAGCTTCATTTTCCTATCTCCATTAGCTGAGACAAAAACAAATAAAGGTGTGGCCAGCTGCGTTGCTGGAAAGATCTCCAGGCTCTTTCACTGTGTTGAGGTCTCTCCTGCCCAAGATATGAATGGCACATGGGATTGCATGTGGTGCAAGCCTGCCACTGTCCCTGCTTGTGTTGTCCCCTCTCCTTGTCTCAAGTCAATTACAGGGACTCTCCAGCCTAATTTCTAAATGGAAGGGAAGCCAGTGCACCAGGTTGATGTCTTTTTAATACCAAGAGAAATGAAGTTCCTTAGTCATCTAAGTGACCAACAAATACACCAGCTAGCACAAAGCACCAGGCAATATGGGTACAGCTTCTCCATCTTTCAACTTCATACATCTCCTCCTTGCTAACCTTCTCCCAAACCTGACAGACCTGGAAAATCCATCCAGTGTGTCCATGAATTCCACTTGTTTTCAGTAGTAAATTCAGCCAAATTTCCCCATGAACATTTTTCACAGAGAAGGAGATTTGCCTGTGAAAAATGTTCAATGATTAAACACTCTATATGCAAGAGCTCTGCCATTTTGACAGGCTTTGCTAATACTTATGTAGTACTTATGTAATACTTGCTGTTCCTTCAGGACTCCTTTGGCTCACCACTTTGGCTCACCGCTCAAACAGTAAAATTTCTTACTTAGTTAAAAGCATCCCCTTACATTTATTCTGCTACTTACATGAACAAAGAAAAAGAAAATCTGAATAGAAGCTGGAAGTTTAAAGTTTTGATTTCTGGACCTGACATAACTGACTTTCAATCATTTCATTGCTACCTTTTTATTTTCTTTATTGTTTGTTTGTTTTGTTTTGGGCATTGCATTTTGTTAGAAAAGTGAAACTTCCAAAATTTCTACCCAACAAAACAGACTGAAAATGTGGTTTTGGCTTCAGTTCTTTGAATTAGAAAGTTAATTACATATTAAGGCTTTTCTGATGAATGCATAAACCCAATGTTTGGTATGCTTGTGCTGGACTATTTCATTAAGTCCCATTATCTGCATGCCCTTACAGTTAAGGTAAATGATCAGGAATGATCATCTAGGAATTATGAAAAGTCAGTTGTTCAGATGTGCTGTGCCTCTGAATGAGCCTACATTTCACATTATAATTTGTAACAAAAGCAAGCCGTAATAATTTTTAGGTAAAGTCTTGTTTTCATATTCATGTCCCTGAAGAAAAGTGAGCCGAAAAACATGCCTACAGAACACCAATTTTGTAGCACATCTCATATTAATAACTGTTTCAAGTGATAATTGCATTGTTATCAGAGATTCCAGTCTGTGCCACAATAATAAAAAACAGTTGCGTGAAGTAGCTGCATGATTCACAGAAATACACAAAGCAATGAAGAGGTTAAACTCATTGGAACTTGTGAGATGCCAGCTATAGATATTATTCTGTAAATCTGCTGCTCACAAATTACTGACTTGACAGATCATAATAAGTGCTGTCAGGACTATTACAAACCAAGATCTTCTTGGAACTGCCAAACATACACAAAATGTGTGTGTCCCAGAGAAAGGAAAGAAGTGTTTTTATTGCCATTTTAAAATGTTCTGAAATAACTGAATAATACCTTCATTAAATTCTGAATTTTTGCAGTCTAGTCCAATGAGATTTCTGCTTCAGGTAGTTATATCATTACAGTGCTGGTCATATAAATAAGTACAACACATATCATTTTTCCTCCTGAGCTGTGGCATGTAACCAAGAATATAAGGAATTCAACCAGACTATTCTTAGAAGAAGAAAATGCACAGATGACTTGTTTTGCCATACCTCATTTTAAGAACTGCAGTGGAATGGTTTATGGTTTCAGAAACCTGTATTTTTCATTGCTGCAAAGGAACAATCTTTTCTCCCCACAGATCAAAGAGAGGCTTTTTTGGGATCTACATACAGTACTGGAAAATAAACTACTTCCCTGGACAGAGAGCAGTGATTTATATGACACCTAATACTAACACCAACAATTCAAAAGCATTCAGTCACCTCACTGTGATTATAAAACCGATTGGCTAGCCAGGGAAGTTGGGAATGGAACAAACTACTTAGGTTATCCAGTGCTTTGGGAATATGATAGACTTCCACAGGCACAGAAAAAGGCATCCACAGTTATTTGAAATCTTAAGTAAAGATATATTAGTAACCATCAGGACTAGTCCCATTGCACCATCCCCTTCAATACGTGCCTAGGAAACATCGAAAAAAACCACACTTTTTTCACCTCCAGTGAATACTGTCAATACCACTTTCTCAGTTTATTTTTTTCCCTCTCTTCCTTTCAGTCATAATAAATCAGAGCCAAAGTTTTTTTTTTTTTTCTCACGAAAGGATTAAAACAGGATTGTCTTCAAGTTTACTTCCCACTATTGATTTGAAACTACCAATGACATACACAGAAACACATCTCCAGAAACACATCGATCCTGCCTAGGAGGCTAAATAATGTCTTAAAATAGTGTTATTTCTAGTAACCAACTAGTGAGTTATGGGTGGATAAAGGCTTACAATCTTCCAGTAATGAAAGATCCCTTCTCTGATAACTTGAATGCTATCATTGCACTTTTTTCCACACTGTCACAAATCACTGCACTTCTTTCCATATTGTCATTAATCCACATTTCTAATCAGCCAGCAAACTCCTTCTTTCCTATAACTCTCTAATTATTTTCTTTATGTTTTTAGGCAGGAGATAAATTTAGAATTAATTGCAAGATATTTGTTTTCCCTTGAAAGGTGACATTCATTTTCTGTGCACTCCAGACTGCAGCAGTCACCAAAAAAAAAAAAAAAAAAAAGAAAAAAAGGCATCACACTCATTCTGCAATTTCTCTACTGCCTCCTTTGTGACTACACAAAGGATTTGCTTGGGTAAGTTTGCTCAGGTCCAGAAAGAAGCCAAACGGGAGTTGTCATGCTAGAGTGAACATGGTCCAAGGGCACAGACATGGTGTGTCCAGACATTTGTTTCACATGTTGGTGACAAGGAGTCTAGAACTGAGGTTACAGATATAAGGAAGTTAATTCCCCCATTGATTCTTTGGCTCTGTGGAGTAATTAGAGTGCAGAATGGCATGTGAGGCAATGACAACAAAAGTTTTTGTAAAACTTTGCTGCTATTTTATCCAAATGGAAGTCAGGCAGGAAGGGGAAGGAAACTCCTGTAAGGGAAAGATTGGTGAGAATGATGGAACCTGTATTTCTGTGTATGAAGGGTTCAAAGACACAATAGGTAGAGGCAAGGGGAAACCACTGTGTAGAGGCAAGGCACACCAAGTGGGAGAGGGCTGGTATTATCAGGGCTGTAAAGTCAGAGGAAGGAAATATTCAGGGAGGGAAAGGTGATGATGGCCTAACTTGGCATGACTGTGTGAAACACATCGAGAATAAAATTCTGCCTGATTTTTAGGATAAAGGATGTAAGCATGGATGAAGTTGGCATCAACACAAAGTGGGTATTTTCTGTAAAACAAGATACATCCAATATTTAAACACCTGATTCTCTTGGAGACTCCTACACCTCCTGTCACATCAAAAATGCATCAAGTGCAAAGGCTGTTGAGAACAGTCACCATCTCTGGCATTTTCTCTAAACAGACTATCCTTATCTCCGGCTTCCCACTAAAAAATGGGGATTGGCCAGTATTTCCTGAGCAATCCCGAGTCTGCCCAGCAAATGACTGCAGTGTCATTGCCGCACATGGCCACACAGCCAGTTCAGCCAAAGCAACATTCCTATACAAAACCACTTCGTGTTTTTATCTTCACCTACTGCCTGCCACAGGCTAGGATTTCCCTGACATTCCTGGCTATTTTCCTTCCCTTTTTATTTTTTTCCTTCTTTCTTGAGTTCAGATGCACTCCCAGGAGCATACTAAATGAACCCAAATATCACCGCACAAGCCACACGCAGAAACATGCAACCTTCTATTCGAGAGAAAGGCTGGGGGAAGCCTCATAAGGATGCTATTATAGTGGGAGAGAGGAAAACAGCAGCTCCCCACGGCAGCTGTGAGGCGGGCGGAGTGCCCAGGGGCCCTGTGGCAAGGGGCTGGGAGTGCAGGATGGCTGGTTTCCATGGAGGAGCGAGCCAGGGAGGCAGGAGAGAGGCTCGCAGGAGGCGCTGCTGCCGGCCGCTGGCATGAGGAGGAGCGGTACCTCCTGTTATTTCACCTACCATCAACGCCCACGGCTCCAGGGGGCTCGGTTCAAATCCACTTACAGCTTCTGCTTCCTCGGTCGCGTCTCCTCTGGGGGAGGACCATGACTCAGAATACATCGTGCTGTGCCTGCTTTGGTGGGTAGCAGCGATTTAAAGGAACACAAACTGCTAGGCCTGAGCTTTAAATAAATAAATAAATAAATAATTTAAAAATCTAGCAAGGCAATACAAGCCCAAAGTTGACTGACTGGTGGGTTTTGGCACCCTCTCTTCTGCACGAAGGCCCTGCAAATGTCTTGCACATCATCAGTCTTTGCCAAACTAAACATTGTCTTAGCAGAGCTGGTGTTGCAACTCACAGGCCATTACCTACCAAGCAACAAAAGTGATGGCTGCTGGAGAGACAGCCTACTCACAGCAGGGTTCTGCCAATTACCAGTATTTTTCATAGAGATAAAAATAAGAATCTTCAGTGGTGATGCAGTACTGATCAGCATCACTGTATCTGAACCCTGCATCAACATTTAGCTAGGGTGTGTATTTTCTACACATTAGAATATTACTGAATTAAAGTGCTAGTAAATCCGACTCCCCACAACGTTCCCTTGCACTGTATAAACCATTTGTTCTTGTGAAAACAGCATGTACCTGCCTTGTGTCAGGTTTTCTTTGCTGCAGAATGGGTAGAAAAGTATTTACTGCATTTAGTTCACAGTAAGACCACAAGATCCTTCCAACATTTATGCACACCTGAGTTCATTAGATAGACTAACTTATGCATGTGCAAAGCCCTATTACAGCTTTGTTCCCATTTTTGTCAGAAGGAAACAGGAGGGAAAATGCTTCTTCTCAGAGCTTTTTGGAAAGGCAGTAAACCATTCCAGTAGAAATATCAGCTAAGTAGCATCCTCTTTAAGACAAAAGAGCTCTGAAGTGAAAGCAAAAAAGTTCGAAGAAAGTAAATGTCTTGTTGCCACGTACATAAACCCGAGTCCTCAAAATTGCTGCATGACATAGCCACCTCCACAACCAGCAGGACAGGATTCAAGACAGGTAAATATTTCCTAAGGAAAACAAAATTCTAGTTTTCTTATAGACTGTTCCCAGCAAACACTGCTTTTGATATAAGTTCAGGCTTGCCCTGCAACAAGGATGATTGGTGGGGAGTCCTTGAGTTGCTGAGTACAGTGCCAAGGTCCTTCCTATCACAGTGACAGCCTCCTGCTCTCCCTGAAGCCAGGCTCTTCATGCATCTGCAGAAGCTTGCTCATAAAATTCACCAGTTCTGAGTCTCTGATACCTGTGTAAAGAACACAAGTGGCAACTAAATGTCTCCCATAACTATCTGCTGGCATTACTGACAGAGATAACACAGCATGTTTGGATGTGAGCACTTCCTAATAGTTAAAAATGTTAAAAATACAACTAATGGAGCAGAGCTATAACCTCTATTAACCAAGATACAGCACTTTCTGTTGAGAAAGATACTGAAAGGAAAACAAGGCAGCAAATCCTGATAGCACACCGCCCCCAGAGGTCCTGGGCAGTTGGATGTTGGTGGGATCCTGGTCCTGGGTGCCCTGTACAGTTGGTGGCCATAGGAGACCAAGGCAGTAGAGAAAACTGCTTGGTCAAATCAGTGCAGGCTTTTTCAACATGCATGATGGGCTCCAATGGCTGCAAAGGAGAAAGATATAAGAGGGCTTGAGTGAAGATCAGGGAAATGCTGCCACTCTAACAGATTTTGCTCAGGCAGCAATGAAAGCCTAACTTCACCAAGAGAGAGAAAGGCAGTGCAGATGCCTGTGGATATGCAGAGTCTTCACCTAGGCACAAATTCACAACAAAAAAATCCCTGTTTTACACTGGTTTCCAGTGCTTTCCACTGCCATGGGTTGCCTATGAAAATGAGATAACAAGAAGAGAAATCAGCAGGCCAGACTGACCCTTGGAGTTACTTTAGTCAACATAATGACTGGGAAACCATTCAGGTTCCTTTAGATTTACGTTCTTTTTGCTTCCTCCATGAAGTAAGATAAAATGGGGAGAGAGAAACAAACCAAAGGACGGAAAAGAAATATTTATGTCTGACAGAAACATCTGAGAAGCCCCACTAACACTGGACTTAAGAACCTGGTTAATGGTGTGTTCAAAAGTCAACACATTTGAAGAGACAGCAGGCAATGGCCAAGAACCCATCAATCAGGAATCTATTGTATATACAACCTTTTCTATGTGTATGTTTAGCTCTTGCATACAACAGGCTTCAATCTAGATGGCTACTGCAATACTTCAGTTAATTTGGATGGGTTTTTTCATTATCTCAAATTCTTGTCCACAAAAACAGTCCAGTAAATCTATTTTGAAGGGCTTTTGTTATCATAAGTTAGTTTTTAGGGCACTTTTTCTTAAAAAGTTGGATATTTCACTGAAAAAAATACAGATATATAAAATTATAATGAACCTCCTCCTCAAAGCACTTTAAAAGAAGCCTTATTTATTCTTGGACTTTTTGGAAGACTGCAGCCTACATATTATTTGTCATTTTAATCTCTTTGGCCAACTTGATAATTTTAATCTTTTTTCTTTTCCTGCTTGTGGTCCAGAATGACTTGTTAAAATAAGGAAGCCACAAACCAGGAATCATCAGTAAAAGAAGGTATCAGGAATAGTACTTCATTTTAAGACCAAACTTACTTAGAGAATCAGTAAGTTTAATTAGCAAAAGAACATCAGATAAATGATGGTCTGGAAAAAAATTAATAATCCAAATGATCAGCTTCTAATGGGTTTTTATATGCCATTCAGCAGCGAGCTACCAGTGACAACACTTCCACGCATACCAAATTTGCTATTAATTACAGCAAGCAGTGAAAAGAGGTGAAACTGAGCACTGAAGTCTGTGTGTGGGTAAGAGACCTCCTGTGGTGGGAGACCTCCTATGTCTCCAGAGCAGTGGGTGATACCAACCAAACATATCCACAATATACAAATCTGTGAAGTTAAAATGCCCTCAGCTCCCAAAAGATTTTGGGGAACATTCAGGGGTCTGTTCAGACTAGGTGAGTACAAGATGACCACCCAAGGACAATCTCAGGAAAGTGGATGTGACTCCTGGGACAGGGGGCAGAGACCACTGAATGTGCAAACTTCTCACCCCACTAAGAAGCTCCTGCCTTCAGCTTCGATCTGTGTTTAGGTGCTGCCCCAAACTGGGACTTGGGTGTTGAGTAGGTAGCACAAATCACAGCCAAATACAGGTTTTTTTTCCTTCTTTTGTGTAGCTATCTCAACAGACAGCTTAAAAACCAACTCCCCAAGCCCAGCAACCAGAGCAGGCTGCACATGGAAGCAGCACCAGCAGCTGAAACTCTGGCAAGGAGACTCGTGTGGGAGTTGTGCTCACACTTGCTGAAGGGCTGTGGGCAGGTGGGAGGAACCTCGCTTTGCTTGGGGAAAGGAAGGCAAGGAGAAGGAACAGGAGCCCTATTGTGATGTGCCTATGCTGGGGAACATAGAGGATGTAAATTAACATACTTTTTCCCTCTACATCCTTCGTGACTGATGTAAGGAGCCTGACGATGGGTAGTAAGTATTACTGGGGCAGGCTAATCTCAGTCTCTGAGGACATGGTGCTGTCTGAGGAACAGCAATATCAGGGCATGGTGCCTTTTCAGGTCAGGAAACCAATCTGCAGGGTTGGGGTGTCACAGGGGCACATGTGCCCATGTGCCCATCTTTTACATCCAAACAGGGCAGGCAACAGCAGAGCCACCAGGAGCCTTCCATACATTTCTTCCCAGAACTGTGACTGTCAGCATACCTAAAGGGATATCTGACAACCACTTCCCCTTAGAGATTAAACTTAGGATCAACCCCTCTTGCCTCAACTCTCAGCCTGACCAATCCAACTGCCTACTGAGCACTACTCGCTGCTTCTCTTGCTGTCCCAATTCCCTTCTCCCACTCTAAGGATTTGAGGTATTACAGTAAGAACCTCCAGCACCTCTGACAACCTCGCTTTTCCCAGACTGCTGTTGTTACTGCACCTGCCTAATAAATTCCCCCAACACATTCCCCTACTTGGGAAAAGAGGGAGAAGAATTCTCCACTGTTCACAGGATGCTGAAGGCTTGCGGGCTGGAAGGGATGGATGTCAGCTGGAGCAAAAAGACCATGCATGTTCCCCATTGCAATGGAGGCTCTGGCTCAAAGGAATGGAAAAGCACCCATGCACTCACAGGCAGCAAGTGCTTCCTGTATAGCAGTAGGCTTTTGAGGCACAGAGGGACAATCTCTGCTAGTGGGCAAAGGCAGAGCCTTTTATTCATGGACTCCCATAAGCAGCCCTTCCTTACTAAGGCCAAACTAACAGGAGCTGTTATCTAAAGCTGGGTGTATTTGTTGAGCCCTTTTACTTGCCTTGTCCACCTCTCACACCATGCTTTCCAGAGGTAGTTTGCTTATCTTCGAGCAAGAGCCACACTTGAAACCTGGCACACATACATAATGGCACTCCTGTAATTCTCCTTCCTGGTGTTTTCTCCTTTAACATCAGAAGAGGCTGGCTGGGATTCTGAATGACTGTAGCACAAATTGGTGCGAGAAAGATGTGTAATTTTTTTTCACTCTAAACCATCAGGAATCACATTTTCAAAGACAAACCCCAGTATTTGGTGCTGACATCAGTTGTACAGAACAAATGTGGCTTCAGCACTAAGACCTCTGATGCACACGCTCCCCTGCTGGGGAAGTCCTGTCTGAAAAGGAGGTATACAGTGATAATTTAATTCCCAAGAACTGTACAATGTCTTATCTTACTAAACAAGCTCAGCAGAGTGTGCTGCAGAATTTTCCTCTAAATTTTACATCTTTGTGGAGTAAAGCAAGTTTTAGGCTCCACTGGACAGAAGGTAGTATGCTAGACAGAACAGTCAGCTCTCTATTTCAAACAGTTGATAAACCTGCATATCTAAAGGCATCTCCTTCAGACTTACTAAATTCACTCATTGAAAGGAGCAGATGTTAACTTCCCAGTTTCCATCTAATCAAAAGTGAGAGAGGGAGAAAGCTTTTCCATGCCTGAGATGCTCAAAAATTTGGCCAGCTGAGGCAACTTCTTTAACTTTATAGTACAATGCAAATGTGTCTGAGTACAGTTGAGAGGGAAATCTTTTCTGGGGAAGGACATTTCTCTCTGTATTTGCAGCTATGCCACACAGAAGTCAAGATGGCACCTATGTGAAAGGCACAAGAAGAACCAGCTTTGATGGTATCACCTGTCCCTATACTCAATGATCTCCATGATTTTATCCATCCATTGCAATTCCACAGGCACTGCAGAAAGCAACTCCTGTTTTATCCTACAAGGACAACTGATGAAGCAATATTCCCAGTATCTTTACTGAAACAATAAACAACAGCATTTTATTTCATTTCCACTACAAAGGAGTGAAATCCACAAAAAAAATAAAAATTGGACATCAAGACATCTCAAGGGAGGCAAAGACTTAGTCCCAGGCCTGTAAAAAGGTTTCCCAGAAAAGAGAAGATGACAGCTTTAGGGTCCCCTCTTATCTCATAGCTCCATAGGCCTAGAAACAAGGAGGTCAAGGACATTGCAAGAGTGAGATTCCTTTAAGGGCTGACAGTGCTTACCTCAAGTCATGCAGAGTCAAAAGGTGTTAAAGTGACAGCATTTTCACCAATGAGAATGTTAAATCATTCTTGTAGCTGTTTTACATCAGTTACAATTAATCTTTCTATCCCTATGAGCCCTGAATTTTTTGACTAAAGGTTAATCAGGCAGACTGCCTTTTAGTTGCAGGAATGTATTTTTATACTTCCTAATTCACTGCAGAAATAAGATTTTTATAACACTGCTGACCTCCACAGAATGGTATTAAGATTTTATAATCACTCTCATGAATGGCCTGCAAAATTAAACTGTGCCTTCATCTTTCCTGGACAGTGGGGCCATTGCAAGCTCATACAGACCACTTATTTACTGTACTTTTATGCCCACAACACACAAAGAGCAGGAGGTAGAGTTACAATGAATATGTGAGAGAAGAAGAGATGAAAGGATAAGGGCAAAGTGAGTTCAGCTAACTTAGGTGCTGATGGCAAACACTTGAAAGAGAAACTTACTTACCTACATAAAGTACAGGTATGTCTGTGCTGGTTACCCAGTTCCCACCAAGAGGCAAAGAAGAATATATTCAAGAATAGTGCTCAGCCACTGTGCACTATTCTTGAATCTATTTTTCTTTGCCTCTTGGTGCCTTCTGCTCCCATTGATGCATGGCAGCACCAGCAATGAAATAACTTCCCCATTCATTCATGGGTCCCAGCCTAACTTCTTTCAGCACCATTTAGTTCTGCAGGAAAGCAGCCCAAGGGTCATTCATTCCTTTTGACCTTCTTCCTTGTAATTACTAGGGCTCCATAATAAACTTAACCGTGGTCGTACATCATTGTTTGCGAGTATTGTTTTCCGTACCCAGGTCCCTCAATACTAAATTCCAATCCTTAGGAAAGCTGGTGGCATTATTTTGGGCACAGAAGGAGGCTTGGCAAATATGGTGGCTCCCAGGAAACTCAGACAAAAAATCTCCATTGAGACAGTGCCATCAAGCCAACCCTGATCATCGCAGTAGACAAATTACCTCCTGATTTATTCTGTCCCAACAAATGTCTGCAAGGGCTGCCAGGAAGCAGAAACATTTGTTTAATCAGAGCCTCTGGAAAATTAAATGCTTTTGGTGCCTGTGATAGGTATCACCTTCCTCCCCCGCTCTTGCTCTGTTCCCCGACCACAGTGCTAGAGATGCTCTCCTCCTCTGCAGCACAGAAGAATGG
The DNA here is from genome assembly GCA_013400175.1 of Phainopepla nitens. NCBI lineage: Eukaryota > Metazoa > Chordata > Aves > Passeriformes > Bombycillidae > Phainopepla > Phainopepla nitens. The sequence goes on along the minus strand of VXBQ01004624.1, from coordinate 565,424 downwards.
AATACAGATGAACAATTCAGAGCCAATAAATCCATCTTGTTTTACTGATTCTTACTCCCTCCTCAGCTTTCCTCCCACTGCTGTCCCCTGCCACACAAATACATATACATAAAAGTACTGTCTTAGCTAGGTCAGCATGATTTTTTTACTCCTTTTGTCCCACAGTACATAACAAATTAACCTCATCAATATCAAGACTCCCACCATGCCTTCTGCACTCTGGCTGCTGCTACATCATCTGGGTTCATACTGGCCTCCTGTGAACTGAACTCCCACTGCAAAGGATGCAAAGGACAGTTATGAATTCTAAAGCATATTCTTGCCCCTTTCTAAACAGCTTTTTCTTTCTAAAACATGATATTCAGATAAGATTAATCAAGGAAGACCTACTCAAGAAAGAACTAATTAAAAGCTTTTTCCTCACGCTCTTTGGCAAGAGACCTGGGGAGTGACAACTGGTTGCAGAAAACTCCCTGCATGGTGCTGGTACACAAAATTATCACAGTGAGACTGGTTATGAATTCTGCTGGACTTCTAGATGAAGACTAAGTAGTTACTTGCTGTTAAATAGTCTTTTGATCTTCCTTGGGTGTTAAGTATTAGCAAAAAGAAGTATCCCTTTAAATCCTCACAGAAAGAACCTGGGTCTGGGCAGAGACATTCACAGTACATACACAGATCAGAAAGGAAAGGTTTTTGCTGCTTTTTTGCTCTTTGAAGTGGGGAAGATGAGATTGATCAGGATTCACAACTTGCTACAGAGCTGCTCACAGCTGCTGATGGGAATAGAGATGGTTTTTTTTCTGTCAATACAGAACCCATCCTGTGGGCTTTTACAATGTTCATCTGCTGTTTTGCTGTGCCTCTATCTTTGCTTTTTTTAAAAAAGGGCATACTTAAATTGCTATTATCTTCCATACAACTATAATTTAAATGAAAATGAGGTAGTTTTCAGACATGTCCAGAGCACTCTAATTCAAAAAAGATTTTACAGCCATTTTTACTGTGAGAAAGCTAAGAGTTTTTCTAAAAAGGAAAGAAATGCATGGATCTCTTCTTTCTGTGCAACCTCAAATGTGTCAGTGCAGTGAAATAAATGATGCTATTTCAGGCATATCATGTTGTGTTATTTTTGGTAGTTCCCAGCAGTTTGGTAAAACGGGAAATGCAAACCACCACCGTGAAAGGTTCTGTTATGCTTTCTTTAACCAGCAGCACACATGGATTTTTGCCCAGTGATGACAGTATTTAACATCTCAGGTGCTTGGTAGCCATGCTGATTTTATTGTGGTCACCAGAGACATCTGCAATAGCAAAATGCTTCCATTCAAAGACTGCCCAATGTGGAACCTGTGAATGTGACTTTGAAAATATGACAGAGAGCACAGAAGTCTGTATATTGGTAATTGTAAAAGTCATATTAACAAAAACATCAGTGGGCACTGTTAGGGGCACTTAACTCTGGTTGGTTCCCTTGCTTTCATGTTCTGGGATCTCTCCTAAGTAGAGTGGACTTGCTTCTGATCCAGAAGTTCCAAAACCTGATGCTCACTAGCAATTATATACATTATAAATGAACCAGAATTGTGCAGTATTCCTAGCCATAAGCACAGAAGCAGGAGTAAAGAGTAAAGGAAAATCATATTAGCAAGAGGTACAAACAGCACAGACAGATATTCACTGGGTAATATAATGCAATCTTAATGGAAATTTTGGAGCAGGACTGCCTTATTTGCTAATGTTTTCTGCTGCAACTGCTATCATACATCTGGCAAAACTCCCTTTTGGGGTAAATAAGCTTAGCTCAATTGAGTACAAACAATAGCATTCATTTATTCCAACAAAGTTTTGTCCAGCTTATATTAGGATGAGCTGGAAGTTCATCATGTGATCCACTTTGTAGAGGTTTTGTTACATTATGAGCAACCATGATGAAGGCTAACTCTAGAGAATAGGCCTCAAAATGATGTTTTATCTTTATGCTTTTAACAGGAATGCTGCATCAAATATAGCTTGTCATAAGAGTTCTTTTTTTCCCCCGCCCTTGTCTGAACTGAGATTGTTCCTGACAGATTAATGAGGTGAGCATCTCCTTTTGAAGCCACTATTACTGTCCAGCCATGACCAATATTGCAGACTGCTGTGGCCAAATGACCACCTCTATTATAGGACAGTGTCCAAATTTTGCTCTCTAGCTTAAAAAAAAAAAAAAACAAACCAAAACCAGAATGTGGTGCCTAATAAACCTTTTTACTTCATTTTTTAATATGTATTGTGGCAGCTGCAATGACCTCATCTCACTTTTTTCCAGTCTTGGTAATTTGACATGGAAGGTTCAGAGCCTTTCAGTTCAGTCAGACCCATCAGACCATCTAGTCTGAACCATCTCGGACTACCATCTGGTTTAGATAGGAAGACACAAAGAGGTGTCAGGGAGAATATTTTATCAGTGTTTATATCTTCATTAATTTGATTTTAGAAATAACACTTAACAACCTAAAATGGGCCTTCTGCAGCTGTATTCAACAGACACAAAATTGGCAAGAATGCATGAAAATTGGGGAAATTACAACAGAATAGAACAAGCTTCACATTCTTGCTAACGGACTGGGGAAGACATCTAACACTCTTCAAATTTCCCTCCTTCTCTGTTCAAGATCCATCTCTCATCCATATGTATCTACAAATGAACACATATCTTCCACGGGACAAGGTCAAGGCAACAGCTATTGTAGCTTACAGCTGGCTCCATGTCCTAAGTTGTACAGAAGGCAGTTTCTGAAGAGTTCCCTACTTCTAGTTGTAATTCTCTGCAAGAACAGAGTTCACCTTCTATAAGAAAAGGAGCATCATTTTGTGGTTACATTTTTGCAACAGGCCTTTAAAATATGACTTTCCCACGTACAATAGTATAACTAACCTGAAATCAACTTAAAAGTGCTTGTTGTGCTGATGGTTTTTTTTTTGTTGTTTTTTTTTAAAGACAATTAAATGACAGGCTGTACTGTTGGTTACTGAAGGTCATTAAATTTTATTGTGAATGCAGGAAATACGTTTAGATATTTACCTAGAGTACAAATTACAGAAATGATAATCAGAAAGGAAGTAATGCATACCTAAACAAATGCACATATAATATACAGGGCCCAATTTAGATGCTTTTAAGTCTCAGCCATAGGTGGGAGTGCATTCATGCTGAAAGCGTGGTATTACTGTGGGAACATATTGAAGATGCAGATGCTGCCTTAGGCAGCCCTTCTTCCCACGCAAATCCTCCTTTGCCAACACTTGGATCAGTCTGCGTGGATGTAAGGCACTGAGATAGAGTAATGCAGGCTCACACATGCCTCTTATGTCTGCTTCAAGCCTGCCCTGTAACACTCTTCTCCCTAGCTTTTGCCACCAAAGTTGCAAGGTATGTTTTCTCAGGTTGGCTAGTTACTGGGGTTTTGAAGGATTGTAAAATCAAGTTCAAAATCCAAAACTGAGGTAGCTGCAATTTTTCTCTACCCATCTGCAAATGCATTAAGTGGTGGTGTAAGCCAAGGCAGAGAATATTAATAACATGAGAGGCAGAGCACATTTGAAATTGCACATGAAAGAATTTAGGTCCTGAGCTTGACGGCATAATGATGTGCTTCAACTGTGGTGCTCTGACAAGAACAGGACAACAAAACAGCAAATGCTCTGGCAAATTCCCAGCCATGACTTGTCAAATGCCTAAAATGACCAGAAACAAGAAATGTGCATACATATTTCCTGATGGAGGTATGATGTCCAATCTGCCACATTAAAATAGGCTATCTCAGCATCTATCCTTGTCATACATACTCTAGCTATCTTCTTTTTGGTCCTTTTTTCTAATATTAGTTTTGCAATGTGAGTTTCACTCTTCAGATATCAAACCTACTGTCTATAATCTTACCCCTTCTTTCTCAATTGAGCTTTCCAAGAACATTTCTGCAGTTGATGGAATCCAAAAAAGAATGCTCCCTGAAATTTTCACCCATGTATTGTATCTAACACCTCAAAGTCTATTCCATCAGTCTTCCAGGAAAATGAGTGCATAACCTCTCTTCCTAACCCACCATCCTGCAGTTCTGTTTCTGCCAACCACACAGAATGCACGAGAGAAAACTCTCCAAGGCATCATCTTGTTTCCTTATACATGTGCTGATCACCTTGTAAGCAAGCAAGACACTTCCACACTGCAAAAGCTTGTAGTTTAGATCAGGCAAAGAATGCAATTCAACAACACTCACGAGGAAAGAGAAATCGCAAGGCTATGCAGCACCTTTCTTTGCCCCTAAGACAGAATTCTTGGTCCTCACTTCTTAATTCGTTTCAATCTCCCTCTACACATGGGGTATTCTAGAAGCTGCTGGGATTTTGTAGAGAAAGTGGAGCCCAGCAAATGTTGAACCTCTCAGAAGGCTGAACTGTATGGAATTCTGCTTGTTCTGACCATAAAGTCATTACAAATATTAAAGAGAATAGGTTTCAGTTTATGAAAATATGGAAACTACAGAATAGCAGCTATTAAAAAGTGTGCATTTGGGAAAATAGATTAGTAGAGCTCTTGAACCACTGTTCTTGCTCACATTCAGTGTAGCACACACTGTCACCCACCAGTCACCAGAGTACAGCTTTGTCTCCACTGAATCACCTCTCAAAGACAACAACTAGCCTTTCAAATGGTCAACTTTCCAGATGGCAATGAAGCATTAAAATTCAGTTTGGGCAGAGGATGAGATACAAATAAATCTTTATTATTGCTTTATCTTTAAGAATTTTTGCTTACTAAACTTGTACAGTTTTGCTAGGGAAGATACCTACTGTCACATTCCAGAAGTCAACTAAACATCACTGTCTTTCTTGGTACTCTTGAAAACATTTTGAGGATTGAGCTTACAATTGACATGGATTGCATACAGTGGCTTCCCATTGTGTCCTAGGATCCCTGGGAATAATTGTTTAACTCCTCTTCAGACAGCATGAATGGAAAGCACATGCTGGTTCCGTCACTGATAGCTGTTTCTTTCTTAGTGATTAAGGTACAAGTGGCTTGAAAACTTTTATCTTTCCTCACAGACAGTGAATCTTCTATTAAGAGTCCTTTACATAGCCTGATACCCACTCTAGTGCTCCACACTGCTCCATCTGGCATACGGGGCAGATTAGCAAACACTCCTTATTTGCCATTTTCGGGAATCCTGTCTTGCAGATCCCTGGTCCCTAAGCCCCGTGCAATGACTTTGTGTAGCGCCCCTCGGCTGTGTAGTCTGAACTCAAACATGGGAGCGCATTTCAAAGCTGTTAGCTAACAAAACCACATCAACAGAACTTTGGGGAAACTAAACCTCTGCCCCTCAAGGCATCATCATTACAATTCACCCTGTTACTACATGAATTATAACCAAGACTGGCCTGCTGGGAAATGGATTGTTTTTCGTATCTAGGCTAGCTGAGATGCTGATCTATTTTAAACGCCCCTGACCACTAAGAACATCCTGCTGAAGGGCAGCCTTCCCCTTTGTAAAAGACCTTCTGCTTTCTTTTTCTTCTCCCAGTGAGTGCTCTCATACCTGAAATGAGAATAGGGGACTATGCTCCTCCTGGATGCAACCAGCATAAAGAGCTGCCACAGAACAGAGGGAGCATATAACCTGGAACAAGCAACTAAAGTCTGTAATGATCAAAAGGGCAAATTTTGCAATCTAATTCACCCAGCCATTGTTGTTTGTAAGACTACCAAGAAAATTAAAGGAGTACGACTATCAAGAAAAATAAAGGTATTTATTGGAAAGGATTGGTGCCTAAATGCTTTTGGCATGCAAACAGCCTGTGAGAAGAATAATCGGGAAGATATAAATGAAAACAGGAATGAGTAATATTTCAGCTAAATATTAGAAAAATAGTGTCAGGCTGTGGAATTACCTTCCAATATAAATAGAAGAAATAGACTAGGCTATTTAAAAGTTAGTTGGACAAATCACTTGCTAATAAGTCCCATGCTCACTGAGAACCCAAAAAGTCTTTTGTTATCCGCAGTGGACATAGTTCTCTATCCCGATTACAGATGTAAAAGATATTCAGCATAAGTAAAAATGTAATTTGTTATATTCTACTTTGGGTGCATCACTTATCTAATGGAATGTCTCCTAGGAAAGCAATTCAGTAGTGCAGCCAATAACGCTGTCTGCAATTTAAATGGGACAGAATTAGCATAAATTCAACTTAATAGGGACACATTCAGCTAAGACCAATTGTGCTACATCACAGCAAAATTCTACAACCCTGAAGTTTTATAACCACTACATGACATTATACGACAAGCGCATATATGAAGTACTTGACTAACAGAATGGGTGGTTTTGAGTGCAGTGGTGCATTTTTTCATTGCTGTCACATTCTGTTGCTGTTTGAGGTCTTTTAAAATTTTGTTTTTAATGGCCTCTTCAATTAGTTGGTATGGGCACTTATCAGAATGAGCAACTCTCTAAGTACTTGTACATACTGTTCTACTGCAATACAGAAACCCATGCCTTGTTATCCTCCTGCACAAGAAGAGGTGGTGGATGATTGCTGCACTTCAGCAAATCTCCCAAGAGCATTTATATTCTGAAACAATTGCTTCTAGTAATCCTCACTATATTGCAGCAAATGACCTTTTCACATATTTCAGATTTTCCTCCACCTCAGCAAGATGAAAGAGTCAACCAAAAATCAGTCTGCCAGCCTGGAGATCCAGACAATTGGTTTTTTAGGTGAAAGAAGAGGTCCATGCTTTGCTAAAGAGCAACTTCTTAAGAATAGGTGATCTAGAATCCACAGAAGTATATTACTGCAAGAATGACTCAGGCAGTAATCATCACAAAAAACTCATAAATAGCAGAGAAAAGTATTAATTCAAAATGACTTCTCACCTCATAAAGTCATGGTACAGAGCAAGTCACGTTACCAGGAAGTTTGTTTAGTCTGTTACCTGTCTCCCATGCCAATTCTTGATGGAAAACTTCCTCATGTTCCAGGTAATTATAGGAAATTTTTATTCTAATGTTATATATGGACAGCCTGACAGTGGCAGATTCCCTATGGAAAACTTTCAGTTATCAGATTATCATTTGGTTTAATTTTTGTTCCTCTTCCTCAAGAACATGACAGCCATCAGGTTACTCTATGAATAACTACAGGAGACAATCTATTATCTCTCGGGTTTACTATTGAATAAACCTGTTCACCAGATAAATACATGATATCCACCAGACAGAATAATATTTAAAGCACTTCCTTGCTCTGAGGTGATCAAAAAGACATTTCATCATCTACCCTGGTTACCCATAGACTGGATGGTTGGCTGCCATATTCCTGAAGAAGAGGAGGTATAATAAGTAGGTTAAATGAGTGAGGGGGAAGGTATGCAGTTATAAAAGGGATCTGTAGCAGCAACTTAATACCTTCCCACACAGAACAAGAAATTGTAGCATCAGTGCATAACATTTAAAAGTTCAGAGTAGTAACTGGAGCCATTTAACTGAATCACTAGAAGAATCACAGTAACTAAATAATTAGTTATTCAAAAGTGTGTACAGGCTCCAACCCAACAAGTTTCCCCTGGTTGTAACGAGCTTTCGTAAAGTACTGTACTCTGTATTCACCTGTTTCTTCCCATAAATGAAAATTATACCTCAAAGCACACAGGAATAGGTCAGAGGCAACAGATGTCAAATGCCAAACACGCTCTTCCCCCGTCCATTTTAGGAATATATAAACTACCCACCAACTCTACATTTTTACCACTTAAATTCTGATGGGCTTCCATCTGCTGAGTTTCTATTGTCACTTCAGCACTTGGTTTTTCATAATTATTTTCCAAAGTAAGGAGATCAATATTTAATAGTATATTTGTATAAAAATTTAATCAGCTCATGAAACTTAGATTATGCAGTTTGGACATAATATATGGTTGAGATTTAATTCTTTTAAATCTCTAAAATCTAATTAAATTTCAATTAAAGGTTATGTCTGAAAAATCAGGGGTTCAGCCAGATGCAATTAGAAATACCCTGAAAGCTGCTACTTTTAAAATTGTAATAATGAAATACTCTCACAATTACTTGGTAGGGAGGGAGAAAACAAAGTGTGCATGTGCACATCTGTATGTGTGGTCTTACTTGTGTGAAATGAGAGAATCTTTAAACCCCCTGCCATGAGAATTCTGATCATATAATTCAGTCATCCCTCAAAAAAAAAAATCACATATCCTGGTAAATAGGATGTTAGACATTCTGGAGAGGAACATGAGGTACCACACTGTGAACTGTATTTAAAATAAAGTATTTTCAACTGTTTCTATTATAAACCTCTTGCCATTATAGTCCTATCAGTACCTTTGGTAAAAGTAATTTAACTGGGTGAAGAAGAACTGGAAACAGTACTTAGAATTATTATTTGAAATACATTAATTTAACCTGCCTGCCGGCTTTATTCACGACTGCTACTTGAACTTTGAGTAAAGTCAAAAATACATATTTTTTCTCTCAAAAGTGTTAGTAAGAGTTACCTCCACCCAGGTTTCTCTCAGGCTTCAACCAATTACAGGGAACACAGAAATAAGATATATCCTTGTGAAAATTCCACTCCCCTTTGCCTTGAAATTTCAAGCATGACAAGTTCCACTATGAAAATTAAGAGAATGATCTTTCTATTTCCAATTAATTCTTCAAAAAGAAGCAGTGTGAAAAATAAAGGGGAAGTGGGATGATCTCTGCTCTCAGAGGTACAAGGTCTGCTGACTGCAGCAGGAAGAACTGAGTATTAAAGCTGAACTCCATTCATTTGGCTTCTCATAGAAGTCAGTACACAAGAAACAGCTAAACTGTCTCAGCTCATGATTTAAATAAAGCTTCACCTATCTGAAATCCTGGTCCTGGCAGTTAAAGCCCTCTAGAAGTTAGGACCTGGCTTCTGACAACAGACAAATCTAAAAGATCATCCCCATGACTCAGAAAGAATAAGATCAAGAGACAAAGTGAGGCCAGAGGATACTGATTGCAGTCATCCATCTGGAGAGGTTATTGAAAACAGCAGGTTTTTCAGGATGTCCAAAAGATGTCCAAAAAATTCATGTACTAGTACCTCAATGTCTTGAAAAAAAGCTGTACTCTAAACAAAGAGGAAAAGAAAAGCTGAAATAAATGCCTGGTCACCTGCTGACCTCTCCATGCAGTGGCACAGAAGAAAACCTTTGTGACTTATGTATGGCTATATAATTTACTGTTTGAGGAGTTCTGCAATCATTATACTTAGAATGGAAAGAAAAAAACCTGAGCTGCATATTTTCCTGTGAACAAAGGAACAAAAGTTTTCTGCATCTTAGTGATAGCTTACATTGGTTACCAGCCATGCTAAAATTCCTATTAGACGCCTCTCACCTGAATTTTTTATTCATAATGTTTCCTAAGGCCCCATATTGCTGTCCAAACACATTTCTCCCACTGCCTTTCCTAATGTTTTTAGTCTTTAATTGAAGGCCTTCAAGTCACTGTCTTCTTGCAGAAAAAAATGCCTCCCTGAAAGCCTTCAAATTCTACACCCAGGATAAAAATAAGCACAGCAGCTGAACATACCTATCAAATCCATGCCATGCAAATTTAAACAAACCTAAACTTAAGCAGAAAAACAAATACATGCCAATCTGTGTGAAACACTCTCTGGATTGTTCAGATGGTGCCTTTACACTAGAGAATATTGCCCCCCATACTTCAGACAGAAAAAGGAAAGCTATTAAATATTCAAAGGAAACCTAGGTTTGTTTTTCCCAGCTGATAAATTTGTTGAAAAAATGACCTTTTAGCTCAGTTTCCCAGAGCTGTCAATGTTTTTTTCGTGCTGTTGATATATGTGCCAATTTAAAGTAAGTTACACACAGTAGGTGTTTCTAGAAATATTAAAATCTCAGAGCTTGCTTGGACAGCCATTTCAAAACAGATTGGTGAAAGAGAAAGAGATATTGCTAGCTTCTCCCCTAGTAAGGCATTCTTTAACTTTTTTTCTAATTATATATCACTATCAACATCAGACTTCCTAAGAGATAATGGCATTATACTATCATATTGGTTTCAATATTAAATATCTCCAATAATTCCTTTGTTTCATGTTATGCTTAGAGTACAAGTGTCTAGAAAAGTTGTGTAACAAACTACTTTGAAACAAGCAGAAGACATTTGTCTTAGTTTAGATAAGCTTCCTCAAAAAAATCTGTTTACCTTGGCAGTAATTTTCAGTGAGACAAACCGAGTCCCACAGGCTTATATTCACCTATTGAACTGCAAAGAGCATTAGTATTAATAGAGGCCACATATGTACACTTCCCTCAATATATCAAAACAGCACCGCTATCAGGGAGAGAAAGAAAAGCCATCATGAAGGAAGCCTTTTTTTTTTTGCAGGCATTTCTGGGAGGTCCGAATCTTCAGAAGAACACTAAGAGTCTGAAGATAGATGCATAAAGACTTTGCTTGACTTTCTGGAGCATCCAGAGAAAGTCAACTTCTGAGCATGATTTGTTAACTGCCTAAATTTGTTAGGAAAAAACCCTTTTGAAACAGAAAGAGACTGTAGGATGCAACTTCTAGTTGCATAACCTTGTCCACGAGCATCTATATCAAATACCCGGAAGATTTAACAGAAGACACCATATTTGCCCTTTGCATACTTTCCAAATACCTTGATGTATCAGACATTGTGCCTAAGTATTTTTCTTTCTATTGAAAGAAGTGTTTTTCTTCTTTGGGATTTTGTTAGGATTCAACTGAAGATTTGTATCTCAGTGTTTTCCTAATGTATATAAAAAAGACCAAAAACTATGTGAAAAAGAGGTCAATCCACATCACTGTTTCTGTCATTCACTATCCAGATATAGGGCAAGAGCACACTACACACAAGAAATGTAGGTCAAAGACTCATCACTGCACATGCTAACAAAATAAAGCATAATCCTGTTCCATTTACATAGTTTAATCTTCTTTCTTTCAGGAAAAAAATACCACAAATAGGGGACAAGAGTCAGTCTGGGATTTTAATCTGCACAACTAAGTAACTTATTATGCAGCATTGTGGCACCATGGAGTAGTTTAGAGAAGGAATTAAGTTTTAAATAATGGGACTCAGCAATATCCAAAATGTGTGTTTTTTATGTTGGCATGAAAAAGGGATAAGATTCCTCCTTGCTGATGATATGTAGGACACTGCACTTAGTAAAACAATCTGGCAAATATGAAGCCCAACAAAAAAAAAAAAAAAAGCTTTGTTAAAGTAATCAACATATAGTAAATATTACCTGCGTATTGCAAAGCACATATGAAAAATGTTTCTGTAATTAAATTTTAAAGAGGCAGTGAAACATGCTTCTTTATCCTCTTATTCTCATTTGTGATTGGGCAAATGAGTACAAAAAGTAAAAATAGCCATTTTTCATCTCCAACCAGGCGAAAGCTCATCTCTCTGCTCTGCTGTTGCTGTGCCCATGGCAACATTTACCAATACATAGGCAGATGAGCGATTAACCTAGGAAAACATTAGCTTACTGTAATGCATGGCATGTTGTGACAGAGAGATGAAAACTCATTGGCCCAAGAAAATACTACAGAGGATGTACAGGTCTGTTGTTAATGTATATTCATGTACAATACTGTACATCCATGTAGACTCTGTACACACTGCAATTAAAACATCAGTTCATGCAATATGTTTCCTTCAATTATCAATGGACGATATTTGCATATTTTTCAATTGGCATTTTAAACATTCCCTTTAATTTTAAGAGTTTGAGTGGAAATTATACCCAATGAATATGATCCCTTCTTTTTCTCTCTTAGTTATTCTGGTCTCACAGTCATAAGCTAGGAGCAACTTTCGTGACTTGAAAAAGGAACATAATGCTGAATAAAAATGAAATTCATTTAAAATCTAATAACTGCTCTGCCCTAGCATAGGCATATGTATTGTGGACAGGCTTTTAAAATGCTTTTGGTAACTACATTGAGCGTAGAGATTAATTTCTACCTTTTAATTTTATTCAGTGTTTTTATCCAATGTTTTGGGGGCTCCTGTCAACCTCAGTGTTGTAATTCCAAACAAACTCTGTTATAGCTACTATAATCAAACAGTCTCTATTAATGCTACAATAGCATTGCATCCAATACTGCTGGCTCTGTATTGTCAACTAAAATCTATTAGAAAACACAAACTCTTCTACTAAAAAAAAAAAAAAAAAAACAACCAAAAAACACCTCAGAGAAAGCTGCAAGTGGTTACCTATGTAAACAGGCAGATGATTACCTATGTAAGCAGTCCACATCACCAGCCACAGAGTTATTAGAATTAGTACCAAATTAAGCTTTGACTGGCTGCTGGGAACACTTTGATGTTGCTTTCTTTGAACACATAATTCTTCCCTCTCTTCCTCCAGGTAAGGTTTAAGAAAAATGACAGCAGTAGCAGTAGAGTAGAAACGTCACAAACTGTACTTCCAACAAGAAAGCAAGGAAATGGTAGCTCATAGGTTACCAGTGTACAAGGTCATGAGTGTAAGACAGTGGAAACTGGCATCACTTTGCCCTCTCACAGGATGACCTTCCCCGTGCCGCCCCCTCGCCCCAAGTAGACACAAATAGGTATTTTATTCCTCTGTCAAATTTCTGACATGAGAAATGGCATTTCAAAACAGAGAATGGACTCTCTTTACAGAGACAGCTTGGAATTAGGTATTTATAGTAAAACACCATATTTATATAACAAGAGAGAAAAATCTAACAAAAAGCTTGAAATGTATTCAGCATTGGAACCTTTAGCACATCATATTCAGCTCAGTTGGTAGTTTGCATACCTCCTCACATGCATCGAGCTGCCAAGCATTCAGCATCTAAACTCACAAAGCTCTAGAGAAGCTGGTGGCAATTGGGGTAGGATGTGGGTACCTCAGTGTCAGTGTGAGTTATGGGGGGCTCAGCTGCAACCAAAAAAGGCAACAGCCACACACCCACACACCCCCACAGGCACAAAGCAAGCTTGTTGACCTGCAATCACAGAATATCCTCAGTTGAAAAGGACCCTCAAAGGTCATTGAGTCCGGCTCCTGGCCTTGCGCAGGACAGGCCCAAAGGTCACACCAGGTGCCTGAGAACATTGTCCGAACACTTCTCGATCTGTACTTGTATTTGTCCATTAACTGACCTATAAGCCAGAAAGCAAGATTCTTTCTGTCTGTTATTTCTGCATATCAAGGCAGAATCTTAGTATGGGGAAAGAACAGCTTTGGATGAAACGATGTTACTTCTACAAGATACTCATGAGATACCTTACTCAATACTTCAAAAAGCTTTACAAAAACAAAGGCAATAGATATGCAGACTATCTAGAAATGGCTGGCATCGAGCTCCTTCAGCCCAGCAACACTGTAACTCTGACAGAAGTCTCTTCTTGACTATTTCTTATGCCCTACTGCTTATAAATTACCCAGTCTGCGTAGAGTTTGTATGTTTGTACTTTGTATAAGTTTGTATAGAGTTTGTATGTATGTTCTTTGCCAATTGTCTAAAAAAAATTCTATGGTCTGTTGCACATCCCTGTTTTTTCACATTCTCCTATAAAAGATTCTTGGTCTATCTTGGGAAAAATCCCTCCTCATTTGGCAACTCTTATTTTTTTTTCAAAAATCAAGACAGAATCATGTCAAGCCTGAAATTTAAGTAAGCACATAACTCTTAATTTATAATTTTCATTGACCAAATTGTCTTTTCCTGTACCCATTTAAAACTCAGGCAGAAACAGGACTAATGAACAGACCTAGGTCTCCATCCAGGCAAGCACTCAAAGGCACTGAAAGGAGGAACTCTGCTGAAAATCGTGGGCCAGCTCTCTTGTTTTGGACTTCATAGCCAGCTCATGGGAACTGAAACACAGCTTGCACCACTGAAAGTCCAAAAAATTAACAAATAGATTTAAAAAATCCCAAAATTAACCATCTATTTCAACTGGTCTGGATGCCTACTTATTATTTTTTTTTGTCTTTTTAGTTATGTAGCTGTAATTACATGCTATTTAAGGTCCATTCCTAAAACTATTCTGTAATTCTGTGCAAATGTAAAAAAATCAAAACAAAAAACCCCCAAACCCGAACAACCACAGAATCAAACAAATCAAACAAAAAACTCCAAAGCTACCAAATGGGACAAAATGACAACCAAAAGCTGCTCCCAGTAATTCTGTGCAAAATCCCTGATGCAGATGTAGCACAGAGGCACTTTCATTGTCTGGGTTGATTGTGTAACTACACAGAAATTACACAGAAAAGTGGCAGAAAAATGCCCTCAAATGGCGTACGCTGTGTCCGCCCCAGGAGATGCACAGTTCTGCTGTTGATGAGCCCTTGGAGCAAACCTGCACCACAGGCAAGCATTTTTATGGAACAGAGGTTAGGAAGTCTTTCTAAGCTGTTCTTTTAAAAAGCAATTCTAGATATTATGCCTGTAAATCAACATTTTTGTTAATAAGACTGTGGTTGCACTGGCTGACTCTACTGTCTGAAAATCATAATCCTGAGGTTTAGACTGCACTCAAATGGGTCATACAAACCCAAAACCTAATCACAATAATTTTAAGTGTTTGCCTATTTGGCTAGTATTTATTTATAAGTCACTTCCAGCTGCTCGGGATTTTTGGCAGAGCCACCATTTGCATGTAAGGCCAATTCTACTTCTAGCACCAGTTCTACTCCTCAATTCTAACTTCAGCCTTTTACTACTCATCATGTATAAAATCTATATTGTCTCCTCATAAGCTTTTCCTGCCCTTCAAGCTCCCACTGTGGTTTCTGGGACCACTCTCTATAAACCAGTCCTGTGAGCTCTCTTAAGTTACCTGATAGAGACTATGACAGGTTCTTGCTGGTGTTTCAAATACATATACACAGTGTTCTTTATTGTTGCTCTTTGCTCTTGTTTGTTTATTTTTTTGTTGTTTTGGCAGGTTTTTCTTTCAAATCATTTCTTTTGGGCTCTTAATCTTCATCTCCACTTGCCAAAGAAAAATGGTGAACAAGGCACGCAGCTCCCAGCAGGAGCAGCAGCAACACTCAGAACGAGAAGAACAGCAAAACTGACAGCTGTGCTTTTCTGCACTGAGCACAGTGGGTAAATCAATACCCCGGCAGCCCTGCTGCCATCTGTGGAGTTTCTGGAGCAGACTGGTTATTTATAGAAACTTGTTTGCACAAAGCCAATATTTACCTGTCGGGGCTGTCAAAATTTGCAATCCATCTTTGCTGTTACCCTGCTGTTTTTCACGTCAATAGCGGAATTTTCCAAAAGAAAATAAGGTAACATTTCCCCCTTCATAAACGTTCCCTTCCTGCAAGGGTTGGTTACTTTAATTGTTGCAGCAGGAATGCATCTGGTTTCCACGAGGCCTTGGGGATCCTCCAGTATGCAGGAAAACTATAGGGATGTCAAACCTAAAGAGTCTATTTTTCTGTCTTGTTCCAGCAGCAGTAGCATGGCATTTCCCTGCCAAGGCCAAGCTGAGATTTGATGTTACAAAAAGCCAATCATCCCCACTCTGCAAACCGAAAAGGTTTTATTTTGGAATATTTGGCTGCTGCTGTTACTGTTGTAACCAAAACCATTATTTTCAAGCAGGCAAGAAGTTTTAATGTGAAATTTCAGTGTATTTGCCTTCAAAAGTAAACCCAGATTCTAAGCCAAGAATGAAGTGCATGGGTGATCTCAATCCTGACTCCTTGCAGACTGACATTTACATCACCAACCTACAGGCATGTCCGAAGGAGATGAGAGGAGGAACAGACTTCCAGTTTCTGTACCAGTTCCTTCAGGTCAGAGACTGGTGTGCTGCCAGGGCAGAGTGAAGTACTGGGGATGGCTTCTGCCACTTGGGTGGCTTGGGTACTTGGGTGGCTATTCAGAGGCTGGCACTAACTAGGACGGTCCTCACAGAGCTTTCAATTGTCAGTTTTCTGAAAATAAAGAATTCTTCATAATCAAAGACCTATTGAAAATGGCAGTCAAACCCAGCATCATAAATCCATATCATTTTCCATTTCAATGAAAGAGTGTATCTGCTGCTGTAAATCACTGAGAGGCTCAGGGTGCAAAGCCAGCACCTGAGAGCACCTGGAGTTTAACTCTAAGTGAGATACCCAGCTGGGTCAGCACCCAGCCACATCACTGGCCAGCAATCTGTGCATCCTTGCAGGACAGGGCTGGAGAAAGCAGGGCAGGACCTAGAGCAGGGCTTAAAGTAGGGCCAGTAGAAGCATTCTTCAACAAATGGTTTAGAGAATTAAGGATTAAATTATTCTGTCAGATGAGGAATGGATTCTGTGATCTGTACAGCAAATAGCAGTGGAAATAGGACAGTGCTTAAATGCATGCTAGGCTGGAAGCCATCTGAAAGATATTGGGAACAGGTGAATAAAGACACTAAAGAGAAGCAGAAAATCCTTTCAATTTGCTTTTGTTTGTTGTAATATTAATTACTGAGCCCTATGACTTAAACAGCTTCCTAGCCTTTGGCTAAGAAACAGCATAGAGCCAGAAAATGGAACAGGGAAATTTCTCATTTTTGTTTTCCCCACTGAGACTCACAAAAAGGTTCCTCTTTTATATAATATGGTTTCAGATGGTTTTTGAATATTATTTAAAGAGCATGTCAAAGCCACAACAAAGTAATTCTTCCTCTTAGATAAGGTCCACGAACTCGCCCCAGGGTAAGTACTAGAGAGCCTGCAGGAAAACTGCTTGTTAGACAAATGGAGCCACAGATGTTACTTTCATCTGGTGTACAAAGCAAGGATGTTACATACAAGGCACAGATACCCAATTACAAAAAGTACTGTTTTTAACACAGACTTTTCTCCAAAACAAAAGTCTCCTAGATTTTTCTGGTTTTTTGGGGGGAGGTGAGAATTTTCTAGTCTTGTCTCCTACACTAGTAATATACATTAAAATTTTTGAGAGCTGATGATGCTCGGGACCTCACAAATTCAATCAACTGGTGACAAATGCTCTTGTCATATGTGCACTATATCCATAACTGCATAATTCTTTTCCTGAACATATGCAACCGAAGCATACTATGGAACCTCCAGGGCTCAGAGTTCTCCTGCACTCAGATTTATCCATAGCCAGAACATGGTACTTTTCATTGCACTTCATTATTAACCAAGTTTTATGTTTGTAATATCAATGCCTCTATTGTGATCTGCCCGACGCAGTCTAGCAACCACTGTGCTATTGCTCCATGTTGATTAGATAAATGTTTGCTCTATCCTACCAGAAGGCAAACAGCACCCCTATCCCAAGCCTTTGCTGACTTCTTTTGTTAAGCTTTTACAGGTCTCACAGCAACAAGAACATTCCATCAAAAGCAGAGCAATCTCAAGGAAAGGGTAATTGGAAAACAATGGCTGAATCTAAGTACTAGACTGGAGCTCAACATGTCCATGAATAGCCAGAAATTCTCATTAACTACAGGTAGCACAATATTAGCAATTTACACTGCTTGACTAAATGTTGGTTAAAAACTTGACAAGCACTGGACAAGCACAGTCTGAAGGTTCATTTCTCACTTTAAATACAAAAAAAAAAAGAAAGAAGGGCATCCCTTTAATTTATGTACTGTACTAACATTTAGGTTGCATATATCTAATTGCTGATTGCCACAGGTGCCTTTGTATGACCTTGGACACATAATTTAATCCTTCCATGTGTTCATTCTCCTTTTGTCCTACTTCCCAGCACTGAAGACTGGCAACTACCACATCTAAGAGAATAAATAGGGGAAACTAACGCTACAGATAGTATTAGTATCTCTCATGCATATGTTGCTGTCACTCAGGGTTTAAACCACTGCCACTGTGGGCTACAAGATCCAGGAGGGCAACTAAAAACATTGGGCACTTTTGCTTTCCCCTGAATTACCTAAGAACTTAATCTAAGAAATGTAGTTTTCAGATACTATTTCATTTAAGAAATCAAATCCTGAGATAAGCAACCACCTTGATTTATACTATGGTACATTATACAGGCACTTAGTTCTCCAAGAGGATCCACGTGGTTTAGAGGGCATTGGGAAATGTTGTGTCCTGAAGCATGCAGCAAGAAAGATGGAACAGAAGTTTAATTGTGTCCTCTGCTCCAATGTCTATTACTGAATTCCAGGAATGGGACCAGGATGACCCAAGTGATCCTTTTCAGTTCAGCGTTTATTAGTCATGAGTCTCATGAGTCCGATTTAAAAGAAAAAAAGGAAAAAAAAAAAAGCTGATTTCAGCCCTCAGCATACTTGTGTGATTAGGGCAATGAGGAAGAGACCATTTTACAAAGCAGTTCATGGATTCTTACTCTCTTTCAGATTTTGGAATGCAGCTGGTTTCAAACTCCCAGCTGGCAAAGAGGGGACTTCTCACTGTAAGTCGTCTGCTTAATCTGGGGACTTCTCAATCAGGCACAGATGAAGTAGTGCCATGATTATAGACCTTGGTCAAGTGTTGCAATGCAAGATGATTTATACTAATCAGCATTCTCTAGAATCAGTGCAAAACAAATCCAACACAACTACAGACCTTGAAAGAAGCCTTAGCCATCACTCTTGTCTGAAAATACCATCTTGACAGATGTTCGCCAAGTAATCAAACATTTACACGCAGCACACAACACTTCCTGGCCATCAGAAACATCACTGGCATCTGTTAAACACCGTCTGTAAATTCCCTTTTGGTGTTCACAGGTTGGTTTTGACCATAAGGGAAACTTAACATTTCTCAAATTTCAGTGCAGTGGTGATCCCTATACCTCTAGAGACTTCCAGGTTGTCAGAAGCCATCCACTGTTACCCATGACAAAAAAAACCCCGTCTGTCTCTGCTCTACTGAATACTGAAATGAAATGCTTATGCAAAGACAGATGTGCAAGTCTTCTGATTTGTGAAGGAATCAACTAATACACATGGGCTATTTAAATAGCAATTTACAGACAATTTAGAGGGCTAAAGAAGAAAAAGAAGACAGGAGAGGTGGATTTGGCTGGCTCCACTTAGCTTTTGGGACACTGTGGCATAGAAACCAGATGCTTTCTTGCTGTGATCTCATGATGGCAACTTCTCTTTCTCCCTCAAGTCTATTTTGATGCCTCAGAGCAAAGTATCAGCCTCCACACGGCCACTATGTGTTATCTGTACACTGGCATGTTAGAAAGAAGGATGTGGGAAAACAAGTGAAGAAAGATAAGGAAGAGGAAGGAGGGGAAGGAG
>VXBQ01004624.1:411803-545350 GCA_013400175.1 Phainopepla nitens | reverse complement strand
GGAGGGGAAGGAGGGGAAGGAGGGGAAGGAGGGGAAGGAGGGGAAGGAGGGGAAGGAGGGGAAGGAGATTTACTGCAGTCAAAATTCTCAGAATAATGGGGTGACTTTGGACCAGATTTCAGTCTGTTTCTTACACTGGATTAAAAATCCAGGTTCTGGACCCCAAACTGGTACTATTTGTGGACATTGATGTATTTAAAATGTTAAATATAAAAAATCTGGTTTGAGACCTTTTAAAAAGATAATACATAGGAACTAGAACAGGTATTTCAGTCTGCCTACCCTGTATCAAATTCCAGTTAACTATATGGTTTAATGCCTTGCATTCACCTAACAGCAAAAAAGGCTCTATCTTACTGGTCAAATGTGAGCCATGCCTATGGCTCCAAAAAGGAATCCAAAACCATTCCTCACATCATAAACCATGCCCATGCCAGTTCTATCAGAACATGAGCCTTTTTGCTCACAAACATGATCAGGGTCATTAAGATCCTCTCAGCAGAGTTTTCTACTGTCTCTGCATCGCCATGGAAGGGCTGAGAGGCCAGACACGGGAACCTTCTTTATTCTGCACAGGAGAGCACATAAGCCTGGGGAACGGAGAGGGTGTTTTTAATTAATCCAACATAAATAAAACTGCCTGAAAACATAGTGAAGAATAGAGGCTCAGCCTTCTGTAGGTCAAACCCAAAGGCTACATTTGTACCCTGGGACAACTTCATTATCCTCAGCTGAGCTGCACAAGGGATTAATTTAACCCTCAGAAAAGGGTCAAGAGAAACTGGGAGAGGAACAGAACCCATTAATAAGAGCTATAAGAATACATGCTCACAGAGTTTAGTTCAAATTTCTCCTTACAGCTGCTGTTTCTAGTGCAAGCAGGTACATATAGTAACATCACCATTTCTATTCTGCTCCATCTGCTGTTGTCAGAGCCCTTTCTTCTGTATATATTCTCAAATGGCATTTAATTTTAATAATTTATATTCTCAAAACCCTAAGATCTAGTAAACTACTGAGGCTTGTTCATCTGTCTGCTTGAAATTTTTTCTTTTGCTTCCTTTTAACTAATTCTTAAAATGCATCTGTAAGCCAGAGAACATTTTTTTTTTTTTAATGAAGCTAATTGTTTCAGCTGTAGGCTCCAAACAGTGTTCCTATTCCAGAAGGAGAACACTGTCAGATTCTAAATGTGACTGTGTACCTTAGGTATAAAATTGTGCAGTAGCTCATAATTGTATGGGCTGCCACTACCAAGCTAGAAAAAGAAAAAAAGGGTAGCGAGACAAAGCATTAACAGCAGAAACATCCTTGGACTCAGCATTTTTTAAGATCAGGGACATATTTTTGGTAGCTATTTATACTTCCAATCTTTTCTTCCTTTTAGATGATTGCTTTTTGATCAGCATGGTGAAGATATCACAATGTCTTTTATCTGTTTTGATTAACTAAAGCCTCCCAATGTAAATGGAAGCACTGGAAAATATAAATGATACAGAAGTTACTCAAATACTTTTTCCAATCTCAGCTCTCTTAGAAACAAGGTGAAAAATACCTCTGTAATAGATACCTAATTGAAGGTGACCTACCTATGGTCTCCAAAACAATATGACCTGTTCTCTCTTCTTCCCTCTCTCTCCTTTCCTTGAGGGTTCCCTCATTCCTTCCTCGCCAATAAGCCAACTTGCACTTCTTCCCATCAAACAGCAGGCCTGCATCTTGCTCCGAGAAAGGAGATGTGCACACCAGGAGGAGACACTGGGGACACTCCAACCATGTAACAGCGAACTTTTATTTGATCCAACACTTCTCAACAAACAACTGGCATCACTGGTCTGGTTTAAACCTTGACAGTGCACAGCTATGGACTATTTCACGTTATACAGTATGCTTACCCAAATTTTAGGTCTTTCAGAGCCAAATTTGGCTCTAACAGTTGTAAAATTGAGTTTTGAAGGAAGAAAGCCCTCATTTGGATGCAGTGAGCCAGAAATAAGTTGACAGAACACAAGAAACTATTTCAGGGTTAGCACATAGTGCTGGTTACTGCTGTTTGTCTATAAAACCACTTGTGTTAAAGGAAATTTCACATGTCCTGTAAGAAACTAGAATTGCAGTATTTTAACTACAAAAGCGTCCTTGGCTAATAAAATGGGTTTATGCCTGTAAACTTTATTGCAGCTCATTTGCAGGGAAATCTTAACCCTAAGGGGCTCAAGCTTATTTTTGCCTGCTCTGAACATCATCACAGCATTGAATCTTCAGTACACTTTACACCTGCAATATTCCATTAAGGACAATGCTACTGCTCAAGGGTGACAGAGGCAGAAAGCCAAGGACCAAGAGGGAAGTTCATTTGCTTGGTTCAATGGGGTAAAACAAATCTGTGATGGATAGAAAGACTGAAGCAGACTGTGTCAGTTTGATGCAGTCATCAACCACGCCATGAGACAGGGCTTTCTCCTTTCCTACTTCTCAGAGAGAGGATGCCTGCCAAATACAAGTAATATTTTCTTGCTCAAGGTTGGTCTTCGTGTTTTCAGCCTGGCTATGGCATGATTTTTCTCTCCCCTCTCCACAACACACACTGCCAGCTTGAACAAATCTTGGCTTACTGTTCTGCCTTTCCCCATTGTTCACTCTTCTTTGCCCTCAAAGGCTGCAAGGACCTGCATCCTGCTTTCCTCCCTTGGATTTTCCTGAGCATTTCTGGCTGTTATTCTGCTCTGCTTTGTAAAACTCAGAGCAACTTTACTTGACTTTTCCAGAGTTTTAGACACAAGTCCTTTTACTAGCTTTCCAAGTTTTAAGTAAGCATACTAAAGATTTCCAGAAGAGATATATCAAATCAGCCTGTATGGAATAGGAAACTTGCAAGCTAGTGTCATGTATGTCGGCAGCTTGTTCCTCTGATATGCTTTGAGTGTAGCTTCTAAGTGATCAATTTGGCCAACAGAGAATTTATTATGCCTCTCCAGTTACAAGTTGAAGCAAATCTGAATGTCTCTCAATGTTAATGGAAAGCTACTAGATGGCATCTATAAACATCTTCAGCCTGACTCCTGATACTTGCACTACTGAAAGCAGGACCACTGCCTTTACAGCATCATCCTGTTACTCTCGCTTCTAAAGTCTTCTATCTTAGGACTGATTTTTCTAAAATAAACCAGAAAGGAACGTAAGGTGCTATGATTTAGTATTTTAAAAGAGGGCCACCTAATTCTGAAGGCTCATTGGCAGCTTCTGGATGAGGAAGAATTTGCAGAGCAACGTGTCCGAGAATTGGCTCCCCTTCTCATTCTCCTAATAGCAATCTAGAACATTTAGAGTAGGATATCTGCACTGGAGGTGTTGTAGCCAGATCATGCTGATATTTGCATGAAATTTTGGCGGTTACCACGAGATGTCCTCTCCTATTTACCCTGCGGCAAGACAAGCCATATTAAAGCAAACCACTGGGGGAGACAGTGGACTGCCAGATCAGTGAGCAAAAGTGAACAGCCTGTATAGGAAAGCTCTTTTTCATTATGCTAACTGAAGCTTTGCCAGAGGTGAGATTTCTAAGCAGGGATGACTTTCATCATCACTGAAGTAAGGCCACCCTCAAAAGACCCAAATAAAAGAATGACATCTAAGCATTACACTGAAACCAGCTAATAGACCAGCCTAACTCTTTTAAAAGAAAATTCAACAAAATCTAACCACCTGCTAGGTTAAGCCAGTTTCTTTTGAAAGACCAGTAACTCTAGTGTGGCTCTTGATGACAGGAACACAAGTGACTGCAGGGGGTTGGATTATCATCTTTAGAAATTGGTGGTTTAAAGATCCTGAAATACCAGAGGATTAAGAGCAGAGCAGACAGAATCTCAGGTGATCAAATGCTGCTGTCAAACACACATGGTTTAATATTTCTATCTCTCACACCCAAAAATATGCATAAAATAGTAGAAATCTGCTCTTTTTTTTCTATTTTCAAACTCATATTTCTCTATGGTATTTTCAGAATCGCTCAAGACAGGTAACAGCAGGTAAATAACTTGATTAGTAGCTAATATCTTTATGTTGTTTTACAGCCTTGTTTCACTTAAATATTTGTCAGCATGGCATATGTATTAAACGACTTTTTTTGGCAATACCTTTTAAATCTGCCTAGAATCACATGAAAAATTAAAATTAACCTGGAAATACAGAGATCTGCATCTTCTGCAGAAATTCACATTTCCACTGAGGATCCTGTGAGTTGTATTAGTAAAAAGTCTTGTAGGACTACAGAGTAAACTAAAAGGTGGTGTATTCCCAGATTATTTATAACATCTATACACACAGAGACAACATTTTTCTTTTTTGCATATGTAATGGCAAGCATCCTAATTATCTCTTCCTACTACAAAAATCTGGATTTCCCAATAATTTCTAATTGGATGCATGCATACTAATATGATATTGAAAAAAACCCCTCTTGTCTGCAAGACCATGGGACTCAGTTTTCCTGAGAAACCTCTTAAACTTTTCAAAGTAGCTCAAATCATGCTTGGATAGCACTTGCATATTGGAGTAATACCACCGAAGTCCATATAATGGCTCCTGTGACTAATTCTGCTTAGCACAACAGAGAACTTCAAAATTTGTTATTAAGCAACCCGTTCTTAGACATAAATTAAATATCCTTTGGTTAATTATGTCCTCTCTATCCCATGTACATGGGGAAAAATTGAAGAAACAGAGAACTGAATTGTAAAAACTGTAAATAAGACCTTTCTTTTTAAACATATACAGTAACTAAGCAGTATCCCTTCTGGCCATATTATCAAGACCTGTGTCAATACACTGCAGTGACTTAAAATAAATGTAAAACATTACAGCCAGAATTGAAGAGCTAAGCATTCACAGCAGGGCTTGATTGTCAACCTATCATGATCTAAAACACACACGTCTGCTTCTGCTGAGTCAAAGTAGTTTTAAAAATAATGGATTCTTTTTTTAAAAAACAGTTCCCTACATCTTCAAGGCTGTTGAGGTTAGCATGGACTATTTATAGGCATCAATGAAAAGGAAGAAATCTTACTTTGCTCTCCTACTGTTTTCCACTGGTAAGAGTAGCTTGCAGGCTTTCTGCAAAATCTCTGTCATCTCTTGACAAAACTGGAATTATCAACAGGGGACAATTGCATGGCAGCAAGATAAATCAGTGATATTACAGAATGACTTGGAAGGATGAAACAATTTGATTGACTGTGCTGCTGGACTGTAGCAGCCAACTTGGCTACTAGTACGCACTTTCGCTTCCTTTCTCCCTTGCATCCTGAGAGCAAAGCAAGTAACAAGCTGTTATCCCTGGTGGAACATTTTTTTTTTTTGTATCTCAGTAATCAAAATTGTTACTTGTTTTGCGACTGACTCACACAGAGCTCTCTGACATCTTTCATTTTCTTTTGGAGGAGATGCCTTTTGACTGACTACGTGAGGCAATTTGACCACTTCAGCCCAGGAGGAATTCAACCCCTTAGTTCTGAGGACCTGCTTAAAACTGATGGGAGTTCTAGCATTTATTTCAACACAGCCAAGGTTTTGCTTTCTGGACTGGTGTTCTTTTTAAGCAGCTCCTGAGTCTGCACCCTGACCATGATCATGCAAGCAATGGATAATGCTGAGGTGATCGGAACTGGGAAGCAGGACCACTGTGCTCTGCCCTGAAAATAACCCACAACCGGCCGTGTTCACTTTTTACAGGCGCTCTGTGGCACTGGCGACATATAGATGCTCCAAAGGGGCTGTGGCATCAGAGATGCAGAATACCCTTTCTAGGCTAAATGGTTTGCCAGCAGCAATGATGCAGGGGTAGTGATGAGAACACCAGATTGAGGGCACGATCTGAAAGGATCTGGATTCAGGCCCAGGTGTCTGCCTGTGCAGGAGATCATGACGAAATATGCACATTTCTTCACAATCGCAAGAACCACACACTGTGATTATCTGCTGCAAACTGTAATAACCTCTGGGATTTTGGTGCAATAAAACCTTTAAATTATAGTTCAGGCAAACTTCTGGAACAATCAGCAACTGAGCTCTGGTGCTTAAGTTGAAAGTCATAGAATTAGCTGTGGGGCTTCCCTATCCTTTTCACATTACAAATCTGTCATTCATCTCTCCAACTGAAAAAACTCCAAATTTCATTCAATTACTAGTACCCAATAACAGCTAACAAAATTAGAAAGATGTCTCTTTTATTCTTTATTGAAACCTGACAGAAAGTCCTTTAAAAACACGATCCAGCAATTGTTTTTCTTACCAGGTCAATAATAAACGTTAATAGTCAGAATTGTATCCCTGAAACACTTGATATTGACTCCACCAAAGACATTCTTAGTCAGAAGTTTCTTGCTTATACCTTAAATATGTAATACAAATTCAAAGCCTTGAAATTCACTGGGCTAGAACCTCTAGCAACAAAAATTGTTATTGGGATTGGTGCAAAGTTCATTCTGGAGTAGATGCCCATGACTGTAGAATGATCGAATCCTGCATGAAGAGGTGAGCTGATACATAATTTCATGCATGAAAAAGCAGAACTTATTTTAAGACTCACTTGTACCTTTTCAGTACCATTAGAAATGAGCATAATTCCACTTGCCATTGAAAATGGAACTTATGACATTCTAAGCATAATGGCAAAACACTGTGTTGCTGTTTGAGATAGGGAGATAATTTGAATAGGGGATTTTAAAAGGTAAGTTGGGAAGTGAGAACAAAGGAATTTACTTGTGAAACTACTGTGAATAGATTTTCCACTCTTCTATTAAATATTTAACTGGGTTATAGTAGCATTTAGAGGCAGAAAAATTCAAGACCAACTATTAACATATAAATATAACCCTACTTCTCACTGCATTTACAAAACATCAGAGGTGTTCCTTACTCAAGCCTTTGCTTATTTACTACTCTATGCTCCAAAGCAACTGGTCCTGTAAAAGTGAGTATCTCTTTGCAGCTGTAGCAATTCCTAAGCATGACCCTGAGAGCTTGAACAGACAACAAAGAGTGTCACATCAGGGAGACTCCCCTTTCTGAAAGCTGAGAGGAGCATCTGTTGGCCAAGTGGCTTAATTCCAGCCTCCAAAGGTGAGTATGGGGAGGGGGAGAGGAGGTGGTCCCTTGTGAGGGCATGGAGGGGATCAGGAGAGAAGGTTAATCTAGTTGATCTACAGTCCTTCCTTTCCCTGTAGCTAGGGCTACAGATACCTTTTAACCCCTTGCACTGAACCCAGGAATTGTGAGGTAGTTTCCTTGCAGGACAAGGATCTTGCACACATAACCTTCCTCAGCACCATGCTGAAGTATATGATGCTGAGGTGATAACCTTGTGGCGCTACCGAAAACTGGGACACACTTCCCTTGTAGGGCTTTCAAAGCTTTAGCTCCAGCACATCCCAGCTGGCTGAAAGGCTGGCTAAGGCTGGTTGTGCTGAGGCAAGAGAGCAAGGCAGCAAAACGCACACCTTGACTCTGCTGCGCCTTTTGCTGACGATCCCTCCACACGGAGGAAGGACAAGCTCTGCAAAGCCTTTCTGATGCTTTCATGCAGGACAGCAGGAAATACCAGCAGACAAACAGAGCTGCATTTCTCAGTCTGCAGATACCTACTCGCCAGTCCTTCAGAAAGTATCTACTGGAGTTGGGATAAATCTGTGACAACTTACACCTTTGCCAGAAAAAGGGTGGAAACCGGGAAAGACACCACACCCTGAAGAGGGGTTGCAAAGGTAGAATGAAATAACACCATCCTTTGCAGTGACTTCTGTTAGGCACCAGACAGAAACCCCAGTCTAAAGTTAGAACCTTATTAACTTTCATGGCAAAGCACTTGCAGAGTTGTATTTGTAGAGATCTAGAAAATCTATTTTTATTTATGTTTTCAAGTCCATTTAATTAACTTGGTGAAGCTAACAAATAAAGAAACATTCTGCAGCTATCCTGAAAGTCTTCCCTTTGCTTCCAAGATCTGTGGGTTCATGTCTTTCATAAATGTGAACTCATTCAAATATTTTCATGATTTCTCCCACTTTTCCTTTCTTTTAATTTATTCATTTCTTTCTCAGAGGTGTCAGAATACAATGATAGCTTTCATATTACTGGAAATAACCATATGTGGGTAGATTCTTTTTCTTGAAATGCAGACTGGGAGTGGATCCAGAGGTCAAGCCAGAAGGTTACCTACATTTGAAAACCGCACTTAAAGAAAATCCCTTTGTGTGGCTTCTAATATGCCTCTGGATGTGACGCTTGAAATACCTAGCTGTGAATGCTGCTCTCTGTATCACAATGTTCCAAGTCTTAAGAAAACTGAAGTTCAAAGAGAAGGGAAGACTAAGAGAGCTGGGTTTGTAGCTATGGAACAAGCACTTTCTTTGCCACATCAAAAGCTCTGATAAAAGCAGTCCAGTGATTCAGGATAAGAGCATATTATTTGATGTATTAATTTGACAGTGGGCTAGCATTAGTAAGACCTCCTTTTTCACCCCATTACAAGATTGCTTTTGTGCATTACAGAGGAGTTTAAAACGCCCAAGACAGAGCTAGTCAAAGTTCTAGTTTAAATGAAGGTCATGCGTGTGCTCTGAGGTCTGATTTTCACACACTTTTTTGAAACCACTGAATTCCTAGGTAGCAAAACCTGCTTGAGTTTGGTGAAGTCCACAAAAAATGGATCCGTGCTCTGCAGACTTTTGAAAATGCTGACAGTTTATTGCAACATGTATGGATTCTGCAAGTTACCAAAACCAAGGATGCATAACTGAATGACTATTCTCATATTCAGAGTGAATGTCATGACCCTTACTGTACTGAAACTTTATTTAATTTGGATGAGGTATACATACAGATGGTGCTACACTGGGAAGTGTAAGCATGGAAGACAAAACACTCTCAAGATACATGGCCTCTGATAAAGAACTTAAAATTGAATCTCTCTGATACAAAGTCAATGTTTCTTCCCTTCATTATGCTTCTGCTCACATAGGCATGTGTTTAAGGGGGGCTGTAGTTCCTAATGATGGGGAATGTAGGGTGTGTGAGCATTTTCTTAACAGATGCTCCAAGAGAAGTAAGTACCAGCAATATGATCTCAAGAAAAAGGGAGTTAATGAAAACCTATACATGTGGCCATCAGGGTTGCTATCCCCACTCTTCCTTTCTGAAGGAGCAGCAGGTGGATGGGGAGGGGGTATGATTTCATTAAAGTATGCTAATTTTCTGGAACATATCAAGCCAAAAGGTAGAAAGAATGTACAGTTTTTTCTTTTACATTATTGCATGTGAGAACAGTAAAAAGCAGTGGTTTGTAGTTGTGGGTTTTTGAAGAGACAAAATAGGTGAGATACATAATAGCAGCACACTCATATGGGGAAAGACATGCTTCCAGGAGCCTGTGCTGGGCTGAACTCTAGCTTCAAATGATAATACCCATGAGGTAGTGGCACACAATTCCTCTTTACGAGAGTGGTCCTGAACTCCTGCCAAAAATCCCTCTATATGCCTCTTAGCGCTTCAAGACAAGAAGAATAATGACAGGTCTGTAAAATCTGCTGGAATTGACAGTTCTTATTGTTCTGAAAAGTTTTTGTGACGCACAGGAATTTTCAGATTAGCACTGCACAATGTTGAACAAAATGGGTGTCAAGCAAATCAATGGGCTTTTTACAATTTGCAAGTCTTTGTTTTACTGCTGTTCCATTTTTATTCTGTGCTTGGTGTTGCTTTGTTGTGTGCATGTGCCATTGGAGATGCGAGTGTGTCTGCACTGAACAGGGAGCAAGAGCTTTCCATGGCATCATGTTCCATGTAAGCCAAGGCTTAGCATGGAGAAACTTTTCCTAAAAAAGTGGGATTTTTTTTCAGACACAAAAATAAGGAACTATTTATACTTGTGTAGTTAGTCTTATTTGGAATTACAACTGCCTTCAATTCATCTGGAGGTGAACATATCGAGCCACGTTTTTTACACCAGTGTGTAAAAATTTGTACCTACTCGTTTGAATAATGGGGTAAAAACCACATACAACTGAGGCAAAACTGAAGACTGGTGACTCTAGCATCTGTTTACCTAGAACATGAAGGACCAACAGGGTTTTTGTAGCTGAAGGAGGGTTAAGATCCAGGGAAATCATGAAATATTCAAATTTAATATCTCTCGACACATATAAAGCTCAGATCAGAATTTCTGCTCTATGCTTCCAGTATAGACTGACATATAGGTAAGAGGCTCTACAAGCAGATAAAAGATAACCCATTAAGCTTAGAGCTCATAGAAACAAAACAAAACCTGTGGAATGCCTATTCCTCTTAAGTTTTCAATTTACTGTCATTAAGGCAAATAGAAAGAAAAAAATAACCTGCTGCCTTTGTGAAAATCTCACTCTTACAAGAAAAATATAAGCATAAGACTGAAGATCAGATCAATGCCTGGTGGCATCTCATGTAAGTCAGTGGAGCCATGCCAATTTGGTCTGGCACCAAGCATTTTAGAAGACATATGAGCCCATCAAACCAAGTGTTTTCCAATGCAACCAATTAAAGCTACCCCAAGATAGCATGTTTTTCAGCTTCTGCATCCTCCCAACTGCTGCCAGCATGCCACAGCTCTCACTGAAGCCTACTCACTCCTCTGTTGCTGGAACTCTTATAGCCTGGGAATCTGAAATGCTTCTCCCACGTAGATCATCCCCAAACACTAACGACAAGCAACAGCTCTCTGCACCATCAGGTCAAAAATCTAATGCAAGCACAGCTTTGACTGCAACACGAGTTTTTCCACCTCAGGCGCCACTGTGGTTTGAAGCCCTCAGACAGACTGATCCAGTGCTTAGCAGTTATAGGCTGTCTCCCTCCCTCCTTCCCCGGCCCCCTCCTTTTATCTGCTAATGCACAGGGATAGACAAGCAAAAAAAATCCCTTCAAACAAGGTTATGGGAGAGAGAGGAACTCTATCACATACAGTATTTGCCTAACACTGGTGACTAAACTTGAGAGGTTTATATTGTTTGAACTCTATCTCTGGAGTGTTAACAAGAATTAAAATATCATCGTAAGAGTTGCAGTGACCTTAAAAGACAATGTTCTCCTATGCTTTCACATCAGCAATCTCTAAATAAAGCAGAAGGCAATAGGTATGGAATTAAAAATCCTCAAAAGTGCAATTAAGCTTTGATGCATCCCAAAGGTGTTCAAAATGACCAGCCTGGAGCCAGGAACAACCCATGCCCAGCTGTGCAAGGGTCCAAGCTTTCTCACAGATTTTTATGGAATATCTTAGCCTAGATCAAAGCATCCACCTTCAATATGGGGAGTGGGCACATTTGTTTGCCCAGACTACCGTACGCAATGGGATTTTCAGTTACACCCCTGCTAAGTAAATACAAATGAATGATACAAGACCCTGGGGAAGGTGACATAGCAGCAAAATACCTTCCTCATTGAAAAAAAAAAATCATTCTTGCCATTTTCATCACTGCTGAACAAAAATAAGTATTGCAAAAAGAGCTAACAGTTATCTCTTTTTTGCATACCTTAGAAAAATGCATTTATTTCTAAGCCCAGTGCCATAGGATGCCTGGGGCCATCATTTCAATAAAAGATGACCCAAACACCCCTGGGAACCACAGGAAAGAGTGACTTATATCTGTGTTTTCAGAAAAAGCAATAACTCAAGCTTAATAAGGGGTCCCTCCTGCATTTGCGATACATTGGGTTAAACACTCAAAACTACACAGAGGAGCTTTACACACACCAACAGACACTCTCCCTGTATTGCTGCACTGAATTCTATATTCTGTATTTTTTTTTTTAAATTTATACCAATCCAGCAGTTCTTCCAAACACTGACAATTCTCTTTTTGGCATCCACTCTAAGGCAATGCTGATTCCTTTCACTGGAGGGATAAGCTCCATATACACACCTTCCTGCCACAACTTGCAAGGCAAAAGCAAAGCTGACCAGTTGAATGATATCTAAAAAAATTTACATCCTCAGCCTGAGACGCCCAGGCAGCAATGTGACTTTTCAGCAGTTCCTAAAGCTGGGAAATGAAGCTGTGTGTTAAGTTCTAAAATGAACACAAGACACCAAAAATAGAACCCTAAAATACAGCCATCTTCATACGATGTTTGCACCTAGTTTGGTTACTATAGGATACCTGATACACTTGACCAGCTCAGGCACAGGGTGAAAATACAAAGTTTTTTTCTAAATCTTTTTCTTCCTATGTCTGCCATTTCTCCTATATATCTTCACAAACCAGATAAGATGACTACAGTCTCTGAGAGGGTTAAGCAGAGACAACCAGGAGCTCCATGCAGCAAAGCTCCCTGTCATGATAAAACATGAACAATGCTGAGCTGAATTCATGGCTGGTGTAACTGAAGTAACCCCAGGGGGTTGCAGAGGGACAGATTTGCACACACACTTCCCTCCTCTTTCTAAATATACTATTTCTGCTTTAAAGAATCAAAAGCAGAGTCCCAACAGGCAAAGGAATCAACTTCTAACACATGCCCCACAATGGTGAAAAAGGAAACTCCACACTTCTCATGTACTCACAGGTTTCATAAACAAATAGGAAAGCTTTTTAATGAAATACATTTTAAAAAGCCTTCAAAGAAGAAGAAACCAAATTGAAAAAAAAGAGAAAAGGTATATGAAAGGTAGGAACAGCAATGACTTTTTAATGCTGAACACAGTGATGAATGATGAGCAACTCGTGTTTTCTTGGCTCAGGGTCTGAACAGGCGTTTGACAAACCACTGTAAAAACATACCTGTTATTATTATTATACTGACACCACAAATATTGGTGACTTCATGTGGGCACCTCAGACTTTTGTGCCTGCAATATTCTGCTCCATGTGTTTGCTTTCCTTTTCAGACACAGGGGTGGTCTGAAATACCCCGGCATCCTTCCACAGACTAACCTTAATTAGGCTAAAAAACCACCCAAGGCAATGCAAATAGCTAACTAGTTTGTCCAACGCCTGAGACAATTTGGAGGAACACATCTCGCTGCGCGCGAAACAAAACGGAGGAATCCTTCACGCCATTGACAGTCGCTACTAATTTGCTTTTGCCATTCCTCGACGCCACTAATTGCTCCATGCCCAGGCTGAAATAGCAGGATAAAGTACACGCGTCTACTTACAGAGATCTCGTAGCTCCATCGCTCCCGATGACAAATTCACCTCCCACACGGCAGCGAGCGAATGACTTAATGCTGCCTTTTGCGGGCGGCGCGGTGCGCACGGGCAGCGGCGGATGCTCCGCGGCGAGGCTCCCGGCGGAGAGCCATGGGAGGGAGAGCCGCTGCCCCGCGGCCGCGCACCTTCGCCCGCCGCGCTGCCCGCGCCCCGGGCTCCGCGCGTAGCTCCGCTTATGTGCCGGGCGCCCGGCGGGCTCCCATTGGCACGGGCGGGCGGCGGCAGCCAATGGCAGCCCACTCCCGCGGCAGGGAAACTCCTGCCCGCTTATTTAGCATCTCGGGAGACCGTATTTCCGAGGAAGAGCGCCGCTTCCCTCGCGTCCTGCCATCGCACGGCGCGGATGAATAGACCAGAGATCCCCGTCTCTGGGGCTCCCCGCCCCCGCCCGCTCGTTTTGTCCCGAAGCCCGGCGCTCACCCCGAGGAAGCGCTGGTGGGGACCCGGCACCCGCGTCCACCTTGGCGGGGGCCGCGGGGGAGCGCGCCGGAGCTCCACAATTACTCGCTCCATCGCCATGGAAACAGCCTGGATGCGGCGGGCTGGATTTGTGTAGCACATCTGCTGCCAGGCTCATAATCAACTGCAATCTCATCTTTTCTCCCTCTGCTCTCGCTGCTTATTTGATTGTGAGTTTGTTCTGTCTTTTCATACATGCTGGGAAAGTACACGCAGACAGAGCTGTGTACATGTTGACTTTCTGCCTGTGCAAACATGCCACAACACACGTATATGCGTGCGTGCGCATACCCCAGGAGTATTCACTTGTATGCGTGCATGCGTATGCCAAGGAGGTGCACTCCCTGTGTGCCCAAATCACGCAATCATAGAATAGTTAAAGGTCGATCACCTAGCTCCAACCCCCTGCCATGGCCAGGGATAGCTTTTACGAGCGCTGGTTGCTTGAAGTTCCATCCAGCCTGGCCTTGAACACTGCCAGAGATGGGGCACCCATCTGGCAGTCTGTCCCAGTGCCTCACTACCCTCACAGTAAGGAATTTCTTCTTAGTATCTAATCTAACCTAAACCCCTCTCACTTTAAAGGCCATTATGCCTTGTCCTGTCACTCCATGCTCTTATAAAAAGCCCCTCTCCAGCTAAGGAAACTATTCTAAGGTCTCCCTGGAGCCATCTCTTCTCCTGGGAGAGGGGATGTGAACAACCACAACTCTCCTAAGCCTGTTTTCACAGGAGAGGTGCTCCAACCTCCTGATAATCTTCTCTCTTTTGGACTTGCTCCAACAAATAATACACCTTGGTCATATTTCAAGTTTAAGTAACTGATCAGCAGAAGACAAGACTACTGTTAAAATACTGTATTTTTGCTTGTATATTGTATCTCTCCAAAACAAGGTGAAAATCTGAGACAGCTTTCAGGAAACCTCCAAAAACACATCTGGCACCTACAGACAGTGACCTGAATCTTCATGCAGCTAATTCTACACTGGGTATTTCCTGTCCTGTTCAGGGCCTGATGAAACACACCACTAAGAAATCTTTATGCCCAAAGGGTTGCTAGTCATCGATGAAAACTCTGTCCTGACCTCTGACAATATAAGCAAGGAGAGATTATTAGAAGAAAGGAAGCAACACTAGAGAGAGAGAAAAGATTCCTAAACCAACAATGCAGTAAGCAAAGGAACAGTTTGGCAGTTAGGGAAATTTTCTGTCTGCTCCTCAGACTTCATCTGGGACAACTGAATAAAAAAAAATTTTCATCCTTTCCATGTTTCCGTTACTGAAATTGCAAAATGAGCAGAAAAGTCAAGTTCATGCATTTATATTAAAAATATAACCTCAGACAAACCATGAGACACTGATGTACTACTATTACGGTGTTAAGAAAGAATTTCAGATGGAAAAAAATGAGGATACATTC
Organism: Phainopepla nitens; assembly: GCA_013400175.1. Taxonomy (NCBI): domain Eukaryota; kingdom Metazoa; phylum Chordata; class Aves; order Passeriformes; family Bombycillidae; genus Phainopepla; species Phainopepla nitens. The sequence goes on along the minus strand of VXBQ01004624.1, from coordinate 530,230 downwards.
CTTTATCAGGAACCTTTACTTGCATCTGTTTGACCAAAAGAAGAAGAAGAAGAAGAAGAAGAAGAATGAAAAAAATGAAAGCTCTTCTTAAAAAAACTCGATATTCCTGTATTCTACTAATAACAGCATTCCACTCCATTTGCCATGGTAAATAGAAGCATTTTAAAATGTACCATGACAGAGCCTTGCAGGTAGATTCATCTCCCTGTACAATAAAGGCCACTCCCTGTTAAATATCTTCTACCAGAGTCTAATCCAGAGTCCAGGAAGGTCTTCCGAGCCTCAAGAGCAAGGCTATAAGAGAAAGCTACTCGAGAGATTTGGCTTTTAGGGCATCTATGACTCAATTATAATTTTTGACATAGAAATGAGCTTCTGAGAGAATTGTATTTGTAATGGCTGAGGATGCCATAAGGGCTCACTTCTGGCAATGCTGTACTTCCGGCTTTTCATTTGCCTTTGGAGCAGCACCATCCCTGTAAGGATTACCCTAAGCTTGCCAGCTTCTGCGGTCATTCTTTCAGTTCTGAAATATTAAAACTGTGGAAAGATATTCAGTGTGTATTTTAAGGGAATGGCTAATTAAAAAGCCTAGATTCGCTGACAGAACTTGCTGCAGAAAAAAAGCAAGTCCAGTTCCATCCCTCTCCCACCCCTCCTTCCACCTAAATCACACAGGGGAGAGGGTGGTCTGGGAGTGTGGAGCATCCTCTGTCATTTGTCTGTGAATAGTGAAACACTTCAGCAGTTCCAAGGTTATTTTTGCTAGCTGTTATTGTCATGTCACGGACCAGAAGCATTGTCAATATGTAGAGCTTAAAATAGTCATGCAAACCAACAAGTTTAAATTCTACTGGACAACAAAAACCAAATGGCACATTCTAGGAGGTCTCTGCAATTAATATTTTTTAAGCCAATATTAAATTGAAGAGGTTCCTAATGATATAAATTGTTCATTTCTGTTATGTGATACACAGAGTTCAAAACTCTTCATTAGGCTGTGTGCTGTTAAACAAAGCCCCACCGCAATAAAAAATAATAATTAGCAGTGCAACTTTGATGTATCTGGAGAAATTTTCCCTTGGCCCAGTTTCCAAAACTCCTGTCTGCATTTCACATGCTGACAGGGAGAAGATTGTGACCCAGATTAGGGCAACCAGTCAAGAACTCAGAAGACCCATTTTTAAGGTCTTTTCTTTCATAGGAAAGGAGCAGAAGTGACAGAGATCTCTGCTTCTGACAACAGCAAGCCACTAGATTTAAGGTTATGAAATCTCACCTTTGTCACTTTCTTTTCTTAGTAATCTCCCCCGCAAATTGCATTTCTTTTCCTCACAAGGTTGTGTTGTGAGAATAAATACACTAAGAGTTTCATTGCAATCTAAAGCAGGACAGGACACAGATACCTAAGAAAGCTTTTGAGGGAGATCAAAAATTCAAGGCTAGAAAAATCCAGGCATTTCAAAGCAGCATAATAAATAAGATTTGTGGAAAAAAATCTACTAAGATAGCAGGATAAAATGATGCTGTTCAGCTAAAAGGATAAAAGATTTCCAGGAAGGCTTCACACCAAAGCTGCTACTTGTCAATCCGACAGCAGCTCCTGCCAGTATGCTGTCATGGGCTAAGACCTGTTTGTGTGTGGGAGCTGAGGAACAATCAGTGATGATATAATGCTTACTCATCCTTCTAGATCGTGGGTTTTTCTTTTTTTAGCCCAGATACCTAAAGGCTAAGATGGTTAACCTGCTAACTGTTCCCCAGTCATACACTTGGTGGTTGGCTCCCAGTGACTCCTCTTCTAGTGCCATAAATTATATGTTAATTCTGAGTAAACTTTAAAGCCCTTTCAAAAGTCCATTTTTAGAAGCTGCTGATTTGCACCAGCTAGTCCTACTGATTTATTCCAGGAAGACCTACACATTTCCCTTTCACATCTGTATTCTTGAAGTGTCAATTGGGACCTATGCGTAGATAATACAAACAAGTATTTCAGAGATTTCAAGTATTTCAGAGACTTCCAAAGCCATATTTCACATTCAGTTTGGTTTTTCCCAAATCTTATTATCAGAAAACCTCATAACTCTTTTATCAGGAGGCCCCTACACTTTATTTCAAATGAGCAGCTTTGAGGGTTTGTTGTTTTTTCTTTTTTCCTACTACTACTGCATCAGAAAGAAGTTTTTTGCATAGTAACACATAAACACAAATTAAAACAAAAATGCTGGGCCAGAGCATAAAGAGACATCTATCTTTTCTGCCATTTAAGACAGCTTGACTACAAACCACAAAGCTTATCTGACTAGGAACACACAAGTGATATATAAGCTGCTGAAAACAGTCAGTAACACAGCTTTGCAAATCAGATTAGACATGACCTTCAGAGGTGATCTGCCACCATAGCACCCAGAAGGTCTATATGAATTACAGAACCAAAGAACCTTTCATTCTGCAAAGCATTTCAACCATCTAAGCACCGGTGAGTGCGTTCACTGTTCACTACCTTCACCTGTGCTTTGACCACAGGGAGCATTCAAGTCTCCTCCTGCACCACCATGTAGGTTGCCTGCATTGTGATGATGCATACACATGTTAAAAGGCTTCAAGATACAAAGGTGTGCATTAAAGAAAATCTCCACTTGTCTTTTAAAATGAAATCAGAGCTTCATTGAATTTCATACAGCAGTCCTGGACATATACAACAGTAGTCTGGATGATAACTGTCTAGGGGTGTTGAATTTGCAATTCTTCATCTTCCCTGACAACTGAAGCTCTTCAGCTAAGCCAAAGACAGCCTACAAACAATCCTGAAATTGGCTACAGGAGCTGACATGACTATTTCTCAGTTTTCCTACTGCTAAATACATGTATTCTAAGGACTAGTGAAAGGAGACTTCCTAGTCTAGACAACATGACTGTAGGCTCCATTTGCACCTCCAATGTTAACTCCAAGAAGTCTAAAATGCCTTATCTTTGACATAGAACCAAAATATCCACATCTTAGAAAAACAAAACCCGAAAATCCAAATAAACAAAAAGAAGAAAGGTACCACAACTGCACATAAGGAACCTAGTCTGAAAAAGGAAGAAACAAAAACTCGGTTGCTTAGAGGAAGACTATTCTGTCATAGTGAACAAATTTGGAGTTGCATAGTTTTTGACACATGCACAAAGGAAAAAAAAGAAGATTACTTCTAACCTTGACAGTGGGTACAGCAGACAAACAACCTCAAGTGATGTTTAGGTTTGACGGCAGTGTCGTATACAATCATAGTTTGTCTTTGGATAGCTATCATATTAAAAAAGCCCTTAAAATACACAAACCCCTGCAGCTGTCTGCAACCTTTAAGTCTTGCCATTTCAAACACACATTGCAGTCATATAACATGAGAGGGCACTGAAGAATTTCAAATCAATTATAATAAATCCAGACAGTAGACAGCAGAAGGTTTCACAATATACATCATCGGCTTCAGGATTCCTAACATAGCACTCTTAAACACACAACTGCAAGAGGCTCAGAAATCACCTTGTGAGTTTTAAAATTTTCAGTACATTCAGATCATATGAGCACTATCTGTCAAATCTATCACATATTCTTCATCCACTGTTGGGGTTAGGATTTTCCCTACTCCCTCCTTTGCCCACATTGTTCAAATATCACAATTTTGTATCAAAACCCTTTGGAACATACTGAGAGCATTTTCAGTCATGTCGTTGTAATCTCAGTTCTCTCATGCAATCACTCTGTCTGGAGTACACATGGCCATAACAGAACAATTTCACATTGCTGCAGCATTTTACCCTCCATCTCTAGCTACTTCTCCAGCTCGTGCTTTGCACAGGCTGCCAAACAAGCAACAGAAGCCAGGTTTACCTTCAATCCAAACAGTCTAAGACTTCCATTTAATGCTTGGTTTTCCATAGGATGGGCACTGGAATGTACATCGTACTAACACCATTTAAACTAATTACGCCCTGTAGGTGCTTGGTCTCGCCTGTTACAGGCATGCATGCTCCCACTCCATCTTATTCATTAGTGCACTGTGGTTTTCTTCTTCTGGAAGAAGGTAGTTAAATCTCGATCATATGAAATGGCAACAGAATGATTTCTTTAGCTTTTCTGATTTTAACAAAACCAAAGAGCAATAGGGTGGACAAAATAAAGGAAAAAGTCATCTGTCTCAGTTATCTGAACTCAGTCTGACGCTGTCATGGTTCACTGTTTAAATAATGCTGAATGATTTTTTTTAATATGTTAATTACATAAATAGGTACTTAGGAACTACTTAAACAGAAGATTATTTACCCCATTGACTAGAGAAACCCATGTGTCAGCACATCTGCTGCACAGGAAGATTAAATCTGTTCACACAAAACTCATGCTCTCCCTTGCTAATGGAGAAGAGATTAGTAGTGTGAGACCTGAAGCAGGGGCTTTGGATTTTATCCAACTGACCCTTAAGACTGTCACAATAGGTGATGCTAGCAAACATCTCTGGATTTCTAAAAGCCCAGTATTTACTTGCCTAGGCATTCTGGAAAAAGAAATGGGATTTTTATTGAGAAAAGTTTTCTACATGTGTGTTTTAATTTTAAAAGCTTCTGCTGTGTATTATTTAAGAGTAACAAGAAAACACTCAGCAGCCTTAAGAGGGAACTGTATTGCTGTGATTGTGCACCTTTAAGGCCAGACTAATTGATGATGTTTAGAAAGAATATGCTGAAAACAACTCAGTTAAGGAATTATCTTTGCCTTGGTTCACCTTCACAGCTTCTGCTGAAGGACCTCCAGACTATTATTTTAATAGCTGTTGATGAGGGTCAATCCGTGTTTTTTGCATCCCCTGAGGACTGCTTTTGCCTTCCAGGCTTGCATGGAAGGGTAAGTGTCAGAAGGCTCCAGTGGTGCAGAAAAGGAACTAATGAGAACAGAAAACACGAGTCCAGTTTCCAGGTCCAGCAAGCACACAACAAATTTTCCTGAGAAGAACGTGTTCTGCCTCCTTCCACCACGTGCAGGAATGAAAGTCAAATGAATGCTCACATAAGCTGAATGAACAGTTAGGGCTGTTTACCATGGAGTTATGGCAAGCATGCATTCAGCTTCAGCTAGAAAGGGCAATATCCTCCATCACCATCCTCATAAGGTAATTCGGAGCACACAAAATGAGCTACTGATGCTTCTATTCTGTGTCAGCCTCTGGCAGCAGGTATCTGTTCCTGAGGATTTCAACGTCTCCCTGAGCTGGGCTTTGCAAACATCCCCTTCTCAGAGACACTAACAGACACTTTTTCAATCCGTGTACATGGAAATGTGCAGCCAAATATACATACCCCAAACACGTGTCGCATGCACAACAGAAGCGTGCCCACACACGCCCATTCACAGGCAAATGTAGTATAAATAACCTTGCTATATAAATAGGCTTGCTTAAAAGAAGTCTCTTGCTTAAATAAGGCTGGCATAAATACTCTTCCTTTATGCTGCTTGTTTCATCTCATGTTTAAGTCTGGAAAGTGGCAACTCTGTCGGAATGACCGAAGAAATTCCACCCAAAGTCAATAGATGAAAAGGACAGGTGAGCTCAGCATCGTGAGATCACTGGTGAAGATTTCGTGAAAAGAATAAAAGGCAGGCAATTTATTTTTTTGCATGTCTCTAATGTCAAGATAGATAAATATTAGTAGGACAGGCAATAAGGTATTGCAAACAATCAGAGGAGATCCTCAAGCACTGAAGCAGCAGCCCACACAAAACTAAAGTTATAAAAATAAACCTTGCATTCTTATTTAAAAAAAAAAAGAGAGAAAAAAAAAAGTATTGGAAAAGGAAAAGTAACTTTTCCCCCATTCTCAGCGTTTTTGGAAGGACACCAGATGACTGTCCATACTCCTCACTATGCTCATGTCTGTATTCATCAATATGGTTTTATGGACATTTTCTGTCTTATGCTTTTCAAAACATTTCAAGAAGCTGTTAAGACTGCTTTCTCTGAAGATGGGTAGGAAGGACCGGCTGTCAGAAAGGACTCTCTGAACCTCCCTGCAGCAACCCTGCTTCACATTCAGCCCACACACCAGGCCCAGCTCTATCAGTGTTCTGGCTCACTTTGTCAGGGCTGTTGCATCTGCTCAGAACTTCCTTTCCGCTAATGAGCCTCTCTCTAATTGAACTTCAGAGTACATATTTCTTCAGACTCGATCATCCACAAGCTAAAGATGCTGTCAATACTGCAGCATGGCAGTGCTTGCCACCACAGAGACAAGTCCGGCCTTGCACTCTCTTCGCTGAACCTTCTGCTCTTTCCACATGGTAGGTGGAATGATTACTTCATCTTCCAAGTGAAGAGACAAATTTATAAAGGTCAAGCAATGCAGAGGCAGTTGCAACAGTGGGTACAAACTCCACATTTTCCTCACTCTTCATTACCCAGCCTCTGAAACACAAACATATCTACAGTGCTAAGCCAGTAGTATTTCTACCTGTTACATTACTGCTTTGTTCAGGGTTGGACCATTTTCATTCCATTAATGCTTTCTCTTAAAAACATTTCAGAATTGGTTTAAAAAAAAAAAAATAGATGTTTAAAAATATTTCAGTCTTCCTTAATCATGCAGGGATATATTTTCAAAGCAGTATGCCAGGAGTATTCCACGTGACTCCCATTCATGTTAAAATTAGAGTCACCAGAATAAACCCCATATGCTGCTTTGAAAAGGTACTGCAATGTGTCCAAGGAAAATTTTTTCAGCTTAATGCTGCTTGTACAATTTTTTGCCTGCTTTTCTTCATTTGATTTATAAATAGATTATTAACTTTTTTTTTTTTTAATAACACTTTGTACTATCTGAAAAAAACAGAGAGAAGGGATTTGCTGGTTTTCTTGGTTTCTCTGCAGCCGTTTTATTCTAAAATTAGCAGTTTAATCAGAAAAGCTTGCTTTGTAGGATGGGAACTTTTTGGAAGCATTTTTATAACTCTTATTTTAATACTGTCACTGTAGACAACCTTTCTACTTGAGCCACAGCCTGCAGTGAGGTCTGGCTGCCTTCCACACCAGAGCTGTTGTCCTGTCAAGTGGTGCTCAACATTTCTGTGTTAGCCAGAAACTAATTTTCACATCTGGACAGGGGGAACTTTTTTCCCAGAATGACCGAGGCATAGTGTCTCCTTGGCAATAATAGCACTGCTGCTTTGTGCTGGAGCCAAGCACCATGAACATACAGGTCTCCATATTCAAGGTCCTGACTTTCCGCCCAATTCAGAGCATCTCTAATGCCTCTGGCAGCCACAGAAGCCCACCCTCACAAAGCCAGTTGTAGTGCTGGGCTAACTGTGGGCAAAGTGTGCCCTACATGGCCTTGGGGAGCATTGCCAAAGCTGTGCTCACGTATGTACATACTGGTAAATACTGTTTGATTATTCAATTTGTCATTTATGACTGCAGTCTTCCTGGTCATTTCAAGAGAGAGGGAAAAATAAAAAATGGCAACTCTGGTTCTCTCATAATTGCTCTCAAATTTTTATTGCTTCTAAGTGTGCATGAGAGATTGTGCATAAAGACAGTGTGAATACCATCTCTTCAGTTTATCCTCATCCTTCTCATTACTGTCTCAAATTGCCAAACATTTTAATTTCAGCCATTTACACCAAAAGTGCAGCAAACACTGCATCTAACCACTTCATTATTGTACAATTCAAAGGATATAAAGGATATAAACAAGGGGTAAATATTTTGCTTAAATGTGGAAGATGCATCCACCACAGAGGAAAAAACAACAACCTCTCCTTGCTGACAGAATTGTGTATCAGGATATGAGAAAAGAAACCAAGATATAGTTGTCCTGTCATCAAAGCACTGACAAGTGAGGTGTAGGCTAAGTTCCCACCTCAACCACTAACTTTTCAGGCAACATGCAGAAAGACATCATTTATGTATTCTTGTTATGCTACTAAAAATCACTTAAGATCACCTTTCTATTCCCCTTTTTTATCCATTGTATATTCTGTCAATTTAAATGGTGTTTTCCTTTGGTCATAAACCTGTGCTTAAAAGGAATACCTGAATCTTCCTGGGATAGTGAAATGACAGCTTGCACCTGAAGCTAGAACCTGTAAGCAATGGAACTTTAGCAAAAGCAAAGGCTTTTGTAAAAGACAAGCACTTATAAAAAAAAAACCAAACCAAAACCCCAACAGCCAGCCAGAAAACAACAAGCATTCCCAAAATGAATCCACTAGCAGACAAACATGGCTCTGCAACTTTTACACACATCGCCTGCTTTAAAAATTAGGGTTCAAATGAGCTAAGGAGTTACTGTCGTTAGAAAAGTTACCATGTCAGCTATGCTGTAGTATAGCCAGTGGTAAACATTTAGTTAAACATACTTTTGTAAATGTTGGCAAGAAAATTTTGAAGAAATGCTTTCAACATCACATTTCTGAAGAGGCTTGGATGCCTCTGAGTAATAACAGTTCAACTGTCAAAGCTAAGACAAGTTAAAACTGCTTTAAAGGGATCACTGCAGTTAATGGGAAAAGCCTGACTTCTTAAAGTGGCTACAGAATCCATCACAAGTATCTTTTATGCTTTATTTAACATTAGAAAAAAATTAGGAGTTTGGCTGATGCTCCATCTGAACTTGTTTCAACGATGATTAATGATATGAATTACTATTTCTTCCTATTTGGAAAAGATATCCTACTGCATGAGAAGGTAGTTTTTACCCATAAAACTACAAAATAATTTAGGTTGCTAGACAGTTCTAGGCATCAAGTCCTGCAGACACACCAGAGCTAATTTCATACTTTAGTCAGGTTCCTCAGGGCAACTCTGTTTTGTTTTTCTCCAAGGATAAAGATTTCATAATCTCTCTATGCAACCAGTTCAAGAGCTGCACCAGTATCAGTAGTCAGGAGTATTTTATCCTTACATCCTAACAGTTTCCTTCACTGCAACTTCTCTTTTCTTCTTTCTCTGTGTACTTCTGAGAAGGGTGTGCATCTTCTCCTCATCCTTCTCATTCAAATGATGGCAAAAGGTACAACTGGATCCACTCTGGATCCAACCTTTTCCAGGAGGAACAAATCTGGTTCCTTCGCATTCCCTTTGAACACCACATGCTCCATCCTCCTTAATCATCTTGGTAGCCTTTTGCTGGACTAGCTCCATTTCATCAGTTTCTACCCATTTCTAAGGCACAAAACTGGACACAGTCTTCCAGTTGCTGCCTCATAAAGGCCAAGCTGGGGGAAATATTCCCTTCCTCTGCCATGCTAGCTGTGCTTTAGCTAAGGCAACCCAGCGTGCAGTTAGTCCACACCACACAAGAGTGCACTGGTGATTCATGGTGCTCTTCAGCCCAGAGACCATCCTACAAGCAAGCACCTACAACGATATTTGTAAAACATGAACTTAGCCTTTCTGAGTCCTCAATTTGCTTTGCCAGTCACCCATCCTCAGCATTTAGTATCAAAGAAAATGTCCGCAGAAAATATCAAAACCCTGGCCGTCATAAAAATCAGTACAAGATTCTGAAGTGTTACTCTAGTACTAAAATCAAGAAGCGTAGAGAAGGAAATTAGAATCCTCAAACTCTTTTAAATTACAATAACTAAAGCAAATTGAGCAGCTATAAAACATCCAGTTCTCTGGAGCTGAAAAGCATCAAGACAATAATACACCCTTAACCCATGCAAAGGTAAATAAGTTTTATGGAGATATTTTCTTTCTTTTCTCCTCAAGTAGAAGCACCAGTTTAAAGATTTTGCCTGTTACTTTAAAGATTTTACACAGCTAAGGGCCATTTACACCATGTATATAACTGAATCCATTTTCAAGCTGCACGCATACAATACCTTTAACATGAAGTTTATATCCCAGATTGGTGGAGATTTTTCTCTAAGCAAATTAAACTTTGAAATCTACTGTGTGCAGAATTAGGCTAGATAAAAGAATATCCTGTTCTTGCCATCATTATTAAAATGTTGTATTTATACCACTGCTTCTGAGGTAAGACTTTTTTGTCCATATGGATCAATTTTTAGGAATAAGAAACACACATGTAATTTTGACTTTACAATTTTAACAGTGGCCTTCAGATTTCTACCATTGCTGAAAACACATAGCTGCCAGTAACACCCATCCTGGCTCCAAAAACTGGCTTCCAATATTCTATGACCCGAAAGGACCTTTTCTGATGTGTTGACAGATGTGGCTGCCCAAAGTAGTCAGCAGGTGTCCTCAGCTAGAAAGCGAGAAAAACCATTAACACCCTCCTTAGGGCAGGTGGAAGTATTATGAGGCATCCCATTGTTCCAAGGAAAGAGGACAGGCAGAAAGGAAGTCTGGGGGAGTAAATCCTGTTGGAGATTGGAGTACTGAACACAGAGAGAAGCTAAAGGAAACTTCACTAAAAACAGAGAGAGAAATTCAGTAAGATTGTTACATCTAGTCACTATCTTTTAAAAAAAGTCATGTATAGGCCTTCAAATGAAGAAGTATCAGTTATATGACAATCAGATCAAAACAGAAAATCACTGGAAAGAAAACAGCCCTTTAACAACTTCCAGATCCTTAGGGAAGGAAACAATCCTTTAACAATTTTGAGAACCGTAGCTTACATAAAAATGAGTTATTTGAAGGAATCTGAAAATCTTGACAGCCATGAGATTACATTCTTTATCTCACACAGCTGATTTTACAAAAACAAGAATGTTTTATTTTTCCACTTTAGAAATGTTATTTTCCCTATGAAGGGCTGGTCAATTGCTTCTGAAGAGGCTGACAACGTAACGATATGATGAGATCTGTGGTTTCCTTTGGGCTCTTGGTTAAGTACAACAAAAAGTTCTAGGCAGCATGTACTGTTCAAACAAAATGGATAGAACTGCAATTTTTAAGCTCTTGCTGCTGAGGTTCTCTTATCAGCAACACAAAAAAGATCAGTCAGTTTCCCTGAGACAGAAAACTGATGTTTGAAATCTGAAGACAAGTCTTCAGAGAAAAAAATTACCATAAAATTCAAAGCATGTGTGGAAGCTGTTTCTCCAGATACTTTCACTGAAGTCTTTTAGAAGCAGACTTGACATTCTTGATGCAAGATTGGTTCTTGAGCATTTCAGTTTCATGGCCATGGCACAAATATTTTCAGCTGACACGGCAAGATTTTTAATCATCTACACAAATGTGTTTTTCAAGGGTTCTGATATTTGTTCCTTCCCCTCTCCCTGTTGTTTGGGTTAATATACTCTCATGGTATAAAATCTGTCTCCATTCCTGTGCTCAGCTTTTAAGGTAATATTCCTCAGCTTTCATATATATTACTGGGGGCCTTGCTTCTCTGCTTACCATGATCAGCAAATAAGGGTAACTTGAGGAACTGGGATGGAACCTCCCAATAAATAACATCTTAGTCATCAATAAATGCACCAGATATTTTGCATACTATTCAAATCCACAGTGAAGAGCAGAAAGGGCAAAGAAAAAAGACTTACCACTTTCAGAGGAACACATGCCACCTTCCATCCTCCAGTAAGGTATTAACTCTCAGTGGAAAAGTGGCAGAACCCAAGCTCACATGTCTAAGCTTCACTACCATACCAAATAACAACTGCCTCTGCTGTGGTCTCAAGGTCAAATACTCTGTGGCGCAAAACCTAACACTTCCTTTAGAAAGTACGTGCTAAATCCCTCACCTCCTTCATTTTCCCTCTCACCCAGTGTCTGGGAATTTGAGGACAGCTCACATTAGCACATCAAGGCCCAGTTTAACCTGTGACCACCTAACAAAGGTAACCTGCAGAGAGCCAGCAGAGGCAGGTACCTGTGTTGGCCCAGTGTGCATGGTGTGGATATGGATTGAGATAGCTGGTGTGGGTAAAGGAGAGGAGAGGAGAGCCCATCTGCATCCACACACCACCCTCTCCTCTCACGCTGCCTTCCAGCAGCCCTCCCTCCCATCTGCCTCTATCACAGCCAACCTTAATTTACACTGGTGCATCGGGTAGCAGGATCAGCTTGTCAGATGCTGGCCAGTTACCTCATGTGCTAAAAATAGAGACAGGCAGCAGCAGGGACTGACTGGCAAACGCCTCTTTAATGGTGACTGACATATTCAATCAAGACAATATGCAAGATGTAAGCTGCAAACAATGAAGGACATTTGTATAAGGACAGACGAGACAAAAACAAATAAGCACCCTGGCTTTGCTTATGAGACACATATGAAAGATTTCTGCTGCTCTTTTCAACCACAGTGCTATTTAGATTACAATTACTTAAAGCAAACCAACAATAATACAAGCTCTTCTGCTGCTCCAAGAGAGGCTATAAAAATCTCATTGTCAGCAGCATCATTCATCACGATAACCTCATTTCAACTGAAACAAAATATCCGAGACATCACCTCTCCCCCCTTCCTTCCCTATTTTATTTGCCTATAATAAGGTCTATAGTCTGGGGAGCTCTCAGGCTGAATTCCATGCATTGTGATTCACAAAATGAAAATCTGGTATTATATGCCCACTGACATTCACATCAGCAGCAATTCATGCAGCAAAAAGCCATATGCCATGCACCTCTGATTTAACTGTACTACAAAAACATATCCTAGAAAGAATAAATAAAAATACAGAGACAAGAGTGGTTCCTAGGATCTGATTATTATCCACACTTTTGGACAGGAATGACAGGGGCAATATCACAAAATATGCTGTTTTGGTGACAGTTCCAGTCAGGTTATATCATTTCCCTCCACAACTAACACACTCTACATGCAACTGAGGCATTTTTTTTCCAGCGCAAAAGGTTTCTGTGGAGTAGAAGAAGAGCAGTTAGCACAGATAACCTACACTCAATGTTTCTCCTCTGGTTATCGGGCTTTCCACTCAATCATCTTTTTGAAGGCTGAGAAAGTTTATTGGTTTGATCAGCACCCACTGAGATGAAAATGAAGAGTGCTTTGAAAATATGAAGTACCAGCAGCTTTAAAAATTATCATCTCCAGGGTGTTACACAGACTTGTATGTGTTCTACAGTAACACACAGACTTCATTGGAAATCTGGGGGATAAAATCCCCTCTGCCAATGATGGCTAGGTTTTCCACAAATCAGATTCCACTGCTGAAACCAACACAGGCTTTCATCACTAGGGAAAGGACAAGACAAGCTCTGGATTACACTAAAATACTCTTTTCTTGTTTTAAGTAACTGATGTTTTGTTGAGACGTCCTTTCCTTTCTTTGATATTTGGCTTGAAGAATCCATCTCTGTTGGTGCACTCATCCTGGTATAGAAATGGACAGAAATCAAGCTTGAAAATGCTCTTCCTTTTAAGGCTATCCCTCCATGAAATCATTGTGTGTGTGATCACTAGAGAAGGATTATTCATCCGTAACTAGATATGACCCTAGTACTAAAGTCTTCCTTTGCCTTGTGGCAAAGGCAGAATTTAGTAAAGATACTATTTTAAATGAAAAAAGAGTCTTTGAACTAGAAAAATAGTTCATAAGCTACAAAGTGCAGAAAAAGGGCAATTAGCCTGCTTCATTATGCAGTCTAAGTACTTAATTTTCAAAAATTTTTTTTAAATATATTTGCATTCTTGACAAAGCTAGTTCAGACTGAAAATTTATCAAAAGGAAGCAACCATATAGATTTAAAAATGTGATACTGTTGTTCAGTTCTTTTGAGCTTGACAGCCCTGATTTTTGGGGGTATGAATACTTAAATCTGATTTTTACAGACTGATGCCTCAGTAAATGGAAAGATGCCTCTTCAGCATCTTAAACATCCCTTCTCAGCTTCCTGCAGCCAGGAGCAGCAGATGAGTGCTATGGGACACATTTGGAGATCTGACAGGTGGAGATAAATGCACAGAGATGGAGAAGACTAAAGAGAGCAGCTGATGAAGGCATACATTTTGAATATCTAGGCCACAAAAAGCATAGAGGGAACTCTGACCAAATGCTGGGGAAAGGTCTTAAACAGGCTCTCTCTGCATCACATTCAATTGCACTGCTTAAAAAAGATCATTCTCAAGGAAGTGGTTGTTAATGGAATAGACCTGACAATTTTTCTGCACTCAAATTATGCTTTCTAAAAAATTCCTATTGTATTTGAAGGGAGTAATTTCTTCAATTAAAAAATCTCATTTTCTCTGTAATCTATGCAGCAGACTTGCAAAATGTTAATTGCCACAAATATTTTATAAATTCGTGCATTACACAATTAATGATACAATATATTTATAGCAATTATCTGTTTCCAATAAAAGTTAATAAAGTGCTATTGGCCTCAGGTGTGAAAATGTGGGATTTAATTTGTGCTAATCTGCCCCAGCCTGGGGAATACTGAATTCATTCTATGTGAGAATAATTTATTTGCAATATCCTTGACTGATATAAACAAAGCATTCTCAAGGGAAGGTGCAATAAAGCTAACAGAGAGGTGCAATCATTCCACTAGCCTGGCATTTCCCAACAGTAAAATGCAAATAGAACAGCTTTCCAAAGCTTCTCCCAAAGTAAGTTATATTCATCTGCTTCAGGCCCATAAGAAAACAATAATGCTTTGGAGAGCATCTGTGAAGAACTAATTATCATCTCTTTCCTTTCTTCTTTCATTGAATTGAAAAGGAGGTGACAAACAGGTTTAAAGACTGACCAAAGGATTTTACTTTCAAACTTGTCTGAATTACTTTTTCTTTTGTTTGAAGTAATGCTTCTTTCATTTTCTGAAGCTACCATTTGCCATTCTTCTCCAAGCCTCCCTGTGCAGCTGAGTGGGGGGAAAGAGAGGCACAGAGAGAGAAAAGCACCCCTTTGGGGCTAGAGTTGCTACTGCATCTGTGGCAGGGTGATGGAGGAGGCTGGAGCGAGTGGCCAGACATCCTGGTTTCTGATTTTTACCCTGCAGCTTCTTCACTGCTAAGGCACTTCAGCTCTGGGTGCTTTTGTCTCCTTCCTGTAAAGTGTGGTTTATCAAGACTCAGTCAAGCCTGCAAGGAGCAAAAAAGCGCTGAATATTGTTAGTGCCACTAGAGGGGATCACTTGAGCTTGCTGAGGACCTGCTGCTCCCACAGGAGTGAGGCAAAGCCCTGTCACTTCCAGGTCAGGCACAGAACTGCCATGGCAAGGACTAGCATTAGGACAACAAGGTTGCAGCCAGGGGGGCATTTTGGACAGGGTCTATGCAGAGTTTGCTCCTCGAGTCTCCCCAGTTTGCAGTGGACCCAGCAAAGGTGGTGACAGCTCCTCTGCCACATTGCTGCTCTGACCCTTTCAAAATGATTCCCTAGGCCTTTGCTTCCTCATGGGTAACTCACATTATCTGATGGGGGTTTGGCCCACCACGCATTTTCATACAAACCACCGCTCACACAAGTTTGCTTCTTAAGAGCCTGTCCTTGAAGACTTAATCATATTTTGAACCCAGCCTTCCACAATTATTCATCCCTACAGCTGCCAAAAACATGACAACACTGGAGAAGCTGAGAAACCTGTGGCATGGCATTTCCAAACCTCCATCGAGGAAGGAAATGGTATTTTTCATTTTTATGTTATGCTTGGTTACCTTTTCTGTTATCTTGTCAGCGAGCAAGGAAAAATGTTCGCAGAGTCTGAGCATGAGCCATAAACATCTTTTGTGGTTATCAAATGCCTGCATGTTTGCTTTGCTATTTAATTACAGGACTCATGTAGGGCATTTATTGTTTGCATCTGTTGCCACTGTGTCTACTCTTCTGATCACCACAAAGGCAATTTGCTATGTGTATGCCTGTCAGTGACATGTTTTATCATCTTGCTGAGCAGACCCCCCTGCTGCAGGGGGATCTTGTGCTGCAGCTTGGCATGTCCCTGAAATAGCCAGATACCACAAGGACAGTTCCCCACCAGGTTGCCCCTGTGAAAGGGATACTAGCTGAATACTGAAACCAGTTTTTCGAGAATATTTTTCTTTTTACAAAATATTTTCCTCTTCCTCTTCGACATTATATAATATTATTACATATTCTTATTACAAAATACGTTTTCACAAAACATTTAAAATCTCGTGTTTTATACCATGATGATCTCAAACACATGTCTAGAGGGCAAATTAACTAAATCTCTAAAGTAACAAGAAAAATGCCTTGGCAGCATCATTAGCCAACCTTGTCCCACTTTCCTATTCCTCCAACCTATACTTTTGATGACTGCAGTGGATTTTGTTTTCAAGCACCTTATATCACAGTACTTACAATTTTTTCAGCTTTGGCTTCTCCTATTTAACTTTAGTCACACTGGAATGATGATCTGTATCTTCTTATGAGTAGTCATTTTTGGTCATCTAAAACCCAACAACTACATTAATATACTAATAAAAGCAGCCACATTGTGCCCATTCTCTATAATGCAGCTTCAACCTTCCGCTAGCCAAGTCAAAAAATTTTGTCTTTTTCCCTCTACGCTGAGACTGGAAGCAGTTATTTTTACTCTTAATCTGCTCTTTTTTTAAGATGGTACAACAGTAGGTACTGAATTAGCAAATTGCTCATTTTGTTCTGCAGGTTTAATAAGACAAGCTATGGCTGCAATTAAAATAATCCATTTGCTCACCCTTCCTCCTATTAGCATGTGAATTTCAAACCTACAAAAAGCAGCTGACTGAAATCTCTGGAAATCAGAGTTAAGAGGATAATCTTGTCCACTACACAATGTCCTACTTGCTGTCTCCTTGTATCCCAAGAAATAATATGTGTACTTTACAAGAAGATCATTAAAGAGATAGCAACCACAAGGTAAATCCATATTAGGACAATCCAGGTGCATTTACTAAAAGTACATCTAGTGGGATCAACAAAAATTTTCCTTTGGGAGTATGCTTTCATTTGGCCCCATGGGAGGAATTTTACTGTCGGGCGGGTACTTTGAATTCCACCTACCATTGTGTTAAAAATAAACAATAAACCCCAAGCCAATTTAAGTACATCTCAGTCTGTGTGGCAGCAGAGGTTGATTACGCTGAGCAGAGTGTAAGGGGTCCCTACGTGATGGAAATCTGACTGATGGGCACCTGTTTGAATGGGCAGGCTGCTGCTGAAGGTTTCTAAATGCTGGATGTGAGATAGCTCAGGCCAGCTTTCTTACAGTCAGCACTCAATCCAAAAATCAATACACAATGCTTTCTTCTGCTTTAATAAAACATGTAGAAGTATGTAAAGCTTGGAGACTAGATTATATTTTCAAAGCCGTAAACCACACTATCTGCTCACAAATGACTTTGGAGAAACTTGTAAAGTGTCCTTTGATCATCTGTAGGCTCAAATAAAAACAAAAAGGTTTCAAATGGAATTGTTGCCACTTGCATGTCTATCTATACAACTGCATCTTAATTTCTCTAGGAAACTCACAAAACATGAATTATGCATGTCTTAAAATGTTACAAAGGCATAATATAAGCTTAGTTGCCTGTCTGAATAACTCTATTCAGATGTCTACTAGTATATAGAGAGACTGAAAAAGAGGTTTTAGGTCTGACAGTGTCATATTATCACCATAGACATCAAAGGATTTTTTCTCATGCAGAAGTTACTGTGTCTCTTTTAATGAATAAGAATTGGATAAAGCATGAGATCATAAATGTTTCACTAAAATACCATAAAATTCTTCCAACCATGAGCAAAGTGCTGGTTTAATTAATCTTGAAACTTTAAAAATGAACAAACCTATGTGGAATCTCCACAACATAAATTGAAGAAACATGATGGCACAGTATGCCATTTTGTCATCAAAAGAAAGTCTTAATATGTGGCTTAAAGAACCCTTGAGAGCAGCCACTAAATCCTGAGGAGAAATTCAATCACCTCACCTCTTTTAGTGCCTGTCATTCCCCAGTGCAAGAGAGAAGGAAATAATTCTCTGTATGTGCACACAGATCTCCTACAGACCCTCAATGTACTAGCTACTGTGATTAATCAAAAGTTTGAAATTAAACTAAAAAGCTCCTTTTCTTCAATTATGATTAAACATCAAAGCAAGCAGTCTAGATTTTTTAGCAGAATGTCCAAGTCTCAAGAATTACCAACCCAGTATGCTGAGAGGGTCCAATTTTGTTTTGGAGGTTTTAAGGAAGGAAGGGATGGAGAAAGGAACGAAACAAATGATCCCATCAGGCAGGGGGACAGTAGACTGTAACAGAGTGGTGTTTAATATACTACCATGACAATCAAGTTATTGAAACTGAAAAATAGTAACACAAAGAGAAGATGGAAGATTTTTTTTTTTTTTCACACAAGTAAATTACTGCATCTTGTGAGGTCTGGTCTCTTCCCGTTCACTTCTGAAAGGATGAGCTCAATGCTCCCCGGGCCCACATGGTCCTTGCCTGCCAAGTTTTCAAAAGTGACCGCATAGGAATGGGTACCCTTAGCAGATAGGGAAGATGCAGACACAATACTAACATGCTGTGATCACCAAAGCCTCCTGCCAGGTAAGGATGAAAAATGGTGGTGTTTAGTTTGGTAAAGACATGGGCTGCACTGGCAGCTGTCACCCACCAATCAGATGGGTAAACCTTGGGTACCACCATGTAATGTGTCAGCCCCCACAAACCCTCAAGTGCTTCACAAGCCCACACAACAGCATAGTTTGCTTCACTCACAGATCCCTTCAGATGTTTATCAGCTGAGTAATTCACATTACCACCACATGTCATTTGAAGTGGATAAGAGCACAAAAATCTCCTTATGACTCTAAGAAAGGATTTAGATAAGTAAAACATAATTAGAGAAGTGTTAGAAATAAGAGACACAAGAGCTTAGCATTCCCTCCCCTTTACAGAAACAGCTACAAAATCAAGATTGATTTCTGCAGGCAGAGATCCTGGGTTCAGGATCATGCAGCACAGTGCCACCACCAGACACAAACCCTGGTAGCCCAATGGCAAATGCTTCAGGTTTGCCCCACGGAGATAAGAATTGCCCATGTCTTCAATGACACATGCAGTAAGACACAGTGCCAATGTTACTGAACCTGGCAGAACTGATAGGTGAAGTCGCAGGACTATCAGTAACAGAAAACACAAGTAGCAAACTAGTCATATCAGAGAAAAAAACTCCCTGATCTCCTATGAATCTCCACAACAAAACCTAACACTGCAAAGTAAATTTCTTTGTTTTCCTCTTAGGGTGACCTGGGCTGGTGCCAGAAATGGAGCCATTCTTTATCTGAATTCTCTAGGATTGCTCGTAATATTTCAACTCAAGTTGTAGGAAATTATGTAGACAAATCCTTCTTCTACTGAGATGGAAGGCCTGTAAGTAATAGGTAGCTGTTAATACATTTATTTAAAACAACCACATATTATGAATTAGTCTTTATGAAGTTGCTTTTTAAGCTCTTGATTTTAGCAACCCTATACTGTTCAGTAAATTATCTTGTTATTGCTCCTTCTGTGTTCCTGGATCATTAGGTAGGAGAAGCATGTCAGAAACTCCATGTAAGAACAAGGGTCTAGGTCATCTGGCTATGACAGTGTGCATATTGGACTTCCTTTCTCTCTTTAGCCAGGGCTCTGGTACTGCTGCAACTAACTTGCTTAAAAGAACTCAACAAAGGTTCTTCTCACTGTGACCTAAAAATTCACCTTCCCTCTGAAGTAGAAAATGGACATCGGGATCACTTCAATAACAGACAGTTCCAATTAGAATTCAGGCATGATTATTCCTACTGGCTGTAACATAACATTTGAGTCTGGTGACTTCAGAGCACTTGTAAGGCACACGCTGACAGAGCAGAAATCTCACTTTTCATTCCCAGCCAACAGTTCTACAACCAGCATCTCCCAGGGAGAGGCTCAAGATCCAGTCAGAGGATCCCAACAGAGATGAGGATGAGAGCTGGCCACAAAAGCATGAGTTTGCCATTCTTAGAAAATGCCAGAGGTACTGTTCAGTCTCATGGTAAATTGGGTAAAAACTGGATGTGAGGGACCGCTAAGACAGACCTGTTCTTTATTGCTTTTCTGAGGGTCAGGAGATTGGCTGAAGCTTCCAGAATTCTTACTGAGGAGCTTTTTGGTTGAATTTCTATTTCACTAGTTTTTCAGGTGGTTTATTTTTGTTTTTCTTTTGTTGTGGTTTTGTTTGTTTGTTGATTTTTCTTTTTTTGTTGTTGTTGGTTTTTTGTTTTGTTTTGTTTTGTTTTGTTCTGTTTTGTTTGGGTGTTTGTTAGTTTGTGAGGGGTTTTCTTTGGTTGATTGGTTGGTTAGTTGGTTTGGGTCAGGGTTTTTTTGGTTTTTTGGTTTTGCTTTTGTTTAAGCAGGCTAAAACTGCACAGCACTCTGTCATGACTGTGTCCACTCTTGAATATTTTATCACTTTAGTGCTCACATAAAATGAAAGGGATGCACAGAATTATCACTGCAGTACTCTCTCTGCATTATTTACAACCTTGGAGGCTGCAGCACTTCAGTATAATATTGCTAACATAAAAAGGCAAAATTTCCCCTCAAGCCAGAATTTTAGTCTCATAGTCTGCAGTACAACATGACCGAAAAAGGTCTATGAACCTTCTTACATCTCCCATCCTCTATCCACCACTTTCTAAATGCTGGCATTCCAATGTGCAAAGCATCCAAACAGAGAAATCTCTAGGCTTTCAGCAGAATGGGAATTAGTAAATCCCTGTGCTTCTAGGGAAGATTATATGGCATTGTTTCACCATTCTGCCCAGTTATTCCCACCCCACCCTTTTTCTTGCCTTGTTAAAGTCCTCTGAAGTTGCCCTCATTTCCTTCCATGTCTTGTTCAAAAGCTGAATGCAGATACAGAAGAACTCCTCAAACGATCTGTCATGGGTGAAGAACATGGGATGGAAATCGTTGCAGGTCTCACTGGCTAAAAACAGAAAAACAAGGCGGGGGTGGAATAAAACATGTACAGGCAGGAGCTGCAAAAAATAAATGTAAAATACAATCAGCCACAAAATTTAGAAAGTAGCATATTTGAGTGAAATCCCAGTTCTTGGAGCAAAGGATGTCAAAACAATCTTGTGAAAAGCCACCCTTGGTCTACAGTCTTAAAGATAACAAAACACAATATAGGCCCTTGTCTTTAGGAGACTGACAGCAAGAAGAGGAAGCAACTACCTGTTTGCCTGAATATTCTCTCAGTGTTTTCTGTTTGTGCCAAGTTTTGTTTCTCAGTCTGGGACAGAGAGACAAAGGGAAAAAGCAGAGTTCTCCACATCAAGAGCCTTCCCTAGTGCTATAACAGCGTGGTCCATCTTGCCTGCTGAGAACCAAACACCAGGGCCCATCACTCATAATACAGGATTAGATGCATGTACACACTGAAATGTGAAACTCTGCTGACACAGCAGATGATCTACCGTATTGTACAGAGGTAACAAGAAAAATGTTGACAGATACAGGAATGAGAATATAACTGATTAAATTTGTTCTTTGAAAATAACTAGAATCAAAAGCAATGGATCTTCTATAACCTATCCCTTATCTGAGACAAACATAATAAAAGCCAACCAAACAAAACCAAAAAACAATCTCCAAACTTCATTATTTTTAATCAAGTACTGGCTTTAAGGAAGCAAAAAAATCAAGGAACACTGTAGTGATGATCCCGAAATGGAAAAGCAGGACTGTGCTGTGAGTCTCCTTGAGCAAAGAATGAATTTTCAAAAACTAAAGACTGAAGCAGTGCTGACCTCTGGGCACATCTGAGCAACCTGAGCAGAGAAGGGCCTTTAGCCAAGGACTGAAAAGAATCTTCAAACTCTGCCATGACTTGCAGGGCCACTTCAGTAGGTTTCATATCTATATTCTTAAAAAGGCAAAGAAAAAAAGTCAAGCTGAAAAAGCTTTCTTTATATAACTAGTCCCCAAATCTCTCAGCTTCAGCTTTCACCCCTTCATGAATGCTCCTTTGAACTTTTCTGGCAATCATTCATATGCTTGAACAGCATCATCTTTCCTTACTTCAGGATCAAACAGCCACTACTTAGGCAAACTTCCTCCTGTGCAAGAACAACGGGATTATCGGGCACTGGGATAAATCCCATTTTCCTGAGGCTGAATCACTGTCTGACATCTACTTTCTCTCACTGGAACTGGACAAATTAGAATTAAGACTCTGTGCAGGAGGATGTCAATGGCTCAGTCAGGCTGACTGTCTGCACCAGCTGGAGACACTTAGTCTAGGTACCTCTTCTAGCCACAAAACTCCCCTTTTCAGTGTATTCAGTCACCTCTGCTGCATCATCAGCTCTACTGCAGGAACATGAATTGTTTAGAAACACCTGAACGCTCAAAAAAAAAATTTTAAAAAAAGGTTCTGATCTTTCCCAGCATGCAGTATTCCAATTAGAAAGCAAAACTCTGAAGCTTAATTGTAAATCTGAAGCTTAATTTTAACATCAGATTTACTAAGATCTAATCAATTATTCAGCTACATGGCAAGGATGGGAGTTAAATTTGGAGCACAGGTTTAATTCTAATCAAGTAAACTCCATTTACTTCAAAGGATTTGCAGTCAAGGGGGAATTAGTCAAAGCAGGGACCTATATTTATGAGGAACCACTCACTCCCTTCAAGAGAACAAAATGCCTCAGGCGTGCTTTTCAGAGCACCTTTAGCTTCCATTCATTCCACTGGAGCTGCAAGGGCTCAGCACTTCCAATAATCAGACCTTCAGCCTGTAATAATGTTAGAGACACAACAGAACAGATTCTCAGAGGGCACTTGTCTTTAAGTCATGAAATACTATAATGATGAGTAGAAATAAAATAACACCAAGCACAAGAATGCAGCCAGTAGCTTCACTGTATAAATCACAGCACGAAACAAGGCAATAACCCTCGACATGCACTGGCTTCTCTGATCCTCCTCAAAGCCCGAGCTTCTCACTGCTCCTGCTCATAAAAATCAATAAATCAAAATTAATGGAAAGGCTAGGGATTCTCAGAAAATTGATCATCAGTTCTAACTCATGCTTCTTATGATAATCAGTCTCAAACTGCATCGACTGCCGACATTTCTGCATGCAGAATTAGAGATGCCACCTCTCCCCACCTTATAAGTAGGCAATGGATGGTGTTTTATGCCTTTCAGTTTCAAAATGAAAGAGTAAAAATTACTGTTAGCAATATAAACAGAGAAAGCTGGGCCTGTTAGAATGCAAGATGAATATCTTAAAGTGCAAAACAAATCCTAGAAATAATTCGAAACCAAATGATAAACAGCTTCTTCAAAATTCCCACCATCATCTAGATAGCAGAGAAAAGAACAAAATCCAGTCTGCTTCAGCAGTAGCCTTTTGTATGCCTTGAAAATTCTATCCACACTAATACAAAATAATAGAATTCAAAGGGGAAATCTTCAGGCTGCAGCTCTAGTTAAATCTGTGTCCTGCTCAGCGTGTTTAAATATCTAATGAAAGATAACCCTGGTCCCAATACTTTCTTTCTCCTTTTGACAGGTGAGACAAGGATGAAGGAGAAGGTGATGCTGTTCTTGTTATTGTGTTGAGACCAAAGTAACACTTAGTAACTGCTGTCTTTGCCCACTCTCCAACCCCAAGTCAGCATTTCCAATACCAGAGCACTGCCTTTCTCTTTGCAGAGTGAGCAAATTTAGAGGCTATCCAGTTTTATTAATCAAAAACTGCTTGAATTTCTTTTTTCACTAACTTGCAATTTGACTACTTCTAAACTGAAACAGAGATCTAGTCTTGGAAAAATTTGGAAACCTTCTGCATAAGAGCTGTGTGCAAAATTCGGGCCCTTAAGCCCAGTACTTTCTAACCATCCTTTTCACAAGCAGGGACCAATCACATTTACAACCACATAAAAACAGCCATACGGCTACAATGTGGGAACACAAATCATCATGATTATTCACCATCAAGTTTTAATTACGCCTCCGAGAGATCACCTTCGAAAGGCAAGCCACAGATGTCTAGCCTACATAAATCAGGTGAAGATCTTGTTGATTTTCCATTCTTGGCACAGTCCTTGGAGATGTAGATCAATATGCCACCTCTCAGGATACAAGTAGTCCCTCAAGTTTCTAGCTGATCTATAGCTGGAACTTTGAGAAAGAAGCTTAGTTCATTTCTCATCATAAATTGCAGTGGCAAAAAAAGGAGCTAATTTGTACCTGGGAGTTTATGTGGTTTCCACAGTGTGCATTTTAGTGTCTACCCAACACAATTTTGTCTGTCAGTTGCTTCCTAAATTACAATAAAGACATTCAAGCATCCTAGACTGTTTGAGCAGTAAACAGATTTGACATGTTATGTTGTTCCTCTGTGGATTAGTAGAAAACAACGGGGTAGGGTGGGGCGGGGGGGAAGTGAGAAAGAAGAAAAGAGTTGTACCTTCATTTTGTACCCCATCTCTAAACACCTTTTCCCAGGAGACAGAATATCATCAAGGTTGAATTTCTTTTAGCTGTGTCAAGAACAGCTAGGTATTTGCATATTTGCATAAGCCTGTCTTGAAAGGGCACAGATTATGTAATGATGTTTCAATAAGTGTTTTGCTTGAAGTACAGCAGAGATTTAAATTTCAAAGTTGCTGTGGCGAACTGAATACGGACAACAGGGATTTCTCCACGCAAGACAGACTCCAGGGAAGGACCAGTGCAGGAGACCAGACAGCAGGCTGCTGTGTCACCTCACTGTCCAAAACAGTACGAACAAAAGGCCACACCAGTTCAACAGAAACTGGCTGATTGCTGTAAGGACATTTTCCCCCCATGTTAAGAAGCAGACTACACGTAGATATCTTCTACATGCGGTTTCCACTGGGAAGGGAAGGAAAAGATTAATAAATACAACTTCTTATCTTAGATTGTTTTGTGGAACACTAGGGAGTAAAAGAGAGATAAGATCACCCTTCCCCCAAAGCTCGAATAGCAGGCAGAGATACAATGATACACCTCTGTAGGCAAGGTACTGCCCTTGATCGTAAGAAAACTGCTTGCTTTCTGACTCTGCTAAACTGCTGTGTTGATATTACTCATCCCCCCACCGCATCTTTAAAATGGCATGTGGTCATTCTGCCCTCCCTTGTGAAGTTCTTGAATTCAAGAGATGAAAAATACTGTATTGGTATGAAAGCCATATCTATCATAAAGGCAATGTTTGAAATTAGGAACCACCCAATCTATTATTTACAAAATCCATTCATACTGCTATGGAGGATCAAGATGAGGTGAGTTAAGCAGTCATTTTTCTGTAAATTTAAGGCTTGGACCAATGAAAATGGGAATGCATATAAAAGACAATCACAAATGAGACACTTCATTCAAGGATGTCAGCTATGTACAATCATTCTACAAAATAGAACTTCAGTAGACCTGATTAAGTAGATAATAAATAAGAGTGATAAGGTTGCTGTGTATTCTCAAATATTTCAAAAGCAGGAAGTCAGCTTAAATCAGTCATATTATTCAGTCAGCCATCTAAACACGGTCACCTGGCAAAAATGCTGTCATGCAGAGAGGCAGGCAGACTCCTGTGGTGAGGAGTCAACCTATGTGCTAGGGGTGATATTAACAGATCCTGTGCACCCTGAAACTCAACAAGGAAAGGATCCTGAAGTTGCATCTGAACAATTTTGAGGTGAAGGAGGCAGTGATGCAGAATTCTGGGAAACTGGTTTGCAAAGTCCCAGGGAGAGCGGGGTTCAAAAACATCTCCCTGTTGGAAAGGTACCTGGGAGCCATGTGATACAATTTTCAAAGAGAGCTGAGCTTTCTCTTCCCGAGCTGCTGCTTAATTCAGTGTGAGTCATTTATCCCTTCAGTTGTTTTCCCGAATTTCACAGAATGGAGATGATAATATTTCATCAGAGAGGAGGCGGGTAGAAGGAACCACTGCACTTTCACAAGTGCAGCAAGATCCACAAATGAAGGGTGCCATACGGGCCTTGGAAATATCATCTCCACTTGGCATGGCCTCCTCTGGGATTATTATTTGCCAATAAGAGAAGGACCAAAGAGCAATTAATTCTCGCTAGCTCTCAGGAGGAGAAGCACTGTAATTTCTGCTTTTCCCTGAAGATGCAGTACAGTAAAAATAACTACTGCCATGAGCATTTTATATATGCAATCAAAAATTCCCTCAATAATACAAGAACATATAAGAAAAAGAGCACCTAATACTGCAGAAATACAGTGACTGCCAAGTTTTCTATACTGTTGATCCCTGTGGTCTGCCGACAATAATTTGAACCTTTGGCTACCTTTCTGGCACATGATAGGGAAACAGTGTAATTTAAATCAAGGAAGGCCACTGGCAGTGGCAGTGCAGTAATGAAGTAGTAATATTGCAGCCAATCATGTGATTTTCTTTCCTAGGGAACAGTTCTTTTTAGAAGGCTCAACTGGTATTAGAACAAAAGCCACCAAAATTGCCTAGCAACACAGGGCTCCAAGAAAGCTTCAACATTTTACCTTACCTGAGCACATACTTAGTTGGAATAGAAACTGTGAGAAATTGCTAAGAATGCAGCAAAACCCATCAACTCAAACTTCTAAGAACATAAGGCAGTACCATGTCTCTGAACCTGTGAGATCTATAATGGTGCTATAGAGGGAAATTGGGAATAAAAGCATACATAAAAGGCTTCCTATGGTCTGCAAGTTTCTCAAGGCTGAGAATAAATTTTAATATGCAATGAAAAAGGATTCCATGAAACTTCAGGACTAGGATGGTCATGGCATATGCAGATCTAAGCTCTTCATTAACTTCCCCAGATTTGCTTTAAAGGTGACTGCAGCTTTGTCAGAAAAATATCTCTCCCCAATATATCATTAAATAAAGGAGCTACTCTTTAAAAATCCACCTCTCCCACTGTCCCAAATAAAAGTGGTGAAAGAAGGAGCCTGACTACTGCAGTACAACTCAATAAAGCCCTACACTCCTCACTACTAAGAGATCCAGCAGTCCAAAGGAAGCAATAAGTAGGCATCAGACTCTCTCTGCCACATCCAGTGGTAATGGTGAACTGAAAGAAACCAGTGGAGCCAGTGGTGTCCACACAGGCAGGCTGACTTTGTAAAGATAACTCCCTTTGCAGCTCTCAGAAAATACAGATATTTCACTGCACCTCTCCTGCTTAGACCAGACCTGAAGGCTGAACACTGTAGTTTGGAAATGCAAACAGAAATCCAAAGTAAAAAGAGAATTAAAAAAAAAAAAAAAAAAGGCTCTCATATGCAACTAGGAAATGAGAAAGATTACAAAGATCATCACGCTGGTAAGAGTTCCCCATCTTGTTCAAGAGCAGTCTATTTTTGTTTTTGACAAAACAGGTGCCAATTATAAATAAATCTGAACTGCCTCTGCAATCTGTCACAGCCCACTGCTGGGCAACAGGAAAGTTCTCTGCTTCCCTCTTGATTTCTCCACTACTTCCAGTACTACAAAAAGCAGTAATCAATAACAATATGAAAATGTAGTTTTAAAGCCTGATGGATAAATTTGAATATCATTTTCAGAAGTGAGGGAGCACTTCATATGAATTAGTCATGCACCTGTAGGAGAAAACTCGAGAGTGGAAATTGTATGAAGAAACAAGGGCTTAAATTCATCATAAAAAGAAAAAAAAATCTTCTTCTGGGAAGAAAAAGACATTGGTCCACAAACACATATCTCTAATTATGCTCTGGCATATTTTATAGTATCCTTGAACAACAATATTGGATCATAGAATTACCTATGTTGGAAAAGACCTTAAAGAATATCAGAATATTAATTGACTAATGGGAGAAATTTGCTTGAGGCCTATGAAGTCTTTATGGTCGCTTCTAGCAAACACATAGAATAAGAGGGAAGTAGACATATCAAGAAAAACCTACAAAAGGTTGGTTAACAAATAAATATATTATACAAAACTTTCTTAAGACTGCTTCTCTGTCAGGTTCCTGACATCCTGCAAAGTACAGAGGGTAATGATGGCTACATGAAAGCTTAAAACATACCAATCAAACTACCATAATAAAAAAGCATTTCTCACCATTTCTAGGCCCACAGATTGTCTGCTGGAAGTCCAGCAGACACAGGTAGTGGCACTGACAGAAGGCAAGCTAAGCTCAGACCTATGAAGGGAAGCACCTTCTCACATCTGTTCCATGTTGATAACCTGTTCCTTTTCCTGTTGCACCCTTTCTCTCTTAAGCCCTCAAAGAAACTAGACTTAATCTCACCTCCAGACAAATCAGGAAGAATGCTACTGGCAAGTGGGGGAGGTAGATATGCAGCATTTATAAAGAGCAGTGTAAAAGCAATCACTCTGGGCAACCACCCATTTTAACCCCACTGGCAAAGTTTATTTCTAAACACTACGTTCTGGCACATTTTTTAATAACTATTGCAGCACCTTAGATACAGAACTCTGAGGGCTGGGATAGAAGTTCCTGGGTACAGAAGCAGACATTTGCTCTGCCCCTGCTTGTGCATCTCCTTGATGTCTCTTCCTACAAGCATTGCAACGAGAAACTGCCTTTTGTGTCAGAATTGCTGACTTTTCATGTCTTATTCTGATTGGTTTAGAGAGCACCAGCTTATTGCTTCTCATCCTGAAGGGATTCTTGCTAAAAAGCAAACGCTTACCTCTAATTACTCATTTTCTTTATTAAGACATTACACAGACAGTATTACAGATTATAACTCATGCCCCTCCAAAGACCTTCTGTGAGATTCTTCATCCAGAATATACTCTGGTTATCATTTGAAATACAGACCATGCTGTTTTGATTCACAGGAGAGGAGGAACTGTCATTGAAAATCAATTCCACTTTAAGTAGGCTGGCTAAGGCTCCACCTGTAAGCAAAATTTAAAGGGGCCTATGAAAACCTGCAGGAAAAACACGGCAAACAGTAACCTGGGAAGTCTATGGATTTTTTGCAGGTTCCCCCTTGCTTCCTAAGAAGCTTCCATTCCCTGTTCCCAGACATGGACCTCCTCATTAAAATAAGATTTTTAAAACTATACTGCAAAGAACCTGTAGTCCTTGTCTAAGACAAACTAGAGTAAAGAGCATATTTTTGGGGGGTATTTAGTCTTCCAAGTGAGCAAAAGTGGGACAACTACAAGGAGAAAAACAAAATGAAAAAAATGGAGAAGCCAATAAAACAACAGTCAAGTCAGGAGGGAAAGTAATCTTTTTCCTGTTACCAAGGTAGTCCTCTGTTAAAAAAAAAAGAAATTTCTCTACTAGAAAAAAAGGTTACAACTGAATTACCCATGCAGACCTGGCACAAACTATCTGTACTCACCATCAGAGGTGGCTGTATATAAGATGCCTGCTCTGCTGCATTTTGATGACAGGCTGTTAGGCTGCATTCAGTGCCCCCATAGTGGGCTATGAGACAGCTGGCTGCCTGATACCTCTGCCTAATCAGTCAGGCCAGCTTCCAAAATTTAAAAGCTGTGAGGACAAAGGTCTAGTTACCTAAAGAGTGAACTAAACTCACCCAGCTCCTCTACAATCACAGAAAATGGAACAGGACAAAAGCACTCTAAGTTCAACCACTTGCTTTGAATCAATTCCAGATATACTCAAGATGCCAAACGAGGTAACAGACTGAGACACAAGAGGAAATGATATCAATATCAATAAAAAAAAAGGTTTGTCTGTGATTAAAGTGAGGGAGTTCACTATATCACACATCCTAGAGCAATAGCACCTTATCATTCATGTCATATCTGTTCTGAACTGTGCTGAAACTACATTGCTTGCTCAAGAATCAGGAGATGCACACCTAGTATCTGCCCTTGACTTCTTTGAAAATATGTGCAGTGCCACCACTAGTAGAGCCCACAAAGGACAGCCCCCCTTTAGCAGTTACACCTCTTCTCCTTCCCTTTCTGCATCTCGACAAACTGTATCTCCTTTAAAATATGCATATTTATACATGCATGCATTAAATTGCCAAATAACATCTTTCTCCCCTCCTTTGTGAAAATAAAATGTGAGAAAGAAAGAAAGAAACTGGTCACTGCTCATACAACTCTGCACAGGCAAAATCCTGTGCAATAAGCCCCAGGCTGGGAACACTCCTTAGCATGTCTACAGCCCACTCTTTATTTCATTCTTGGTCTGCCACAGGCAACTAGCAGCTCTAAGGTTGGCAGCAACAACATGGTGATCTGTGGGGAAATCTGTGGGCAAATCTTCCCACTCCCAATCCTTCCTGGAACCCAGATGGACTTGCTGAGGCAAAGGTCATTAACTCACGGTGAAGAATGCACCTTACTTATCTAACTGCAACCACCTACATTATTTTCTCCCCCTACGAATAGTCTTAATCTGTAAATTATGTTTTTAACTCTCTGGGCTAGAGTCCCAAAGTTAGACTGACAGAACAAAAATAAAACTGCTGAAGCATTCTCTTTTAAACACAGGCCAAACTGAGTAATTGCTACTCACAAAATGGGAAAACAGTGATGTGGCAGGGTGCAAGCTGCTCAGGAAACACTGAACCTCAGTGCTTGTTCGTGTTTTTCCCCAAGATCATCACCATAACACAGTAAGTCCCAAGCATCTTCAAATGGCTTTGTGAACATTAATCAATCTCTAGAAGGACAGGAGTTAACATTCACTCTTCAAATGTTAAGCTTGACCTCTTGAAAGGCAAATGGAAAATCAAGTTAATTAGGCCACACTCTTAACAAAAAAGGCTATTTAAATAATACATTTCCAAGTGGCACATTCAGCTCATAAGTTACTCCACTGGAGTTTTTCACTTCATAGACCAATATGAACCAAGCTGTATGATCCCACAGCTGACAGAGCAAAGTTTTGGATAGACAGAACTACTGTCATCAAAAGTTATGTTTTAGAAATGTTTAATTAGGCTGTAATATTGCCCTACTTTATGTTATTGCTCTTCTTTATAGGCTGAAACATTAAACCAGCATTTCAGTCATACCACTATAAAAAAAACCCAGTATCTTAAAACATTGCATTTTAGTCTGGAAAAACAGGTCGCTTGTTTAAAGGTATTCTAAAGAATGCAAGCATTTTAAAATTAATTCCTGCCCTATATCCTAGGGAATTTGCGTTGTATACTAACAGATATAATTCATTATAACTCCAATATTCATTTATATTTTCTAAAGAAGCTTAGAGAATGACCTAGTTCAGGTTAAGTGAAGTAGTAGAGGCTGTCTCCTTATGATGCTGGGAGATAAAAAGCCCTTGAGTATAAACCAAGTGAATACACAGGAGACTCAGAGAGGAAAGAGGCCCCGACAACATATGGCTGAGGTCACATCTTTGTAAAATCTCAGGACAATAAGGATGAAATTTAATCTACAGTATAATGTCTCAGGTATTATTAACAGCACAGTATTCCCTGGGAGCTTGTTCCATTACTTGTGTAGACTCTAGTTTTACTGTTGTCATTGTTATTTGATATATATTTCCTCTTTTGTATTGTAAATCCATTATTTGTTTTGTTCTTGTTGACTACAAGAATTGAATAAAGTAATTTTTACATCATGCCTTGAGGCTCCTGAATACATTTCTATATTTTAAATTACTTTATTCCACCCTGACCATGACTAATTCTCTAATTTTTCCTTGAGGATCCTATTTGCTGAAGTGTATTATCACTCACTTCAGAAATATGTCTGTTTATTTGTATATTTATGTCAGAAATATTTCTGTATCTGAGGATCACAGAATAGAGACACAGAAAAATGAAAATAATTATTTCTCAAAATAAACAAACAAACAAAAAAAGAAGCAAGCAAAACCCTTTAGGTGAAATTTCTCTCTTGGACTACGGCTGTATTTGAAAAAGGATCTAAGCTAACCTTCTTAGAAATTCTCTCCTATTACTCCCATTGCAGACACTTAGCAATTCCAGACAGGAAAATGAAAGTCATCTTGTATATATAAGACTACTCTTTGTTTATGCATTTCAATTTCAAATTAGTTCTGAAAATTTAGGATTATTGCTTGGCTAGTTTTTTACAAACATTATCCCACTCATGTCCCAAGAGATATTGCATATGAGGCAAGTGAACTATCCCAACTTTTATTAAAATAAACTCATTCCTAACACAAGCTAAACAATATATATTCATCTGGAAAAAATACCATCATGTCCTAAGAAAGCATTTTCCAAATTTTCTTGACTGAATCTGACCATCTGTGACATCATATACAGGTTATTAGCATCAATTTAGAAACTGTGAAGGAATACATCTGGAAAAGGAAAGTGTTTCCCAATCTACTGTGACAAGTTAGAAAGATAACATTTCCAAACCAATCATCAAGAAATAACGGAGATTTCAAATCGGTTTTTGAAGAAATAGCTAAACTTCTCCACTGCCAATAGGATAGGTTGGATATGTTGGTTTCAAAATTACTAAGGCAAAAGAAGCACTAGACTGATACTTTTAGAAAAGTAAGTGTCAAGTCTTTCCCATTTAAATTTGTAAAAAGTAGTAGAAACTTTTCCTTTGTTAGATTAAAATTCAGCAGCCAGGAGTTTTTCCCAGCAAAGAGTTACAGTGAGTATGAACTGAACTGAATTCTAAACCTCTGTGGTTTTGGTTTAGGGATTGTATTTGGATTATTTTTAAACTGGAACCCAACCTGGTTCAATATCTGGAAATACCTCCTGAGCATGAACTGACACAAACTTAGAAAGTTCATTGCTCTTGGCAGCTCAGCAGAATGGCTCAATTGAAAGTGGAAACACTCTATCCCCAGTTGCAAGTTGTTGAGCCTGGAGAACTATAACCTGGTCATTACAATTATTTCTGCTCCTGCTGGAGAAAACTTGCAGTCAAACTGCTCCATGTATCTGTGTGTATCTGGCTTTCAGATCAGAGCTCCTCTCCTCTCCTCTCCTCCTTCCCAAACATAGCATTAGCACCAATCCCATTCCCACAGTAAAGCAGATGAGTTCCAGCTTAAACTGGAACCATTTCGAAATAGACACAACTGGTTTCCTCTTGTGTTACCCATTCATATTTCAGAGGTCAACGCCTCCTCAAACAAGGAGATGCAAGGGGTTCCACTTTTCCCTAGCAGATTAAACAGGAAGTTAAAACTTACAACCTTCTTGTTTTTCTTCTCATTCCTGAAAGACATGAGGGAAATTTCTTTGAAAGTAAAATCAGCACAGTTAAGGTTTTTAAGATGTGAGTCCAAGCTATCAGCAGGTTTTGACAGCACAAGTGTCATTGCAGCTGAAGCTGTGCTCCAGTGGACGCCCACAACAGCAGAGCAGGGATTTCTGCCACCTCCCAAAAGGAGTAACTCAGACACACAGCTTGGGACATAAAACCACCAGTGAGATGCCACATTTCTGTGCTGTAGCCCTGATGTGGTGCCTGGCTTGGTCTCGCCTGGGCCCAAAGGATGGGCAGCAGAGGACCTCGCTCCTGTCACACTGAGACTTCAGTCCCCCAGTTTGGTGTTCACACTTGTAAGTAGCCACAGTTCCTTGACACCCTCATAAAGGCTTCAGGTCTCACAGAAACTTCAGTTTTCACAACTACCCTTATGAAGGCACCCCAATTATGTGCCCAACTTACTGCTATATGATTTGCAAGAGAATCTGATTTATATCAAACATCCTCTTCCTTAAATCATGCCCCTTCCTTCACCATAAAACACTCTTTCTCTCATGAAGTCCATTCTCTCTGACATACAGGAGGCCTTGCAAGCAAGGCAGATTTTTAATAACTTTGTCATGCAAGAGGAATACAAAAGCAATACTTATAAGCAAAAGCTTATACTTAACAAAGAGAGGAGGGAAAGGTGAAATTAGTTATTGTCATGGCTGATCTCAATAGCAGGCACAGCTTCAGAACAAATTTTGAAAGTAAGTAAGAGCATATAGAGGTGAATAGAGACTGGAATAAATATTGCACAGGCTTACCAGGAAGGGATCAAGTATGATTCATCTAATCTTTGACAAAACAACTCTTGTTTCTCATGGGTGAAATGTGGTGGGCTTTATCAGCACAGCAGACAATTTAGTTCTCCTGAATCTGACTTAAGAAAAATATTTTGATATAACTTGTGTGCCAGGAAGAGAATCAGTAATTCCTCTGGACAAAATAAGATGTGAGACAAGAATCAGTGTGGTGGGTGAGGTGCGGACCAGGCATGGAAATGACAAAAAGGAAAGGGGAGGTATCAAGCTAAGGGCAGTACCGCTAGAATTTCTCAGAAGTCAGTCTCAGACTCCAGGTTTTTGTTAACGACTTTGGCACAAAAATCCAAGAGTAACTTTACAAAATTTGCTGGAGCCCAAAACTGGTGGCATTGCTTATGGTGTCATAAGAGAAGATCAAACTCTCATACAGGAAGGACTTTGAGGCCAAGAGAAATCAGAATAATATGGCACTGAAAAGATTTTGAGTAATAAAAAGGATTTCTGCTCTAATCTGAGACTCATCAGTTGTAAAAAAAAAGAGTAGAAAAAAAAGACAATTTGTATACAGAGCCGTCATTATGACAAAAGTCCT
This sequence comes from Phainopepla nitens, assembly GCA_013400175.1. Classification (NCBI taxonomy): domain Eukaryota; kingdom Metazoa; phylum Chordata; class Aves; order Passeriformes; family Bombycillidae; genus Phainopepla; species Phainopepla nitens. Next base: position 495,725 of record VXBQ01004624.1, on the reverse strand, counting down.
AAGAAAAGCAACTGTAATCCTAAAACACAATCAGTGAGAAATTTCTAGCATGGGTAGTGAAGTGTAAAAATAATGTGATGCAGGGCACTGATAATTCACAAACTGGAATAACACCTGCAATTCTGGGCACCCATACACAAGATATAGGGACTTAAATGAGAACACAGAAGGAAGGGCTCCTAAAACGGTCAGCAAGTGGAGAATGGTATTGAAATGGACTGAAATGTCTATTTGGGTTTAGTTTGGCACGGTGAAGGCTGAAATTAAATAATATAAATACATGGAGGAGAGGAGAGAAACAGAAAGGGAATACCTGTTAAATAAAGAACAAGTCTGGCACAAAGATTTAAACTATTTCTGAATATATTTAGACTGGAAATGAAAAAGTTTTGAATCCTCTAATGCATAAAAAGAACAGTGATTAGTGTAAGGATGTTGTTCAATAAATCCATGAATAGGAATATATGTTGTGTCTACTTGCAGTGATCCAGTTCTAACCCCTCATTTTCACTTCTGCAGTAGTGCTGTTTTCTGCATTTATCATTAAACCTGGGCCAGGTACCCCTTGGTGCCTGGGTATTATAGAACTGCTGCATTCATTTGCTCTACCTTAATTTGATTAACGCTGATGTACTAAATCTACAGTAGGAAAATGTACTGACCATAAAAGGCATTCACAAAAAAAATTTCTTTTTCAAGAAAAAGAAGTTTCTTGTCCTGCATAGTGCTAGAAATCCTTTTTCTTAAAACCTGTGTAATACTTTACTGGAAACTAAACTGCACTAGTGAGGGTGTTACATCATCAGTCACAGTAAGCATTAGAGAACTCAGGGACAATTCAGAACATTTCATCAATTATTATGACACTGTCATCTTAACAAACAATAATTGTGTGCACTATTAAATGTACAAAAATGGAAAGTAAACTAAAGGATCTGCCCTGCACACTGTTTCTAACAGTTTCATAACTATTACAAATATTGCATTGTTATTTTTTCTCCTTTCCCAGTTTCAACAACTTTTCTCACATGATCATCTTTGAAAGTGTCAGTATGTTAAGATTTTCTAACTTTATGTTTTCAGTTGAAGTGGCTGGAATTTCAGGCAAACACTACAATACCCTCTAACCTCTGGCAAACAGCTCACACCTCCTCTGCAGTGTAGAAGTGGACCAAAAATAGCATTGTCTACAGTAGGTTTTGCTTATCAGCTGTGGACCAGAATATATCAACTGGGACTGAAATGATTTGAGTTTTTCTCGCTAAGGTAAGAATCATGCACCACAACTCTGTTTCTTTGAGTATAGAATAGGGTTAATGTTTCCTTTCTTCCTCTGAGAGTGATTGTTCAGATGGTCTAATGCATATCACTGGTCATGATACCTCTAACAGTATCTCAGAAAAGACTTTGTCCTGGGCACTCATCATTCAATTCAGTCTTGGCTTGATGGGAGGCGGAACACTCAGCTATTCTAACAAATCATCTCTCCAACACTCCAGAAATGTGTAAGAGTCAGCTCCACCCTAGACTCCCACTGACAGAAAAAAAAGATCAGGAAGATAGAAATGAAGCAAAATAGTCCTTCTATTAAATAGATTACTTACTATTACAGAATAGTTGACGGATATTTTCCTATTGAAGAGATCATCTCTCTGATAAATCATCACAGAGAGTCTTAATAGTCACCTCTCATTTAAACACCAGTAGAAAGTCAGTGCATTATTTTTTAGTAAATCTCTAAATTACATAAATGCAGTGTAATGTTAACCCCAGCCATGCACCCCATGATGATGATGCTGCCACATCTAGTACTGAATCTGCCACAAAAAAGATTGTTTAATTGTGCTCTGAATGTATTGTTCAAACAAACCTTCACATTGCTACTGAGGGTCACTAGAGGTCTCCAGGTGCCCTAAAACTCTTGCCAAACTAAGCTAGGAGCTACTAAAATTTCACTATTTGGAAAAAAAGCTGGAAATAGGAAAATTGCTTTTAGCAGAGTGTAAAAGAACACTTGCTTAATATGAACATGTCCAGAAGAGCCATGAGGTAAGGAAACTAACTGATCCAATGGCAGAACTAAGCAGAATAGTCCAATGCATGCTTATGTCATAAATCTCCTTATTTTAGTACACACCAACATCTCCATGAGAAGTATTTTAGCTATGATAGGTATACTGGCAAGTCAAAAAAAGAAAAAAGACTATTTATCACAAGAGAAGTTTATTTTTTTTGAAGCATTTTATAAGCCATTTTTTTATTATGAATGGTTCTTATTCCCACTTTGCATGACTCACAGCAGAGAAGTTGCCTGCAATTTCCTGAACTTTGGTGATAATAACGAGTCAGGCATTAAAGACTCAAGCTCCATCAAAATAATCCTAGCATATAACAGTTTGGTTTGGAAGGGACTTTAAAGATCATCTAGTTCTACCCTCTGACATGGGCAGGGATATATTTCACTAGACCAGGCTGCTTTGAGCCCCATGAAACCTGGCCTTGAACACTTTCAGGGATGAGGCATCCACAGCTTCTCTGGGCAACCTGTGTCAGTGCCTCACCACCTCCACAGTAAAGAATTTCTTCCTAATATCTAATCTAAACCTACTCTCTTTCCATTTGAGTCCATTCCCCCTTGTAAATAGTCCCTCTCCATCTTTCCGGTACATTACCTTCAGGTGCTGGAAGGCTGCAAGTAGGTTATCCTGGAACCTTCTTTACCCTAGGCTGAACAAACCAAATTCCCTCAGCCTTTCTCATAGGAGAGCTGCTTCATCTCTCTAATTGTCCTGGTGGCCTCCTCTGGACACACTCCAACAGTTCCATGTCCAGTGGACGTGCTGGGGCCCCAGAGCTGGACACAGCACTGCAGGTGGATGTGTGTATGTGCGTGTGCCTGTCTCTCTCATTATTCATCTTTCCAAGTGGTATCTTCCAACCTGCAGTAACAGAGCTGTCAGATGTCTGATATGCAAACAGAGGAAGAGCAGTGGGACAATTGTACTTGACCAACTGGTGTTTGTCAAAGATCAGCAACCAACTTCAAGGCTTAAGGAAGAGCTTGCACACTTAGGAGCATTTCCTGTCGGTTTCTGATACAATCAGAGAAGTGCAGCAAGCTTTTTGCTAAAATCTTGTCATATTACTTTGTAAAATCCTTTCCCCTCATTGTATCCATTAGCCTAAAAATATTTACTTCTCTTAACACACTTTGCTTCTTTCAGAATAACATAAAAATTAGCATTTTACTTGTGCATAATACTATAAAGGCAAATGGCTGGCACTGTCCTGGAATGAGCCCTTCCTGGACTTGACTGGGAAGAGCTAGAATTCCTTCAGAGAGAGATGGAGACATAGATGTACATGATCTTTCTTCCATTTTTCCTATTTTCAAATAAAAGCACATGACCAAATATTGTTCAAAAGATAAATACTTTAGTAATCCTATCAGGGTGTCTAGAAATGAACACTAAGCTCTCAAAGGACTTACAAAGTTAACGGGTGGAAAGAAATCTCCCAAAAAAGATATACAGGTCACACAATTTCAAACAAACTGCAAAGACTCCACAGAACATGAACTTACTGCCAGAAAATGACAGCTTCCTTTCAACGAAATTTAATGAAATTGAAAAAGGGATGCAAAATGTAATGATAATCTCTACTCCCCAAGAAAAGCAGTATTAATCTATTCATAATACCAAAGACATAGGTAAAACCATAAAAATTTGCAGTGACATGTTTTCACAACAAATCAGGCCTCACCCTCAGCACCTCGAGACACTGGATCTCCATTGCACTGTGCCTATTTCCCCAGGAGGAACCTGCTGGCAGTGCTCCTGACACTGATCCCAAGCCTCAGTGCTTGGGCTGGAATCTCTTCTTCTCCCAAGAGATTAAAACAATTATATTTAACATGAGTATCATCTAAAGCCAAGTGCAGAAGAACCTACAGGCGCTTGAATCACATGAGCAGTGGTACCAACAATTTTTCAAGTGCCCTGAAGGCAGCAACGGGTAACAGGTAACGTTTGTGACAGTCAGCTGCTATCACAGCCAAAAGAGAAAGTGTCTGTTATGTGCAGGTCAAACTCCATCAGATCCTACATACACGGAGGAGGTAGCTGGTTGCTCTGGTTGAAAAGTGCAGCAGCACTGGCACACAGGAAGGATGTTTTTCATTAAAGTAGCCCAAGTACTGTCTAAGTCATGTGAAAGAGTACTTGGGCTTAGCCCACTACTAATAAACACAAGATTAAACAGGAACAAAAAGAAACCCAGAGAGTCCTGAGCACAGATTTTGTGGTGGGAATTCAATGGGGGTGGATAAAGGAAGCAGTTAGAGGGAGGTGGTATGTGTGTGTGTATGTGTTTGGTTGCTTTTTCTTTTTAAACTTTCTTCCTCCACTTTAGAAAATAGTTATTTGTGTATTTACTGGGTACAGGCCATTCTTATGACTCAAACACTCCTGCCGAAGAGATTGAAAAAAAAAAAAATATACTGCTCTACTAGCAGGCACAACAGAATTTTTCACAGAAAAAGGCAGAGCATTGCTTGACACAGTTAAAAATGAGAAACATCACATGGCATGTGTAGGCACTTGTGGTCAGGGACCTGAAACATCAAAACAAACCATTTTAATAATAAAACAAGGAAAAGAGAATGCGATAAATACTTCGCCTTTTCTACTAGCATTAATCTATCTCAAGACAGAGTATATCTTGCAAACATTTCCATAGGAATGTCTTCTAATGAATTTGAAGAACAAGTCTCTAAAGTCAAAGAGACTGTTCACATAAAAACTTTGTTATTGTACATATATTGAAACAGACAAGTGTCAGGATGTCTTTGGCAGCAGTGTTTGAAGAACAGTATTAATACATTGCTTTATGGGCTGGCTTTTTTCCCTCTGCATATTCAGTTTTGATTAAGTCTGTTAAAAAGCCTAAAGAAGATGAAGCACTCTTCCACAGACAACAGTTGGATATATTTTGAGCCCTGCATTTATTATAGTACTTTTGGAGGTCTTCTTAAGTGTGTAGGACTAATTGGTAGCAATCCAAGTGAAATTATACAGGCTTAGATTCAGGATTCAGTTATTCATATGGAGGAAAAACTTTTGCTAAAACTGATATATGGGAAGTTCCATGACCTGGTCTGCAGGAAAAGGAAATTACATACAGACTCAGTAAGTAGTATCTTAGTTAACACATGAAAGAAGGTTAAAGAATAACTTCTGAGAACATCCCAGGCTGTGATCTCAGTAGAATTGGTAATTTAGTTTTTAATTTTCCATGATTTTTTTTTCTACTTTATATAAAAGAATATTGATCTCATTTTTCTTTCCTCAAACCTTTTCACAACTTTTTGGATCATTTTGGGCTTGGGGGGAAGCAAAGCAGAATTCCCTGAGCATAAATCACTTCACACTTTTTCTTGATCCACGTAACATAGATAAGATCTGCTTGAGACTACCAATGTCAGTGTTGCTAAACTGGGGTTTTTACTTGTTGGCTGTTTTTATTCAAGTTTTTCTTTTTGGTGGTGCTGGGTTTTTTAACAATGCAGGAGAGAGAAGCATTAGAAAGAGCCCAACAGGCTCAGTGATAGAAGAAAGGATGGGAGAGTCTCTGACCACTGTGAGTGACCTAGCCTGTGTCTAAGAAAAAGATAATACAGAAGCTGGTAATCTGCCAATATGTAGCCATAAGACTGAGTTGTGTGAAGACCTGTTTTATCACAGGTTGGCTTGGCCTAGCAGCCTTCCAAAAGTATTTCTACCATATAATAAACAAACAAATCCCCTGCATATTAAGCAAACAAACAAACAAAAGAAACACAACAACACTCTCCCCCCCAAAATTTCTACAGAGTCAGGATCTGTCATAAACATCTAAGTGGGAGACCTGCTCTCTAGATTTCATTCCCAGAAGGTGTTCTTCTCACAGAAAAAGAACTGATGCACTTTACAGCTCCTTAAAAGCCCATCCATCTCTTGATGAATTCAGGATGACACATCATCGAAATCTAAATAGTGTTCACAACTTGTACCTCACTATCCAAGGAGAGTGGCTGACAGGTGAGTTCTTCCAGACTTTACTTTATCCAATGTTGCTCAGGCTTACTGTTGTATTTGCAAGAGTTCTCATCAATCATTTTGGCAGTTTAGATCTACAATGGTGTTGGACTCCCATGACCCTATGTCGAAAGTTTTCTACAGATTCAGCTTAGGCTGGACTCTGCTTTTCCTAAAGGAATCCACAATTTCCTCTGCATTGCACCAAATGCAAGGGTAAAATTTCATCTTTTATGTCCCTCTGCATAGAAACAGAAGCAAATACGAGGAAGTTCTAGAGGCACAAGTGTTTCCTGACATCAAGTGTTCAGATACATATTCTTTTTTCCTACAATTATTACTTTAATCTTCACAAAATAAAAATTGCATATCTTATATGTGGCACTCCATGGCTGGCTGTGATCTAGAAGTATAAACCAACTGAAGTGATCAATGTTATATCAAGCAAGTCAATAATGTTATAGCAACTGTCACTCTGCTGCACCAACATCCATCAGATAAAATAATTGATAGTGCCCCAATCAATTGGTATAAGGGAAATAGAGTCATTATATGCTGGTACTGTGCCAGGGGATCAATATCTCCTTCAAACACAAACATCTCTGCCTGGCTTTGACATTAATTACCCACAAATATCTCCACATTGATATGCCAGTGGGAAACCATTATCCTATGTCAGCATTTAATAACTTTGGTATTCCCCTTTAATCCTCACTGTGCTGACCTTACCTCTCTTGACAGCCACCACTTCAGGATATCTCTCAACTCCTTCACTTCCCACACAAAGGATTTGCGGTCACGTTTGTGTCTCATGCAATTTCCTATTCACCTTCTCTTTTCCTGAAAACTTACATCCATCAGACCTGAAGATTCATGAAACTGAGCTTATAGACAGGGTGCATGGTAAATGCCAGGAATTCCTTTGGGAGATCAATGGAATTTCCAGCCTTCATGTGCACTTTCTATCTACCGTGGAGTCATTTTTGTCACCTACTATCAATATTTACATTATAAATGTCAGCACTAATTTTTGGTCTGTGATGGCAGTCCCATTAAGCTTTCACCAGAAGCCCAAAATAAAAAAAAAAAAAATCAATAAGATAAGGGAAATAAACATTGTGGAAGATTTTATTTTTGGTTTTCAGAAGGATCAATGAGAATTGTCTTCTTGTGGATTTAGACCTCTATATAAATCCCCAAGATCCCACAAGAATTTGTTGCTGTCTAAGTGTCAGATCACTACAAAGATATTCCTCACACAGAAGGAAAAAAATCTACTGTTTTCAGAAAGCTATTTTCTCTATATTTTTATAACTTCACACTTCTCTTTGTTATATTGGGTTGAAATTGACTAATGTACCCAAATTATTAGGAAGGATGGGCACAGATGGACATCTGGCTCATTTTCTTAATAAAACAAGCTAAAAAATCTTTGCCGTTTAAAGTATGGAATAAAACTTAAAAATATGAACTCAAAAAGCTGAAATATGCAAAGGCAAAAAATCTAAAGAAAAAACAAGCCCTAATGACAAGATAAAGAATTATATGCAAGAATCATGGTGTTAAAACAACCTCATATCTTAAAGCAAACAACAAGTAGCATGAGACCTGAGTTTGTGTTGTGTTGAATATCTAAAGCAGCACCACATGGAGTGAAGTTCATTATGATATGGCAATGAAGCAGACTCAGATGATGAAAATCATCAATCTTGGAGCTGTTCCTATGGGTTGTCAAAGAGAAGATGGTAAATGCAACAACATCAGTGAATTCTCACAATGAAAAACAGTAGAAGTGTATTTTCACTGAAGAAAACAACTGCCCCATATGGTGGTTGCTTTTTTTATCTACAAGAGACCTACTCTTCTGCATGCTGATACTCCCACAGTTCTTGCCACCTCCTATCCTATACCTTTAGTAAAAGTGTGTCTCTTTCTTCTGAAAATGTTGTTGTTTTTTTTTTTTTTTTTTAATTTGGAGCTGGCAGAGAAAGCTACCAATCTGACAGGTAAAACCAGAGATGATTTGATAGATATCCTCATTGAGCTATTAAAATATATCCTGAATATTAGGGATGCCCAGTCTATTCAAATTATTTTTAAGTTTCACAAGTTATAGTAAACCCAAGGTATTATAACATGAGATAAAAACTGTTTTAAACCTTATACTGGTTAGTTGCAAGTAAGATTCTTAAGAGACTAGTGGAAGTAAGTGACTCAGTCTACTGCAGGCTCTTCCCTGATTTTTTTATCATCAGGCCATAGTTTAGACAAACAGGAAAGAAAAGTATTTCTTGTTTCTCCTTCTGACATCAGATACATCCAGAAACATAAGCACAAGCAGACTGCAGTCTCCATTGAGACAACGGAAGAACTTTATGTGCAAATTTAAATGAGGAAACTGCAATTTATACTATTAAATGGAGTTGTCTTCTGCATAATTCATATACTCTATCCTAGACATCTCAGAAGCAAACACTAAATCAAACTCCAAACCAGAAAAACAGTCTTTGAGTTTTCCAGAACTGCAACAGCTGAAAATCTGTATGGTACCTTTTGTCCCAATCCTGCAAAATAAACCCAAGCAGTTTCTATGACATTTGTTTTCCTTCTGCAATATAAGGAACAGCACAAAACAGATCCCCTAAGGGACATTTCATATACCATTGTTTTAAAAGCCAGCTCATATGCTATAATGTTCAGCCAAGTTGCTTTTAAGGTATTCACTGTGTTTTTCCAGAATCTTGGGATGTAGCTTGAAACTCATTTTATTCCGATGTGCTGTAAAACCATTACATACACATTTGGTCTTTGATTTTCTCAGACCCTCATATCAAAAGAGAAAAGAATCATTCATTAAAACACACAGAAGCTGTACAGAATTACAGACAAATTACTAACATCCTGATCAGGCCTTCTCTATTTGTATTCCCTCAAAGTTTAAGTAATTCAGTTTCTGGCTTACTTTTAATTACTCAAAAGTGGACAATTGAAATAATTTGGGAGCAGGTCTAAAATCTCTGAGCTGACTCATTTGAACAAGCCAGAAAAAGACAATAATTACTTTTTAAATAAACATTTTAAAATAGTAGTAGTTATTTGGCAAAAATTAATATACAAAAACACTTAGCAAAAGTAGGCTGCATACATCCCCACTTCCTTGTCAGAAGTGCAAGTAATGAACTACAAATTTAATGAAGATAAAAGCTCAGTGAACTAATATGCCTGTCTAGTACAGTGATTATGTTAATGTCTGTTGCTATTTCAAATCTTCCTTAGATACAGTATTCAGAGCCTGGCATCCAGGTTTCTGCATTACTCACCCAATGCAATTGTAGGAAACACAGGCTGTGCCTTTACATTCTACACGGTGTCTACATTCACACACTTCTCCCTTCACTTCTGTTTGTGTGCAAATGATGATAGTCTCTGACACAGGACATTATGCATTTTATATTTTCCCATTCATTCCGTGGGAAAGATGCCAAATTTTGATAGCTCCAAGGTATATGGGCGAGTAACAAAGGCTTATATTCAAACGTCCATGCATGTAAAAAAGTACGTTCCTTTGAACCCCACCAGTTTTCTTCTAAGTCTGCCTTTGGGGCACCCCAGTGCCATTCTGACTGCTGGAGAAGTACTGACTCCCAGAGTTGATCTGTTGCTGCGCTACAGAAAAGTACTGCAGACCAAACACATGTTTCCCTACAGTGGCTAGAGAGCAGTGATCCGGACTTTGCATTTGGGAAGAGGCTGTACAGGACAGCCTTAAGCTCTGTATCACCTTTCCTGCATGTGATGTGCATGCTGCATTGATTCCTTTGCCACTAAGTGTAATAACAAGCATCCTTTTCTGTCCATGGCACTACTAAATGTAGGCCATGATGAAGATAGCATCCACTGGGTCTGCTGTGCATCTGTTGTCAGGTAACAAGTGAAAGAACCTGACCTGTATTGATTTATGATGTCTTTTGGTTTAAGACAGATTTTATTTTTTTCACCTCCTTTTGTTCCCTTGAAATATAAGATTTAACACAATACAGTAGAAGGGCATTTATTGCTGCCAACAGTGAGGTCTAAAAATCAAAGCAAAACAGCCCGTTGCACTTGAGTTATCTTGATCCTTGTAGTATATGAATATTAGCAAAACAGGTAATTAAATACTATGCGTAATATATGAACTTGGTAAAAAATACACTGAAGAGTAATAGCCAGACACAAGACTGAAAATAATAAATTATTGTTGTTGTTCTTATTATTATGTTTTGTCAAGCTCTCCTACAAAACGTAAGATGAAGTTAAATAATAATTGAAGTCAAATTTAAAAATGCAGCCCACGGGACTATCTTACAAGTGTTCTGAGTACAGAATACTCATGAGTTCATGGTCTGTTGTTGCAGCTTAGCATTTTCTGAACAATGACAAGCAATTATTACTGATATAATGCTCCCTCTTAAAAGAGCTTCTAACAAGAAGATGTGAGAGCAATCTCAAGTGGACTATGATTTCATTGGAACTGAGGGTTAGATTAGTCTATATTTTATTAATCATCTGGAGAACCACTAGATTTGTTACCATTTTTCCCCTGATTATGAATTCACGGACAATTTTGCCCATACCCAACTGTCAGCATTGCTCACCTTCACAACTGTTAATCAGATTCTTATTCTCCCAAAATAATTGTTTATGCTTCTGCAATGTTTAAAATAGAGGGAACTGATTTTTTGTCTCCTAAAGGGGCATGTGTGTCTGCTCAGCTAAGAGCCTGAGGTAAAGAGATGAAAGTTCTCCCAGGAGGCCTTTCAAAGAGCCTAAGAACCTGTGTGAACTATTAAGGTTATAAACGCTTCATTTAGGTTAATGAAGCAATTGGAAGGTGTATAAGGTTTAGGTGTCAAGCAAGTGTCTAACTTCTTCATGCTGCAGGTAGCTGTTTTATAACTCCTACATTTTTCACAATGTAAGTTAGCATTACATTCAAACTTGTCAGGTAGCTTTGAATTAGGAAAAATGGACTCCAATCCTGCTTTTGCTTAAGATACCATTAGGCAATGAGGTAAACTGCCTTTGCTGAATAAGTACTCTCAACTTTTCCTTGGCAGAGCAAATTAAGATATGTTTTTCACATTCATACTGGAAAGCAAACAGAGCAGCTTCACGGAATTTTCTTTCTCTGTCTAGTTCAGATAGTTGTTAGATCACAAAAAAAAAAACCTCTATAAAAAACGAGGATGAAATTAAGTTTGAACCAGCTAATTTTTGTAAATATATAGGATTTAAAAATGCAGTGCATTTGCAATTGTTTTATCTCATTTTAGCTGCAGACTCAAGTAGATACTCAGGTTAGTATCACCAGACAAAAAGCACAAGTCAGTATTCAGATCTTCTCCTTGCAAGATATGTCAAACAAACAAACAAACAAACAACAACAACCCCCCCCCAAAAAAAACCACAACAAAATATTCAAATATAATTGCAGAGTGTAGCCAAACAAATAATTCGCATAACAATTCATGGGTTTATTTTCAAAACCTCCTTTTATTTCACCTCTGAGCTTGATTAGCCCAAGGGAAAGGGAAAAGAAAACAACTAAAAGCAGAGTATGCCCCTTTATGCTTCACCAGCCCTTCCTCACAGGTGTGAAATATGCTGGGCCCTAAAAGAAACCAAACTTCTAAATCTAGCTTGAGATTCTTGTGATCTTTCAATAACCTGTGCCATAGCTCATTCACACAATTGTTTAGTCTCACTAAATGACCTTATCTTTAAATAATTACTTACTAGACTCCATCTTGTAGGTTTTTGCTGAGTGTTTTCCCCGAGTTGTTTACTTGCATGCTTTTTTTGGTTTTGTCTTTTGTTATTGAAGGAAGAGGGAGAGAAGGTAAAGAAGCCACACGCAATTCAAGGCAAAAATCTAACATAAGATCCCCAAGAGACCCCCATAATCTTTTGCTCAGAACCTCCATCCTCAGAGGCCCTCGGATCCCCAGGCAGCTCCATGTACTGAGATCTGCTTCTGACTCTAGTTACCAAAGACACATTTCATTTGCTTGACACCACATCCATTTTCTATATGAGTTTTCTTCTACTTCCCCAGCTCAGTTGTGTCTTTCAGACCTGATACAAGTGTGGCAGAACCCAACAAAAGCTGCCTAGAGCACTCAAGGTGCTTCCACAGACACCCCACTTAGCACTCCATCCCAGGAGCTGCTAAGCTTTGTTTAAGTGACTCTGGCCAGCTTTATACCCACACCTGGCCTCATCTCCCTTGGCACTAACAATTCACAAAATGCTGGGAGAACTACTACCCTGGCTCTGAGTTACCCCAGAGTAACTGGATTAGATGGTATTAAGGTATGACTTACTAAAAGCCGTACAAAAAAAAGACAAAACCCCCAATGAAATGTTTTATAACAAACATTAAAGGTCTCCAAAAAGGCAGAAATGTTAGGAGTCATTACAAGAATATTCAGGCAACCGTAACCTTCATTGCACCTCACATAACTGTGCCTCAATTCAGTGAAAGCTGGACTAGAAACAGGTCTCTAACTACAAGGATTTGATTTACAGAATCTTTTGTGACACCTGCCTCAGCAACATCTGGCTCCTGCCCCAAGTGCCAATACCACGCAGGCTATAAACCTGCCAATTAGAAGTCATACACTGAAAAATTAAATTTCATTAGTGGAATTGAAGTTGTGAGCTCAAGCTGGCAAATCTACATCATTTAATAAATCAGCATGAGCCTACAAGCATTCAACATTAGGAAGACTCAACACATTTTTACACAAAATAGCTCTTCCCCTTTGCCATCTTAGCCACGTTTGCATTAGTTACTGATCCAGCTGTGCCACTGTCACACCTGCTCCTCTCTGTTTCTTCTGAGAGGCACAGATCAATTTGATTTCTGCACCTACCATCACAAAATCCATCATTTCTTTCCTTTTCTAGTTGCATGCATTTATCTACTCAAATTTATTTTCATTCAACACAAAAGCTAAACTGGGTTTCCAGAAATCGGTTATCTCAAAGCCAACTGATCAATGCACAACATGAAACAGAATGACTTTAAAATTAGGAGGCAGGAAGGAAAGACCAAAAAGCCCTTAAAATTTAATGGAAAACTAACTTCTTTGCATTGTTATGTGCAGTCAGCATCCATTTGCATCACACACTTAACACCTCCTTCTGTTTCTGCTCTCCTTGTAATCCTGCTTCCTTACAGCACTGTACTCCTACAGTTCCTTGGGATTTTCCCATCTCTCTGTGGAGGCTGTACCTCCCCCTAGTCAAGGTGAAATGAGATACTGATAGGCTCGTGCATTTTCCTTGAAGGGGATCTCTCAGCAAAAAGATTTAAATTTGGTACAAAAGTGGTATTTCACCTCCGTACTTAAAGACTTCATCAAATGTAACACCGCCACTGTTACATTTTTCCTAGAGGAAAACATTCCAGTGAAATCTAATGTGTTTCAAAGAGACTGTCAATCTCTTCAGAGAAGAAAAATCTCTACCAAATCTCTACTAAGTGTATTAATCTTGGTTTTTAAAAGTTAATTTCTGGTGCTCTACATGGGTGGTAAAGAGCAGCAAAGGTCCTGTTTTCTGACAAGGTCATTCAACGCTCTGAAAATTGAACCCCTGGACTTAGGGCCCAAAGTGCTCCAGCACTGAAGCATTCAGAGCTACTACTCACTGATGGACAAAAGCCTCAGCCACTGACTAATTCCTAGCCATTTTTGCTGTGATGTATCCATGTCTACTGCACTAAAAGACATCCCCTAAACATAAATTTTACACCTTCTCATTAAAAAAAATAATTATAGCTTACAGCACATGCGACTGCAGATAAAATCTTCTCAAGAAAGTTGACTGTAACCCAGTGCAGAGCTGCTAGAAACAGGATTACACAATATGTACATGTATCAGCTAGAACAGAACTGACAGCCATCATTTTCATTTCAGACACAAAGGAGAAAAAGAAGACATCTTCATTTATTACAGAAGTAGGTCCCATGTATCTCATTTTTTTTTCTTTCCCTTCTAAGCACAGTAATATCAATGAACATCCTTGATCTGACCATAGAAATTCAAAGTTTAATGTATGAGAAAGCAAAGGGGTTTTAATAAAAAAGATAACACATCTGTGAGAAATGGGAGCAGGCTGTTTATCAGCATTAAAGGTTTGTCATTAAATAGATTCATTTGCATCTTAATAACATGATCAGCTTTTTATAATATGCACCAAAATAAGACCGGTTATACTTTCTTAAGACCACAGGATTGAAAACACCATCAATCTGTTCTGAGTGAATTGCACTCCAGAGATTTCCAATAGGGCTGTAATAAAAGTCTGTGGCACTTTGAGAAATGCAGGTGGTAAAGGGGAAAAAGCTGCAGTCTTGCTCCTGGGAATTCTCAAATCATAGCTCACATCAACTCTGAAATGTCTAAGTAATAAAACAGAAGTCAGAAAACAGAAGTCCTACTGCTGTATCTTTCTTTCCATTTCTCAGAAAGAAGTGGGAAGAATGAGAAATGAACACATTCTGCCTCAGATCTCAGAAGGATCTTCCCACTGCAATAAAACAGACACTGCTGCAACAGGTCCTGTAATAAGACTTTCCTGGATGGAAATACTGCAGGACTCAAGACAACAGAACAAATAGTTCTCTGAAACACTCTGTATGGAGGATGTCACTCCATACTAAGCAGGGTACAACTTGAAAATAGGATGAAAAACTGTGATGTATAAGCATATAACAAACAAACCCTCCTTTGCTTCACATCAGGGCTCAGGTGCAATCAATAAGAACCATGATTACTGTAACTTCAATGAGCAAATTTCTCATTATTCATAGATGGCTGTTATGTGAGGGGAAGTAGACCATTCCAGACAAGTTTTTGAGTGCATGCAACTTACTTTTCTCTTTCTGAAGCATTACTTTTTTTTCCTCCTGCCTAAGTCTAATGGGAATTAACACTAGACTAAAACTGAAAACCTTTGTGCATACACACAACACACACAAATCAGACTACCTTGCAAGAAATGGGAGCAGATGGGCTCCCACTAATGAGACGACTTACCCTTCAAAATGAGTGCTTGATAAAAAGGAAATAAACCGAGCTTGCTCTACATGCTATTTTTTCCCCCAGTACAACTATACCAAGGCAATTTTTTATTTTTAATTTTTTAAAAAAAGATTAGCTGTCTTAGACATGATAAGTCATAGGGTTCCCTGAAACTGTCAGTGGGATGCAGTTTTGGCGTCCTCTTCTGCCTTCGAAGGCATTTTGGGGCTCCTGAAAGGCATATAATGCTCACAGAATCAGACCTAGAGGGTGATGTAGGGAACACAGCCTCACACTGAAAGCTTGGAAAAGACCTCAGATCATGTCTCAGCTCAGTAAAGTACAAAGACAAATAGTCAAAAATGTATTGGGAACATACCTCTTCTCAGGTAGCACCTGTGTTTTAAACCTCACTACCTATATTGCCTTTGCTTAATCATTAGTTCAGTTGGAAGAAATGCAGTTTCATTCCTTCACTTTTAACCTGTTTGCTGACCTGTGGTCTTTCCTGTGGAACTGATACTGGAAGAACATGCACAACAGCTAATCTTCATGCAGTCAGTCACTATCTACAGCAAATTATGGAAGTTGATAGAATTAGGATGCAAACTTTTCCTCTAGCTACAAAACCTGACAATATTATAGCCATGCCTGTAAAAAGCTTCCTGTGCTGTGCAAGGTCAGTCAAGAAAATTTGGACACAAAGGGTGTAGAAACAGACTCTAACCCACATTCTCTTGTACCCTGGCATAATAACAGTACTTGAATTCATTGTATGAAATGTAAATGTTTCCTCCTCTGGGGCACCTTAGCCTAATGAGAATGAGCTGGAATGGTAATTTTTTTCCCCTGCCTTCTCATGGGGACAAGATGCCCTTCATTTTTGCTTAGAGTTTCTCATTCTTCAAAAATAATAAATAGGTTTTGCTTAACCATTCTGGGATCAGAAATTCTTCAAGAAATGCACACTGCAATTCAATTCCTTTTGCAACTCACACAGCACTGCATCTCCTTTGTGAATGGATAAACAATAAATCAGGAAGAAATCCTGGAGAAGTTTACTGCAACTTTGAATTTTATCAGGAAGTGAGAATTAGTATCCCAGAGAATTGGTTGTTATGTGTATGTATGTGAGCTATGAAGAGTGGATGACATCTGATCCTTTCTCCAGCCTCTATAGCTGCCTCCCTGCCAATGCTCTGGCAAGGCCCTTTGTGAATACTGTCCCCTGCTGTACTAACTGAAATCCAATCTCCAATAAAACCCATCACCTGTGGTGTGACTGTCCATGTATGGGAAGATTTGTTTTCCATTAATACTTGTACAGTAATCTGGACCTTGCAGAAGTTCATTTAATGAGAAAACAAAAGGAACACACACACACACACACAGAGCAGAAGAAGTTCTAAACTAGAGTAAATAATAGAAGTAAATAATCGTGGTAGCTTTACCAAAGCATCTCCAGAAAAACTTAAAAATTCATAATTCAGTAGTGGTATAGAAAAACACTTCTTTTTCCTTAATTCAAAATGAATAGGTATCTGAAAATATATCTAATCACTTCAAGCTGTCACCACCCACCCCTGGAATCTGAGGGTGGAAAAGAGAAGGAAAGGAACTGTTGATGATGGAAATGCTCTGTTATTTGTTCATTGTCAGTGAGCAGGGACAGAAATAGCTCTTACAGTGCAATTTTTTTTTTCTATCTGAGGGTCAACTCACCTTTACCAAAACTAAGTAGTGCAAGATGCTGCTTCTAACACAGCTATCTGGGAAGTTTACAGGATATAAAAATCCATGAGATCTTAAATTCTAACTCTCATGAAGTTCCCTGAAAATTCCAGTCCAACACATCCTTAATTACCTAAGGCTCCACCTACCTAATGCAGAAGATCCAACAATGGAGTTTTTTCTAATGTTGCACCATATTTAGTGTCATCTTAAAATTCCAGATACTGAGATCAAAAAAGTTGCACTTTTATAGTTTTTTTTTCTCAGTTCACTTTGATAAATGCAGAGAAAACAATCTCCAATGACAAAAAGGGTCAAATAAGAGGGATCTTGAGATTTTTTAATCAGTCTTGGTATGTTCATTCCTAATTTAAAAATGGAAAGACACTAATTCTTCTTCTTGCTCTCAATTGCCTGGTAAAGAGAATGCTTTCTACACACACAAAATTTTTGTGGATGCAACATAGGAACAGCTTTATGTCCTCACTTGATCAAACAAAACAGACCTTTATGGTGTCAGCCATTCTCTGTGCTACTCCACGTGCCTATCTATGAATGACCACCACAGGAGCCTGCTGCAAACCAGCACACCTGTGACTTGCAGCTTCAATAACACCAAAGGAAGTGGCTTCAGAACATTAACAGGTAACATTCCTTAGCCAGAGCTATTCTCAGGGAATTTTTTGGTTTTATTTCTAGCCCCACAATTGCAAACCAGAGAACTAATCTAGCAGAAATATCAAACCAACAAAAACCCCTCCCACCAAAACCCAAAAATACCAGACTGATGCCTTAAGTTTTAGCTTTTATATTTTTTCAGACTCTGTGCTGTTTTCATGTGTAGTTCTGAGTTTCATATTAAGGGTTGGTGAGATCTCTTCACAGGGTAGATAGACAAAAAAATTCCTTTCCAGCTGGACACCAAGGACAAATTTTAAGCCCAAGAGTGTAAACAATGGTGAAGAAGAGAGAAAGAACAAAGAGGATGGAGCTTTATAACCTGAGGCTATAACTGGACAATTAACTCCAATACGCTAAAGGACCAGAGCTGACAAAAGCGTGAGACCTCGTGACTGGGTGTCTATTTTTTGGGAACATTGCTGGATTGCTTAGGTGTAGTCCCAAGGGGTTCTTGCATGGCCCAAGCTGTATCCTTTCAATAAATACCTTTTTATTCTTTTACTCTGCCTAGTCTCTGTTTGCAAGTCTACCTTTATAGGCAACTAGACCACATCAAACAAAGAAATCCCACCACCAAAACAAGAAAACCAACCAAACAAAACAAACAACCAAACCAAAGCAACTCCTCCAAAAGCCCAAGAAGATACGCCTCCTCTCCACCATTTTAGTGGCATTTCTGAAAATCCTATATGGAAAATAGAAAAATTAACTATAAGCAAATTTCATCTCCCTAGCTGGTAGTAGCTTTCTACAGTTACCCTTAAAGGCCATTTCATTTGATAATAGATTCATCATGATATCAAATTTACATAATGTTTTTCAATTACTTATTAATATGCAAATATTAGAAAAAAAAGATTGAAAACCCAAACGTTCCTAAAACATGAAGATATGCTATTTAACAATGGGGGTGGGGTGAATCAAATGGAACCTCACCATTGCACAAAGCACAGCCAGAGAATACAAGAGACTGAGCTCTAGACCACCTGCATTGAAAATCCTGTAGCTGTCCTAGGTATTCATGAAACCAAAAATGTGTAATTTTGAAACACAAGGAAATAATTATTTGAAAATATTACCACTGCCTGTCACTATTTAGAAGAGGTAGGAAAACAAAGGGGTGGATGATGGCTTGACTGTTGGAAGCTGAAGGAAGAGAAGAATTCCAGGACAGGTTACCAAGCACCTTCCTGTAAAGCTCAGGAATACTTCACAAATAATCCTCAAGACTTTTAATGCCTTTAAATATAACACATGATCAAAATATTCTTGTAGATCAGTGGTCCTCTGGACTTTCCAGATGACATCCTTATAACAACCCTGATAATGAATTACAGTATGAAAATGCAGCGAACTTTCCCAATTGGAAATACATTTGACTCTTGGTTATTAATTTAGGCAAAGCCTGCCAACATCTAAGCCCTTAGCTGCAATCAGGGCCATGCATTCTAACAGCACCTTGCAGCTGGTCATAGTAGGAACTGCTTTAGTCTTACCACAAGCCCCTCACATAACATATCTGGAAAAAGGTGATGTAAGAAAAGCTGGCAATAATAGTAAAAAAGAGAGGCTTGCACTCTCCTTACAGTCTGAAATCATTTTATAACAGATGATTCCCTGTTCTTCATGGCAATGGTCAGCTTGCACTGTGGCTCCATACAGAGTGTCTTTGATACCTGCAAAACTGTTACCTCTGAAATCACAAGGCTTACTGTTAAAAAAAAAAAAAAAAAAAAACCAACTGGGAAAGAGATTGGACATTTTCCATTTTTACCTATTAGGTCTCACCAAAGATTTCTTAAGAATCCAAAAGGAAGCATTTCTTGTTTGTGGGTAGTGTACTTTTTTTCAAGTTAAGAATCTTATTTTTGTATTGCAAAGCCTAATTTAAAAGTAATTGCATCCTGATTAACTAATAAACAAGGGACCTAGACAGACATACTCAAAACTGTTTTCTGTGGAAAACCATTCACTTCCTTATAGTCTTTTTTCATTGGCACTAGCTCTGATGACTTTTTCCTCTAAGAAAATAGTTCAATTTGTTTTGATAACGGCATCTGCCTTAAGCAAAACTAGCAATGACAATCTTGTTTTTTGGCTCAGTCAGTTTTTTGCCTATTTAAGACTTAAGGTTACTTTTCCTGCTTAGGTTTATCTCCTGAAGTTTCTTTAATCTCTCAGGTAAGGCTTGCTAGCACTCTAAAAACCTCAAATGATTAACACGTGAGCTATTCACTGAGATACTGCACAGCCTACGTGGAAAATAAGAACTTCAGTTCTACAAGCTCTGATGCACCCTGTGACAAATCTGTGCTGAATTCTATGCTGTTCAGTCCCATTTTGTACAGCTAAACAATGTCCTTTTACTGACTGGGATGAACATATTGTATTCCATGCCAGATACCAAAAACTATGGAAACTTAAACATATGAAGGACAAAATATATTATCAATATCAAGATTTTGAACACAAGTGAAACTTGTGGTTATAAAGCCATTTTTTGTGCTTTCTGTTTCGGTAAGTTTGGTGCTTAATTGTCATTCAGAGCTTGGAAAGCCCCAAGGAATTAGCTATCAGAGATCTTCCCTCAGATTTTAACTATGCAAATATTTGTGCTAAGAAGCTACAAACATAAAAATGAAACACAGCCAGTCAAAGCACAATCAAACAAGACTTAGAATCTACCAGAAGAAAATTTATTCCAAAAAGCTTGAGAGTCAGTGTTATACCAACAACCTCTTTCCCACTCACATATACACAAACAAGAAATGATTTTCTGTGTCTCGATAACCTACTTCAAATGAACAAAGAGTCCAACACTTTTCCTTAGCTCCTTATCAGTCACTTCATACATGTGATGTTAGCCTGTAGCTAACATCATTATGCTGTGGTTTTTTAAGTGTCTGTCAGCAAGGGAGTCTTTGATGTGAAGAGACAACAAATCTGGATAGAGCTGATGGATGTTTTAAGTCCTTTCTTAAAGGCTTGATAGAATAATTAAACTGATGCTCTGTAGTGGTAATTAGGGGAGAAAATAGAGCCACCAGCCAGTTTGGGGTATTATTAGCAAGCAACTAAGCAAGCTGTGCACATATAAAACACAAAGGCTCAGGAAAAATAAGCAGAGTGCTTAGTCCTGACAAGTGGGAACCTAGAAGCGCTGGAGGCTTTAGGTCCGTTAATTCACAGCATTTGAAACTGCAAGAGAAAGAATAAATTATGTGTACAAACTTCAGTAACAAATAAAGCATAAAGGAAAAAAATAGGATATATCTAACTGGAGCTACAATTTTTTCCTTTATAAAATACTTGACAAGATTCAGAAAAGAGCCTCAGCACTCTGTGCCACCAGGACATACATAGTAATTAAAAGGTGTTCAGTGCAGCTAACAACTCTTCTGTCAGAAGGCATTTACATATCTAATAATTTCTTCAAAGAGAGCTCAATTTTGGTACAATATCCCCAACAGAGGAAATAAAAAATCACGAGAGCCTAGATTAGTATGACAACCCGGCATCAAAGACAAAGACCAAGAATCTGGATGGGTGCTTGCATCCATGTCTCCCTTTTTAATGAAATACACACTGTGATAAGATCCTGGAGTAAGCAGCATGTAATTATTCCTCCAATGACTTATCAGCATACATAGGTACACAATTAGTGTGTACAAAGAATGCAGCTCCAAGTTGTCCAAAAACTGGTGAGCTGGAATTACAGGAGACTGATGTTTCTGAGAGGTGTCCTGAGAGCCTATATGGACCTCCTGACACAGGAAGGAAAGGAAATATGAGAGGAATTGTAAGCCCTTGAGAAGAACTAGCGCCATTGTTTTTCAAAACTCTCAAGAAATAACAAAATAGAAAGTACAGCTACGTTAGCTGAAAACGCGCCAGTCGTGCCATCACTTTCATTACCAGTGCCCTACAGGAGTGATGTGATCCTTTTGCAAAGTTTTCTAGAAGGTCATAGTTTCACCTCCTGTCTCCACCCCACAACACTACATCACAATTACAGTTGCCATAATGCCATGAGCCAGTTTTTTGGGCTACATGGAATTCCTCTCCCAAAATCCAAAGCACTCTTCTCTCTCAGTTTCTTTCAGGTATTACTTTATATTTAAAAATTACACTGGAGCTATTTTTCATTTTGCAAAAGATAGCCATGACAGAACTTCAGCACAAAGAGACCAGAAATTTATGAAACAAGAAATTAAATTCCTTCCTATGTATAAAGAAACATGTCATGAAAATTCATTCATGACATACAAACATTTATACAAAGTTTCTGCCAGTCAAGGAATGTGGAATAGAACTTGTAAAGAAGCAGAGCTGAAAGGGCAGTTTCAAGAGTGGATGTAATCCTCTGTCATGGAACAGAACAAAAACACAACCCCACAGACTCCTGTTTTCATTTGATTTAGCCAGCACTTTTTAAAGCTGTTGCTGAATGTGAACATCTCTAAGGCCTGTGAGAAGCCTGAGGGTCTGTAGCTTTCTCCTGCCCCAGTTCCAGGCAATCTATGCTTCTTCAAGAAGGGCAAGTGAAGTTTGATTGTAAGAAGTTAATTTTCTTAAGCTTTTCATTAGCAGGCATTTCAACAGAAAGGAAGGTGACAGATGGTATTTCAACACATACATAACACAAGTAACCCAATATTAAAAATCTGTGTCACCTTCACAGCACAGCTCCAGTCATTCAGGTTACTCACCATTACTGTTATTTTTACTTGCAAAGAAGAGTTTGACTGTAAGAGATTTGCAACAAAATACATTAAGGGCAGTTTGATAGAATTAAATATTTATAGTGTATGGTATATAATTTACAGAAAATATATTAAGATTTCAGATCTATATTAAGATCTCACTTTGTTTTCATTGTTTTGATCATCTCTGAGAAAACACTCTTGCAAAGAAAAAAAAAAAAAATCACGCACAGATCATGCCCTTTCTAAGAGATTTGGAATGATTAATAGCTAAGTATAACCTCTCCATGAAAACGATTCTACTAGCTGTTTCAAGTGGGTAATAAGTTTAAAGTAACATTCCACAGTATTGTGTGGTGTCAAAACACAAGTACAATTATATGACAAAACTTAACTAGTCTCTGGTTTAGTTGTTTGTTTGGTTGTTTTTTTTTTTCACCTGAGAACACTCGCATTCACCTGTTTGGTCTAGCAAGCAACAGAACCAAGGTTTTTTTGGCAGCCTAAATAAACCTAAAGCAGTGTGTTTACAGTGCACAATGCATGGCTCCAGAAGCAGCATGTGTTAACTAGAGAAAAGCTTCAGACAAATGTGCCTAAGTTGTACTCAGTGCCTGCCTTACCCATGGTGAGTACTGCACCAGGGCATTCTGTCCAGGCTTCTCCCTCAGATGCCTCGCAATTTGAATTTGAATAACTTGCAGAGTTCAGAAGCTCCCCTTGCAGATTCAGAGTTTAAAAAGGCATCTATTTTTCTAAGCATAAACAAAGTTTAAAGAGATTAAATTTTTCTGACAGAGGACTTGACTATACAGTCAACAGCAACCCAGAAGTGCCTCCAGTGCCTTGGAAGCATCCATGAAGCTTCCTGTGCAGGGATAACCAGAGACTATTAATGGTACATTGACTATCTCAAAGACAATCCAGTAAAGGATTGTTAAAGGATATTCAACTGCTCAGTGAAGGGAGTTTTCTTTGCAAGGCCTTGTGCATCTCCCAGAACACTACACGTTTACCGGCCTTTGCAAGTCCGGCCGTGTCTTGGGAACTAAAAGAATCAGTATTAATGCTCATTTCATCAGAGATCCTGCTAATGCAATTGTCCTCAACCCACAAAATCATTCTGCCTTTCTTTGGAAGAAGTGCACCTCTTGACCTGCAGCACATCTTATCTTTCACCCTGAAAACCCTTTACCTTTGCCAACACAAACATTTCTGGAATATATAAAGCAACATTAATATACACTAAAATTTGCCATTTAAAAAAATATTGGGCTTTTATACAGTGTTCAATTCTGTGTACAATTCATTAAGCAACTTTACTCTTCAAAAAGGAGTAGCTGCAAAATTTCCAGTGTGATGCGCAGTAGTGCTGTGAAACCATAAGGGCTAACTTCAGATTTGAAGCATAGCTTGCTACAAAATACAAGAGATTATGGCTACTTTTAGTAAACCTATATTTACAAAATATTACCATAAAATGAAATGAGGAGGTAAAAAATGGATTCAAAGATTATTTTCTCTTAACTTCAACCTGCTCAGAATTAAAATGTCTGTGAACAATGACTAGCCCTTAAAATGTACAGAAATTGCTCCAGAAAAGCGGCAAACATCTCAGCTCTCTGAAGCTCCTTTCCTCTGCATTTCAAGTGAACTTTAAACCCCTGAGTTTTATTACAAGATTTTGTCTACTGCTTCCTTCTTCAAGGCATGATTAGAATCACATAATCATTTGGGCCGGAAACACCACTAAGGTAATCAAGTCCAGGTGTAAATCTGACAGTGCTAAGCCCATGACTAAACCATGTCCCAAAGTGCCACACCTACCCATCTTCTAAATACCTCCAGAAATGGTGACTCAACCACTTCCTGGGTAGCCTGTTCCAAGGTTTGGCATTGCAAGAAAGAAGATTGCTGTATTTTTATGTTTTTGGGAAACCAAGAAGTGCTGTGGAACACACCAAACAAACAGCTAACAAAGCTTTACAAGCCCAGAAAAGATGCAGAGTTTTTGAAATGGGAGATATTTTGGAGATTTTATTTTTTCTATTGTTTTCTTGTGAAAATAAATAAAAAATATTTAAACTTATGAAAACTTATTCTTATGGTAATGATCCAAATTACTTTAACATTTCTTGTTTATTGTCACATCTGCCCAGCCTTTTAAGTTGCTACATTATTCACTACAGCCTATTTAAAAAAATTCAAAAATCCTAGAATTGAGTTTCAGTAATCACATTGAAACAAATTACAGCTGTTATTCTATCGTGCTATCAAATTTGCCAAAGCTACAACTTAAGGTAACTGCAGGAAATCATCATGGTGACTTCTTTTTTCTCCTCTCATCATTCTTCAGCTTTCTGTTCCACTGGTTCCCTAGTTCAGCACCCTTACAGGTAATGCTTACACTTTACTCGCAGTTTGAATTTATTAGTTTTTTAACTTTCAGGTCTTGATTCCTGCTACCCATTTCAATACCAGATGAAAGAGTTCTTCAGTCTTAATCAAACTATCTTTGCCGTCTTTTGGATACATCTATCAGTTTCTAAAAAAAAATAAATAAAAATAAAAAATCCACACACCCA
Source organism: Phainopepla nitens (assembly GCA_013400175.1). Taxonomy (NCBI): domain Eukaryota; kingdom Metazoa; phylum Chordata; class Aves; order Passeriformes; family Bombycillidae; genus Phainopepla; species Phainopepla nitens. The sequence goes on along the minus strand of VXBQ01004624.1, from coordinate 470,879 downwards.
CATCTCATTCTTGCCCCTAAGTGTTTTTGAGTTGCTGTCCCTGCACCATGCTATTTATTATTAGTAATAATATTAAAAACGGAGTGAATGAAATTTCAAAGAAGCTAAAGATTCCTGCACCAAAACCTCAATGAGATTAAGCACTTCCCATCTACAAAACAAGTTATGATCCCTGATCCAAAGAGATCAAAGAGTAGTCATAGGGCAGACAGTAGGTAAAAACATTAGAGGACAGTGGGCAGGCCAGCATTTCCAGCTTACTGACCCAGCAGCCAACACTGTACCACCTTTGAAGCCATCAGTATCATGTGTAGAAAATAACATTCCTAAATCTGTCTCACTGTTACTCAGAGGTAAAAGTCAAGCATCTTGCTTAGAAGGTGTCTGCAGCTCCATTGCTCATATTCTCACAGATTACAGTAGAAATTTTCTAGAGACTTCACACTTTGCTATAAACATGAAGAGATGGAGTCTTTTTAGAGCAAGAAGAGGCTAATTGCATAGAAATTCTCATCTCCCTGGAAAAAGAAAGCTTCATTTTGTCTTTCCTGCTGGATTGTGCTAGTAAACAGAAAGGACTGTTCAATAAAATAAGATTCTGCTTTCATGCAAAAGAAAAGTACAGTTTAGACTACTCAGCGAGTTATTAGTTTTGCATCAAGAAGGACAAGTATATTTAATATCCATAAAGTCAGGAATGGCTAATTTGCAAGCAACGTTTCCAAAGGAACTATTCCCCCCAACCCCTTCCCTACTGCAAACAAGTTTTCCAATGTTGCTTATCTTCTAGCCTTCAGTCACAATCTGCTTAATTTTTGCTGTGAACATTAGTTATCTGTTGTGGTGATGGTTTTGGCAAAACAACAAAAAAGTGGATAGGTAAGAATGAATGCAGCAAAAAGCTACAACAAAGGAGGTTAGAATATCTTTTTAATTCTTTTATTGTATTCATAATGAAAACCCATGATGAAAAAGAAAATTGCTACCTTTCCCTAAATAACTCTTTGACCAGAAAAGTTTTTCAACTTCCCAACAAACATTTCTTGACTCATAAAATTCTTGGCTCTCCAGAAAATAAAATTCCAAGAGGAAATGTCAGAAAAATGCCATTGAAAGAAAATGTCTTCTTTTATTTACTATTTCTAGGGCACTATTCCATTTAAACCTAAGGAGATGGAAGAAGAGCGTAAAAAAGTAATTAGCTTTCAAGCAAGGGGAAAAATTTTTCAAATATGACATTCAGTCATAAAAATATTGCATTTGCTCTAGCAAAAGGAAAATCAAATCACAGGAGCCCTCAGGCCTGGAATGCTGAGCCTGAAGTGACCAATATGGCTTCCAGGGAAAGGCCAATAGAAATAAACTACACTGCACACTATGGATTGTGCAATGCAGGGGAAAAATTGTGCAGAGAAAAAGTGCTTCCTGACCCTTGATGCAATCAGCTTATCCCTCGAAGCATGAGATTTGATTACCTTCATGTCAGTGGGCACAACCATGAATCTCACTGTATATCTTCTAATGCCCTCCACATTCTAGCTGAGAAAGGGATACCAATATAAGAATTTCTAGAACATTTCTATTGTGCAACTTGGGCAATAACTGCAGCAAGAAGTCTATAGCAAAAACATGCACAACAGCATCAAGTGCATGAAAATACAATTGCATTTAGATCTTCTATTTTGAGGAAAAGAAAATACTGTAAATTAATTTCACTCTAACAAATCCCATTATAATTGAATTCCCCATGCCAGAAAAGCAAAAAACCTCAAACCTAAAGCCAAAAGCCCCAGTGAAGATATTTATCTGATAGGAGCTTTAGGACAATCCATACATAGGTATCTGACATGTGGCATACACCCTGTGGTCTGTCCTAAAACTTGAGTGCAGACTTTTGCATAAACCCCCAAAAGCACCCCCCATCAAAACAATCAAATAGGAACATTGCCAGTTGAACATCTGTATCCTGCTCAAAAATACACTGAAAAAGACATGAAATCTGACATGCCTTAACTACAGAAGAACTTCAGGAATGCAGAGATAATGGGTTATGAACATCTTTGGACTACTGCCCTGTTGATAGCACTCTTTCCTCAGTGCACACAGCATTAATTTATCATTCCTCTGCCAGCCACAAGCCTCTTCACCTGCTTCAATGCCAAACAATTTCATTTGAACCTGTACGGAAAGAAGGTAACAAGTCTAAGAAGTTGTACTAATTCTGTGTAAACCAGGTAACATGGTTTACAGCATGCTACCAGCACCATTTCCCACCAGCAATGAGAGTTTTAAGGGATGTTGAGGGTAGAAACAGTGTCACGTGCTGAGCAGAGGCGCAGAGAGCTAAACACTGCAGGCACAGATCAGAGAGCATTAGGGTTACTTAAGCAAAATGGTGAGCTCCTTACTCATGACAAATACTAGGTTTAATGAACTCCCCAGCTCTCATTAAATTTACTAACTCCAGTTCTGGAAGATCAAAGGTTTTCTGGAGCTCATTTTTAATTTTTGCATTTATCTGCAATGTTACTCTCTCCCAGCAAAGTTGGCAGTCTGCTCATGGGTATTCCTTCTCCTCTGAGCACATATAACAGGTAGTAAAACTTGAATACGAGGGAAGGTGGAGGTTACCTCAGCTTTTATAGCTACTTAGGAGGAACTATGAATGGCCTCACCTTTTCTCCTCTTTGTAAACGTGTCAGTGTACTAGGAATAAGGAGAGTCTAAGTACCTAACTGTACAGGAAGAGGAGGACTGGCCACTGGGTCACAATGTTCCAGTCTGATGTCATCTCCAAGACACAGAGGACAAAAAGAAAATCCTCTTGTTTAACAAGCTATACAAGGGAAGCTATTACTGCAGAAATCAGAATTACTACAGTGTTTGCTAAGATGCATGCCTGAGCAAGTACTCATTGAAGACATTCTGTTCAATGCCTTTTTAACAGCAACTGTAGCTGATTAAAAGATTTATAGATAAATATCCCACTCTTTCCTGAATCAGAAGTTTTAGTGAAGAGGCTTATGGATATGTTGCATTCTAGCTTCCATGTTACTAAAACACTACACCAACCTTCCTCTTAAGTTTTACCTCCTCTACTCTGCAAGTCCACCTCTGTAAAGCAGTTACCATATGCTCAACTCACAGCTTGCACTTGAGCTTTCTCTATTTACACAGGATCTAAACATACACTTAAATGCCTTGCTGAAAGAGATGAATTTTTGAGTCATGGACATTATGGAATCAAAGTCAAGGAATTAAGAAGTCCAGAACCTGGATTTGCAGATATACAAAAGTAGAATGGCATGCCTTTAACACTGTCTTGTGAGTCCTTGCTGGGTGGGGTGAATGTGTGCTTGAAAGGACCAAAAAGAAACGACAAAATGTCTTCTTGTTGCCCAAAGGTATTTAATACAGTGGAGCAAGGGGAATATAATCAGCATTAAAGTGCTCTTCATAAATAATGGACAATCTAGCAGCTTTTATCTACTCTGCACTTTAAAATAAAGTTTCTACTGCTGAATACTGCATGAGCAAAAGGTCATTTATTGTGGCTTTTAAATTATACAATTCAGAAACTGTTAGGAAAAAACTTCTATGTTGCGATGCAATAATGGTGAGTTTTGAGTATCTGGAGAAACATGGGCCACCTTAAATACGTATTTTGAAAGTTACCACATACAAACTAACAGGGACATCTTTACCCTGAACTATAACTACTTATTTTTAAGAATGTCCAATCCTATTCATCAATACAGTATTTAATCTCAAGTGAAGCATAAACCTGAATGTACACTCTCCTGAGATGTCAGTTCTAGTTTGCTTTTCTTATCAAAATATATTCTGATCACAGGTCATTTAAGATGTGCATTTGTGACAGCCATTTTCAAGAAATTTATTTTCTGCACATTATTTTAAAGGTGCATTTTATTACAGCCTTTTAAAATGACAATTAGAGTTCCACATAAACAAAACCATTAAGGAAGCACACTGGCGAACAGATGAATTGTCAAGACGAGTTAGAAGTAACCTTAGCTGTGTCCCCTGTGAATGTAAGGCCACGACACAGACCTATTGCTGCATCCAGAGACAGATGCTTTGTGGGTGTAGATCAGCATGACTTTACAGAAGTCAGTCATGTTACATCTGGTTTCTATCAACAGAAGCACCAGTACATGTCTCCTTAGCATCATAACATTTACAACATCCCACACCTATAAATGACCACCACGGGAGCCTGCTGCACATCAGCACACCAAGCATGCCACAGACTTCCAGCCTCAGTAGCACCAAAACAAGTGGCTTCAAAACATCAGCAGGTAACATCCCTTAACCAGAGCTATCCTCAGGGAACTTTTCAGTTTTCTTTCTAACTCCACACTTCCAAACCACACTCTAACAAAAAAACAAAACAAAACAAAAAAACCCAACAAAACAAAAAAACCCCACCAAAACAAAAAACACAAACAAGCCCCCCCAAACAACAAAAACCAAGCAACCATCCCACAAACAAAACAAAAAAATTTCAAAATATGACAATTTATTTTGGTTTTGAAACTAAGGTATTTTCTACATATGGTAACTGAGCTCCAACCCTAAATCCTCTTATTTTATTCACAGTCTGCACTTAAAAAAAAAAAAGATAAGGAAAAAGTTAAAACATGAGAGGACCTATCTGCAGAAGTTAGAAGCAATCTGGGCAAACAGTATCATACAGAGCAAATCATCTACATACAGGCCCCTGCATATACAGATGACAAAGGTGTCTGTGGCAAAAAAAAGAAGTTTATTTATCAAATGACTTATGGCACTTCAAGGAGGAAATCTGAGACACCTGGCAAACCTCAAGATCAATCATCTTTCTTAGCAACAAATTCCAGTGAAAGTCCCATGGAGTGATGGGACATGCATTAAAACACTATGTACTTTGGATTTCAGATATTCTTCTGTGCATTTGTAAAAATAAAATTGATCTTTAGCACTTATTTCAAGTAGGCTTACAGCTTTCTTGAGATCATATGTCCCTCCTACATTTACCAGCAGAAAATTTCAGACAGATCTGTCATGCGTGATTTGGCATTAGACACTTCAACTGCAGCAGTAAGGTTATTTTAAAGAGTCGTGTCTGTTACAGTCTAAACCTTATACAACACACTATCATTGCCAAACATCTAAAATAGTTGCTAAACTCTTTATTTATAGACATAGTGAATGTGGTCCTTAATAACTCTGGTTTACTTAGGATAGTATTCAAAAGCCAATATTGTCACATTTATCTGGGTCTGTCAAACACAAATATCAATTTGGAAGCTGCAAGAAATGCACAGGTTTTATCCTGGCACAGAGACAGATTTTTTCCCTTGGTCAATAAATTCTCTCAAGACATGACATTGAAAAGTTTGAGGTGTATCAAGAGCCAAATCTTACTTTTAAAACAGCTTTTGATGCCTGTTGCTGTGCTAACAGGAACAACGATATCTACTGGCTCTCTTGCTGCCTTTTATATTGCTCTTCTCTCATTACATTTAATGGACTTGGGTGTAAAGATAAAAGAAAAAGCTCTTTATTAGGGAAAAAATTCAAAAGGAAGATGCCTCTGAGGGAAGCAATGCATCTCAGTTTTTTCCCCTGCTTCTGCAAAGAGAAAATGAAACTTGTTGGTAGAGCTTGCCAAAATAGACTGCAGCTGGATTCAAAATATTATCGATGGGTAACTGAAATTTATACATATCGATAAACAGCAACACTCTAGACTAATGAAGATACAGACATGCTCTTCTGTTTGATAGTATCTAACAATTTGTCAAGGGACTGTAATTGAAGCCAAAGACAGCTTGTTTACTCTGTATTAAAATACAGTATTTCATATCACACTTTCAGAATAAATGATACGTCTATCATCTGATATTTAGATAGAGCTTCAGATATCTAAGAGAAAATTATATGTGTCAGTTTAGATGTGCAATCCCACAAAGAATGACCATGATACTTATGTAAAACCAACCTATGGACAATGTCGTGGAATGTAACAACCGTGAAGTCTCCTACGCCAAATCACCCAATGGCAAATGAACTGACTCCTCTAGAAATTATGCAACTGCCCTGCTTCTTATGGAAGAGAGTCAAAGAATAGGTGCTCGTTTCCCCTATTCCACCCTCATCCCTGTGATGCCACAAACTAGTAAGAGAGAGAAAAGAGATGTAGTCATTCTGAGTGCCAGTGTTCTATGTGTAACTATACCAAGAAACGCTTCTTGGAAGAAAATTCTTGATTGAAAAAGCTCAGGTACCACTGAACACACTCCACAGTTCTTAGAGGTCAAACAGATCAACTTACGTAGCTCTCCTACTTTCAGAATTTCACACAGCATCTTTGTCAGCTCAATGCTGCTCCGGCCAAATGGGCACTCATGCTTGTCTTCTCGACTGCTGTTCTCCAGGACAATCTGAAGATGGAATCAAAATGGAAAATAATCAGTTTGAAGAACCCATGAGTTGTGACACTGTTATCCACATCCAACATTTACAAGACATACCAGGCTTAGTCTAGGAAACTGTATGGGGAATTTAGGAAAATGTATTTTCATAAACCTTAGTGTTTCCTGCAGCTAAATGACCTATGCCATTTATGTCATGGCTTCAAACTGAAAGACAGTAGATTTAGATAATAGAAAGAAATTCTTTACTGCCACGGTGGTCAGGGACTGGAACAGGTTGCTCAGAAAAGCTGTGGATGCTCCATCCCTAGAAGTGTTCAAGGCCAGGCTGGATGGAGCTTTGTGTAAGTGGTCAAATGGAAGGTTTCCGTGACCTGAGTTTGGAACTAGATGATTTCTGAGGTCCCTACCAAACCATTCTATGATTCTATGTCTGAAGCAGTCAGCAACACATAAGCAGTGCTGCTCCATGACCAGCTGGGAAGTTTTGCCATTGCTATGCAATGTTGTTGTTATGCACCCCCTGACTTGGAGAAACTGAAGTAGAAGCCAAAGAGAAAGAAACAGTTTCATTTTAAATGTGCTAGTTAAAGGAAATTAGGTAAATTAGTAATAGACAATAACACACCTAGAAGGATCTATAAAACCAAATTGGGACAGAATATTCATAGTTGGATTCTATCTTCAAAGTAGGCTCAAGTAATAAAATCAAACAGCTCACAAAGGAAGAAAATGTCTGCATTCTCTCTATTATGAAAAGAATTTTTGCTTATGTGCAAAACATTTCAGGGAGCTATCACTCTTGTATCAAGCCCATGGATGCTGCAAAAATGACTGAAGGAGAGCCTTTGCATTCTCTATCGAGTAACACTGTAAAACTGGAGAAAATAACTCCTTCCACATTTTTATATCCTTTAAGTTCTGCCAAATCTGATACAGTTGAGATAAAGTTTTCCTTGGCACTACAATTAAATAAGAAATGAAAAGTTATAAAAATACTATAGATTTCACTGGAGCAGTGAGCCTGAAAAAAGAGCAAAATAGGGTCTGGGAAAAAATTAAATGGTCAAAACAAATTTGCAGTAAGAATTGTCTTTTCAGAACAAACTTTGCCGCTTTACAAAAAGAAAAACCTCATCCTAAACAGCTGCTGCATAGCAGAAAGGGACAGAAGAAGGGACAGAAGAAGAAAATGAGTTTCAAAGGTAAGAGATTTTGCCAAGTGCCAGAGAATCCCAGAGGATCTCTAAATTTTTCTCTCAAGCAGGTGTTTAGACATTGCTCTCTGCCTTGCATTCCTCCTGTTTTGTAAGCTCCCATCTCCATCATGGTTTTTGTTTATTTGGCTTTTTTTGTTGTTCGTGGACTTGTTTGTGGTTTTTACGTGTTTAAATCTTTCCATTTTTGCAGCAAAGAAAGCTTTGCAGAGGACTTCAAGGCTGGAATTTCACCCAAAACCAGGAGGAAAGACAGAGGGGAGGAGTAGTTCAATGCTGGATGCCACTAAGAACTTTCCCTCACTCCCCAGATCTTGATTTTGACTGTTTAGGTCTAGAAACCTTTCCTGTGAAGCAGTTACACATGGGAAAAGAGTGAAAACCCTAAGGCAAGTAGGAAAGTTATATGCTTCACACAGCATGCCAAAGTCTCTTCAAAAAGCATCTATTTTAGTCCTACAGTGCAAAGGGCAGCCTCTAGCTGCTCCCAGCCCATCACCCAGGGACGTAAAAGGATGGATGCTCTCTGTGTTACAAGAAAGCGTGATCTCTTAGTTTTGTTTTCCAGTGCTTCCTTCAATTGCTTACACGTCCTACAGAAGCTTAGAAAGTCATTAGGGATATGATATATACTTTATCACCACGAAATTTTACTGGCCTTTTCCAATAGTACAGCGTCATGTTCCAGAGTCTGCCAAGAGGAATTTTCTTTCTAAAAGTTTTGGTTTAAATGGCATGTAATTGCTCCATGTCATCTCTGGGTAACAGTAAGTCAGAGAAACACCGCTGCTATTTTTGTTTTACGTTGCTGTAGCCACTGTTCAAGAAACATGTGAATATGACTTTATATTCTGGATGAGTCATCCTGCTTCAGTCTCTCTCATGGAGGATAGTTCTACACTCAAAAGCAGAAGCAATGACAGAGCAGCACCAGCACAATGGAAAGCTGTGTGTCTCAGTACCGCCCTAAGATCACTTCTCTCATTCTTTTTATTACCCTGTTTTATCTCTCACATAATAAAACATAAAATCTGCATATTGGAGCAGGGGGTTGCTTCGACACAGATTTAGATACAGCAGAGAAACAGTGGTAATAAAATCAATGGAGAGGCAAATTGAAAGGGCAAGGGGGAGGGAGAGGGAAACATTGGGATGTATTCCTGCTTGCTTCTGGCAAATGCACTTCGTTGAGTCTCACATTAACCTGACATATTAACATTTCATGAGCACATAAATATTTAATGGTGACACCATATATGCATATAATGTAAGACAGAATTACAGCAATCAATAAGAATGCCAGAGAAATAGTTAAGGCACTGTGTATTGCTATACAGCAAATTAAATGGCAATTTGAGTAATCAATATGTAAAGCAGTCTTGAAATGTTCCTCAGACACACTCTCTACAAACATCAGGTTTTTTAGCATTTGCTGTACAAAATAAAGCAGTGTTGCCATGTTACATTTCTTTAAGAAAGAAAGACAGACAGCCCTTTACTGCATCTAAATATCTGTAGGCAAATTTGACAGATACAAATCTTCTGCAAGAAACAACAGCAGTAAAAAGGGAAAGAAAAAAAAATAGGTTCTTATAAATATTCAAAGAGAAATCATTCCTAGTCTTTGCAACAGATTTACAACATTCATTATTATATTTGTAATACTCTTTTCACGACTTCACGACTCATATCCTGTTCCAAAGTAAAATGCTATAAATAGAGCTGATAAGGGCATGCTTTTAATGTTATTTCCTTTATCACTCTGGTTACGGAGGAGAAATAAGCAGGGAATGGACACGTTCACTTCATAAACTGGTGAAAACAATACCAGGGAAAGAAATATAAAATACAGCTCAAGACAGAAAACATTTTTTTCTTTCTAGAGAGCATACTCCTGGCTTGAGTCACGTTTTTATCACAACAGTTATTTTAGCACTGGAAGGAAAGTAGTGAGGAAGCTGCAAGCCCACACAACCTTCCTTTAAACAGAGGTCTATCATTAATGCTCATTAAGTGCTCCACCCTATTATCTTCCTCCCCCCCACCCCATCAAAAACCCACAGTCAGTTGCAGATCTTCCAGACATTTCACAATCAGCCTCTATAGTGGTTAAATTTTGCTTGAGGAAAACAAATATTCAAAAGCAGAGATCATGGACATTGCAGTAGAATGCCTGGCACCACAGAATCTCAGAATCATTTAGGTTGGAAAAGACATTTAAGATCATCCAGTTCAACCATTAACACAACATTGCTAAGTCCACCATTAACTAAGCCATGTCTCTAAGTGCCTACATCTACATGTCTTTTAAATACCACCAGGGATGGTGACTAAACCACTCCTCACTCCCCAGGGCAGCCTGTTCCAATCATTGACAACCTTTTCCATTAAGAAATTTTTTCTAGTATCCAACCTAACTTTCCCCTAGCATAACTTGAGGCCTTTTCCTTTTGTCCAGTTGTTTCTTCCGTGGGAGAGGAGAACAACAAGGAGAACCTTGCTATAACCTCCCCTGAGCCTCCTTTTCTCCAGGTTAAACACCCCCAGCTCCCTTAGCTGCTCTTCACACATCTTGTGCTCCAGACCCTTCCCCAGCTCCTTTGCCCTTCTCTTGACAAATTCCAGCACATCAATGTCCTTGCAGTGAAGGGCTTAAAACTGAACACAAGATTCAAGGTGTGGCCTCACCACTGTTGAGTACAGGGGGACAATCACTGTCCTGGACAAAGTATTGCTGATCCAATCCATGATTTTATTGGCCTTTTTGGCCACCTGGGCACACTGCTGGCTCATATCCCATCTTCCTTCAGTACTGTCTTGACACTGGTTTACTTGGCTGTCCTTTTTCCTGTCTTCAGTCCTTGTGAAGTTACAGAATTGGGTAGGTCAAACATGGAACTGTAGCTTATAATACACTAGATGCTATGCAGTTAAAAACCAAAATGAGCTCATAGTATAGGAGTATTAAATTCTGCAGATGCTCTTCTCTTCCTCTTGTGTCTTTGATCAATACTGCCCATTACCATGAGGCAGAAAAAAAAAATCTACCATAATGTGCAGTGTTCAATAACAACATATACATTTCCTTAAGGGAAAAACAAAAAAGTCCAGACAAAAATCTCAGTAGCAAAACAAAAGAAAATTACCAAGAAAAGGCAGACAGGAAAAGCCTTAGTGATGTGCTTTGTAAAAATAAACAAGAACAAAACAATAGCAGCTCAGAAAATGGAAGGAAAAAAGATAAAGTGAGTGAGAGAAGCATTGAATGAGGAGAAAATGAAGGAGATGAATTGACTAGCAGAGAGGAGAAAGGAAGAGGTTTAAAAATGTTTTTTAAAAATGTAAGGAGGTGAAATTTTTAGGAAATCAGTGTTATCCATTTTCTTGACAGCTCTACAGATGCAAGTCTGCAGCCTCTCAAGGCATGAGAATTTGACAGTGTTTGTAATAGAATACAGTACATTCATTATTATTTTAAATTATCTACTATATACATCCATCTATCTATGGAACTAAATCCAACTGGTGCCCAGTCACAAGTGGTGTACCCCAGTGGTCAGTATTGAGCCTAGTCCTGTTTAATGTCTGTCAATTATTTGGATGAGGGGATTGAGTGCCCCTTCAGTCAGTTCACAGATGATGCCAAGGTGCATGGGAGTGCTGATCTACTGGAAGGCAAGAAGGCTCTGCAGAAGGATCTTGGCAGACTGGATGGATGGGATGAAGAAGACTGTATGAGGTTTAACAAGATACCTACCAGTGGCCTGGCTGTAAAATAAAAATAAAAAATTTGTTTTTAAATCTAATTAAAAAAACGCAAACCTATAATAAAGAAAATAAATATGCATAAGATGCAGATATGCAAAATAAGTAAATAAAACTATTAAAAGTTATTTTTTAATTTAAAATAAAATAAATTTAAGTGTCATGCCAAGATCACGGAGGAATAATGCAAATTCCCTAGTAGCAAAAAAAAGAAAAAAAATCCTTACAAGACACCAACCTCAAAATCAAAAAGATTTTCTAAATTTATGGCAGTGTGCCTTTATGACTTTCCATTGAATTATTCATTCAGTCTGTCACTACCTCAGGAACCCAAAATAGACCCTCAGAAAGGCAGTGGACTAAGTGAAGGATTTTCCACACTTGACAATCATGGGTTTTAAAGCCTGCATCAGCTTCAGTAGTGAAGCTTATACCTACAACTAAGAGTTAATGATTTAAAAAAGGCAAAATTTTGAAGACAGGTACCTTCAAAAGCTTCCTCATCAAAATCCAAGAGGCTGAAACCACCAGACAGAAACATTTCTCCTTCACTGGGAAGAAATATCGACTTAGCCAGTCCCTTAATCCTTCACATTAAAGATGAAATTGTCTCAAAGCATATTGCCCATGGCAACTGCAGATGTAATTCTCAGATTCCTGAGCCAAAACTAGAGCTTGGCAATGAAATAGAGATTCATTGTGATTAGGAAATAAATACAGAACTGAAAGATAGGCAAGATCCACTGTAGCTGCATTAATACTTCTAATAAGTCCCAGAGCAGGCAATTCAACGAATATTGCTGCACTATTAAAAAGGAGCATTTCCACAGATCAATTTTGTAAAATGGTCCTGTCTTAATAGAGAACAAGCTTTTTAGCTGTCTGCTGCAGGTTAATATCAAGAGGTTCAGAGAGCTAGTTGGTAGAGATCATAAAAACCTCCTTAGACCCAAAATGAAAGGTCAAGCAGCATTTAAATATCCAGAAATTGCAGGAATGCTCTTTCTTTTCTTGACATTGCTTTTCTTTTTCCTAAGCCTCCTTATCACACATAGTAGGCTTCACCATTCCCTTTTCATTTTAGGCGTTTTAGGTAACTCTAAGAAGCAAATCTTTAAGATATGCTTCCTGAGAATGGTAAGAGACTACTGCAGACATACTCAGTTTCCATTCATCCCCGTCACCAATTTTGCTGTCTTCCTAAGGTAGCTTGTCATTGCTTCAGCATCAGTCTTCTTCCAACATCCTTCACCCTGCACTGTCCCCTCTGATGCTGTATTTTTAATTTCCTATGCTTCCTCTCTCCCTTATCTCACTCTTCCTTGACTGTCCTGAGTCATTATAGAAATTTCTCAGGGCAAAGCTAAAATAAAACACCAGTTATTTCTGCCTGCCTCTGGAGGACACTAGAATTGCAATTTAAAAAAAGATCTGAAAGAAAAGTTGAGATCTTCAACAGATATTGAAAATTAAGAAAGGAACCACTGATAATTTTCCAGAAAAAAGACAAGCTTTTTTTCTGGAAAATTATGATGAAGTTATACTTCTCAAACAAATGTAGTGCAAAACTATCCCAAGCTAAATATACATGGTTGTGCAGGTGCTTACCTAACAATAAATTTTTGTTCTCATAAAAACACCTTATCATGAAGCATGACTGTAATTTTTATTTTCCATCTAAAGATAAATATGCAGTGGTTTGCCTTGTATCTTCCTCCTTTTTTTGCAGAAGAACCTTCTTCTTCTTCTCCCTATGAAGAACCAACCAAATAAGCATAAAGCATGGTGGTAAGGCCCAAGATGAGAAGGCTCCATTGCTCTGTCATCTTCAGAAGTGGCACCAGGATGTGCTCTTCACTTTGCATAGTCACAGGTGTGTGAGAGGGATTTGGTGTTGAACTGGTCCAGTTTGAAAACTACCAGTCAGGTACTCCTCTCCCTCCGTGCCCCCTACAAATGTAAGTAGGCAATGCTTTTCCTGAAGTTCTCTCCTAGCTCACCAGTGGCAGAGGTAGAAGGCAGAAACCTGCAGTAGCTGCAGAAGATAGCAAGTTTTTTAATTTTCTTTTCTTTCGTAATGTAAAACAGGCTCTGTGGGTGCCCTAATGTTATTGTGGTATGGCTACATGAGAAAAACATCAATCTTTATAGCACATCAATGAGCCTGACAGCCAGAGTCACATCACAAATGCTCTGGACATGGAGTAAATGGGAAAGCCTGTGGCAATCAAGAGCTAGTTTTCTCTCCTCATGCATACACATCTCAGCTTTGCAGGCGGAGGGACTGTGGTCCCACAAAAACTGCCCCAATCTTTGTATGCTACTGCTGCAACCCACGGTGTGATTCAAACCTTTTGAGGACAGTTGCTAGGCTTGCAACAGTTTCTGCGTCCTTTGGATCAGGATGTTATTTAAACAACAGCTTCCATAAACTTGGGAAAGTTTAGGCATGCTATGAATGGTGGAAAGTGATTTGAGCACATGCAGGACTGTAAGATGCCATATGTATCCCACTGCACATTGCACACAGGAATGCAGAGAGTGCCATGATTCCCTGATGATTCTCTTCCTCAGTGCTAATTTTGTGTTTATGCTGCAATCAGCCACTCCAGGATTTTGTATCTTTAACTGCAGAGGGACCCATCTCAATCCCCCTCAGTGATGGAGGCTCTCAGGGTTGTCATGAAAAGGACAAACATCATGTGATGTTTGGGAAGAAACAAAAAAACGCAGGCAGAAAGACACTTAGATATGTGAGTGGAAGGTAAGAACAGAGAATGGAAAGCTAGCAGAGAAAAGACAAGAACATATTAATAAGGTGGGAACCTCGCTTAAGCAACTAGGTCTCTTTAAAAAACGCATTCATTCATGAGCCTCACCAAGAAGACTCACGTAAAAACCTCACTTTTCTTTCTACCTTCTCCAGAAAAACAAATAAGTTACATGTCTTTTCCTACCATTTCTGGGAGGGGAGGAAAGCATGGCAGAAATGAAGCTCAATTTCATTTCAGAAAATGCTGAAATTATATGTTGGACTCTTCATATCTGATCAGGAGAGAGCGAGTAGGCACGAGGAAAATTTGTGAATTGACGGAAGGATGTGTAGGCAGCCTCCTATACAACAACTGCATGGGTTAGAAAGTATACGGCAGACAGTCTGACTGTGACTCAACCCATTTAAGTTCTGAAAGGTCTCTGCAGGATGCCAGGAATCTTCCTGCCTGCATCACTGGCACTTGCAAACAGCACCTGCTCCTCCTCCCTGACTTCTGAAAGCTTCAAATGCAAAAGAGCTCCCTCCTCAGCCTCCCCAAATGTAACTGCTGGGGAAGAAGTGTCCCTGCATTACAACTGAATAACCAAATTACCAGGTCAACAAATTCAGGGGAAGGGTGATTTTCTACCACTGACCATAAACCAAGTCAACTTTTAATTTTCAAGTAATCAAAGTAATTCTTGGTGCAACCAAAGTCCATGTGTTGGTTTTTTTATTCGTAACATTGTAGTAACTTTTAAAACTTGTTTTAAATGCAAAACCAGAAAAATCTAAGAGCATACCACTAAGTACCTTAGACATAACTCACAAAAATTTAGTAGCATTGGATCCATTATAAAATGGATCCAATTTTCAGCATGGATTTCAACACTGTTTTCCCAGCCCAGTGATAATCTTTTATACGGAAAATCTTACATGCAATATCAAACAAATATTTGAACAAAGTAGATAAAAACAGTAGGAAAAGGGATAAACTTTCTCTTCGGCAGATGAGACTTGAATTTCAGGCTAGAGTAAAATGATATTTTTTCCTACAAATGAAGAGCCTACTAGTCTAATAAAGGGTAAAGAACTGGGCATAAACTTAGGCAGCCAGCTGGACAGAACCCAAAATAGGTGACCAGCCAATGTTCAGACCCAAAGCTGCTAATTTTATTTGCATTTTCTGCCTGAAGCACCAATCCCTTATGCTTAAACAAAATGACGAGACACAGTATGTGTCTTCTCAAGGGAAAATCTGACCCCGAAGTTGCAGGGAGTCCTGCTGAAATACAGCTTGTCAAAAACACAGAAGAAAAATACAGACAAGCCACAAATTTGTCAGTCATCAAAACCAAATTCATTAGAACGAGACAGGTTTTTCCAAAGGCCCTCTTTACACTCAGAAAAATTAAAAGGCACACTGCTACAAGTTACCAGTATGAAAAATTTCAAGACGTCTGTACTGAATAAAGTCTGTCTTCAGTGGTAACTTATAATTTTATTTTTAAAATTAGTAGAATGTGAAGCTGAAGTAGGTTTGGAAAGGAATAAATTGAAAGTGGGGGAACACATGACTTGTCTGCTACAAAAGAACAAAAAAATTATCTGTCACAAAGCTTTATTCCAATCATTTTCTTCTCTGTTAAATTTAATTATACACTCTAGCTGTCCTATAATTATGGAGCTTGGGAAGCTGCCAATTATTTCCTGTGGAAAAATTTAAAATTTCTTGCAGAAATTTAACATTACTTCCATCAATGCATTCCATATCCTATGTCGTCACCTTCTAAACCCCAAACTTCTGATGATAGTGATTGATTATTTAAGTGCAACATGAAACAAACCCAGTCTATATCAGTCACTGATAGCACCAGACAATTAATTAAAGAGAAAGAAAAGATAACTCAACAGGAAACTAATTCAATAGGACACTTTTTAAAAAATCAAATAATAGCACCACACAGTGAAAGAGAACATGGGGGCTTTTTTCCTATTCACTAAACAACCTTTCTGCTGGAGGCTCCAGTCATCTTGTATGGCAAACTAAACCCCGAGATTCAAAATCTGTTCACTCAATGTTTGTATAAACGCTGTGTTTATCTGAAAGAAGACAGCAAGTAAGGAAAACATATTGCTGCAATTTCAGGAAAAAGTATACAGGGAAAAGGTGAATGAAAGAATTGGATTGTGGGGAAGTAGTTAAAAAATAATAAAACCGGGGGAAAGTGTGGTTATTTTTGTTTCCTCTTTCACCGTGTGACACTCACATTTTGACCCTGAAATGCCTTTTGCTTTCAAGATGCAGACTTACCCATCTGCTGCAGCGCCTTCACACCCATATTCTTTAACAAATTGCAATTGTATTTACTCTTCCTACTTTAGTGTGCTGAAGTACATTAGTTCTCTACTGGTCTTTGAAGCCCCACTGTCAGCCACCAAAAGGGCACTTCAGTTTCAGACATCCTTCCTACCTAATTAATCTATTTATTATGCAAATTACTTCTAAGCAGAATCTCTTATGAGAGGCAGAACAAGGATTGAAAAGGGAAGAGATTACTTATTGACTGTATTTTCTTCTAACTTCTGCTTATCCATTGTTCTCATTAATACAAGAAGTAAGGGTCATGCAGCAGGGGCATCCTAAGAGTCGCAGGTCAGACTGCAGGGAATGTGCTGCCCATTAAAATGCAGCACTGCCAATACACCCTCTGAAACCATTATGACTTCCGGATAGTGTCTCTGTTTAATACATCACATTCTATCAGGGAAAACGTCAGATATTCCCAGTTTGTTTTAAACCAACTCTGATTTTAAGCCTCAATTTCTAATTACTGCATAGCAGAGATAGTATCTGGAGTTTAGGAATTAACCCATGGCACAGGAATCAATTGCATTGCAAAGAGCCAAGTTGAAAATAATCTCTCCTCCTGGAACCAAACTATTTCATAGTATCAACCATAGAAAGAGAAGAGCTCCAGTCCAGCAAATTTTTCAGGATGCAAGTGTACAGCTGACTGTATAGCTAACAATTTCTTGTGGAAACATTAGCTTGACCACAGGAGGAATTTTATTAAGGTACAGGAATAGAAATACATCTGAAAAAATAAGCAAGGTCAACAGGCTGTACAAGTAGAGCAAATTGGCGTTGTGGGAGCTTTGGGAGCCGAAGGCCATGAAGCAAAGGTAATTTTAGGTGTGAAATAAGGAACTCGAAAAAGGAACAGGCATGTCGGGGCCCACAGGAAACTACTGTACAGCAGCTAGAGAGTAAAGGAGATGGAGAGATAGAAAGTAGGTGTCTTTTGCAATCAGTGACTATCAACACTGTAGGAGTTGCACAACACCATCATCTCAGAGGTGTCCTACTGCGCCAGCAATGCTGTATAAACACTAAGTAGAACTCCTCAGAGTGGTGGATAGACTAACATACTCCCAAAGCACATTTACAGTCCCCAAAGCAGCTTTAGGCAAGCAATCGAATCTGAGAGTGCCTCTGCAAGGCACTTCTAGTGGATGTGTACTCTTTCTCCGGAGGGAAATACATGAGGCACTCAGGCACTCTCCTAACAGGAACCACGCAGGAATAAAAACAGGCAGCTCAAAACAACAAAAACTCTTAGTAATGCAGCAGCAAAAATACTGCATTATAGAAACAGGGCTGAGCCAGCAGCAAAATCCTTTCCAAAAAGTGGCGAATTACGTGCTTCACTGAATCCAATTTTTAAGACAGCATTTGCAACATCAACATAAAAAAGAAAAAATTGACAGATGTCAATAAAAGCTCTATTTCAACAGAATTTTCATCCTCTTTCAAAATTTTAAGACTTCTTCTTTAGAACATGTCTGACCCATTTGGAAGCACTGGCGTCTAAACTTAGAATTTTCAGAAGTATGAAGTAGCACAGTCCAGATCTTATCAAATTTTAATGAGCAACAGTAAGTAATTCTCTTTTTATTAAAAAAAAAAAAAAAAAAAAAAAAAAAAAACCAACAAAAAAACCACCACTCTATTCAGTATAGTTTATCCAGAAAACATGCTCCTTGTTCATTACCAGGGACAGCCCTTCATTTCAGAGATTTATAGGGATTGATAAATACTGCTGTATCGCATTACTACCACAGTGTATTTTTAAAGAGTTATTGCTAGATTCAGATGGATCCATTTAAAGAGCAAATCCTACAATCTCATCATCTGGTATTATGTCCATGGATATCGGCAGCCCCTTGGCAAACCTATTAGAGCTTTGACACCAATTTACTTCAAACAAAAAACAGATGATAATGTGTATTAAAAGACCACTCTTTTACTGGAAATGAGTGGTGCATCTACTGTTTTCTTGCTATGCACAAACTTCTTTAAGCAGGTTTGCATGAGCATTTTTCTTGGGGAATTAAACCATCCCTACAAACTCCAGACACTGACTTTTGGGACTATCCTCCACTGTTATCTGTGCCTGCTCGGTTTATGCTTGGCAAGTACTTGATTTCAATAAAGTTCAGAAAAAGTTGCTCTGTTCAGAGGCAGGTATTAGTCAGCCGTATGCCTCTTCTTGTAGGGATGCAACACATAACCTGCTCTAACTACCTTTGAAATAACCTTGAAATAATGTAGGAAGTGGAGTGGGCAGGGGGCAGGAAGGGGTTATACAAGTAAATCATGATGCTTTGTACATATTTTACTCCCAGTATGACCTCTCCTGTAGCAGTAGCTTTAGTGGAAGAATCTTAACTCTCAGTCCCCTGCCAACTCAAAGCATTTGATCGACAAATCCTCCTTTCCACAAAACAAAACCTGTCAGTTTTTGGTAGACTTGGTGCAGCTCAGAGAATTCTGCATAATTACTCCTTTCCAAGTTTATGGTCATCCATTATGGATCTGACAAAGGCACAGGCTCATTTCTCTTCTCTTTGCAGGCCTAAGCAAAAAGGAGTACTTGCAAAAAGTAATATCTAGAATATTTGACTCAGCAATGACAGATAAGACACCTGTACAACTTTCTCCCAGAGCTTTCACAGATTTACATCATGTTTTACTGTCATGTGGTTTGTCTTCCTAGAGTTTGTTGTTAATGATATCAGAATTTTGAATCTCCCCTTCAAAGTCAACTGCAAACAGGACATAATTACTGCAAACAGGCAACTGCAAAGATCTCCATGATGAGAGGAGGCCTTACCCGAATATAGGCATCCTGGTGATGTTTAGCAAAGTACAGCATGTTGTCGAGGGCCAGCATTCCAGGAGGGGTCTGTGTGAAATCCATTGCTGGGTTTACATGATTCTGCAAAAAGAGAGCAAGATCACTCCATGAGCACCTTTACAAAAGCTATCAGTTCTCCAGTGCTGGTGAGCACCGTGTTAGAGTGCTGTGTCTAAAAACGTCCAGCAACAGAGCTCCTTCCGCTGAGCAGAAAACTCTTAACAAGGAAATGTCTCAAGCCTCAAAGAACTCTGAAACCAAATGCTGACACTATGAGGTTGGCACGTCAGTAATTCACTTCTGCACCTAAGGAATGGAATTTCCCAAAGGATGAATGCTTCAGAAGCACAGACTCCCACGTGTTTTGTGGCAGATAGACTCCTTGGTGGTACTACAGACTAAAAGTACTTAAAAATACAGATAATTGAGCCAACAGACACCAAAACACCTATTTATACAACTGCTATGGAGTGATTTCAAATAAACCACAAAAAAGGAGAAAAAAAACCCTACCAGACTAAATAGCTTTATAAAGTCTATTTGATCTGATGGACTCCTGAACACAAAGGGACTCAAATAAAATTTTATATGAAACAGATTCATCTTGGGGAATTCAGGTATATTTTTTTGCTTTATTCTGAACCTATGAATTTCATCTATGGAACTAAGGAATAAACATACTATATATAACCAGAATTTTTTAGCTTCCACATGCACATACATATTACAGATGTTCAGTTTCACACACTACATGAAAAAACTACAGTCACCAAAAATATTCATTAACCCAGCTGATGAAATGTACATTTGAATAAGCTTCATGTAGTTCATGGTTTAGAATGAAAATTTGCCTGGCTACACCAAAGAAGCTGCCCAGAAGTTCCAAGAAACTGTCTCCATCAAAAAATGCCTCCCTTTTGCTATTCTCTTTTTATCAGTATCACCTTTGCAATGTCTCCTTCTCCACTCATCATTCTGACACAGAAAGATATCCCTAGCTCCTTTGCAATGGCATTTCTATTCTGCAAGACCCAGCTGATGTGGACTTTAAAAGTGCATTTACTAGCAAACTGGCAAAGATCAGCACAGATTTCTTCCATTACTCTGTTTCTGCAGGGTGCTCAGGGTCTGATCCACCCACTTCACTGATAAAAGCATGGGTTTTACTACTTTTCCTCCTGTTGAGTCTGTCAGGTCATGAAGTGGTAGAAATGAGTGATTCTACTTTTTTTGCCCATTTTAGCTTCAGATGTATCATATGTTGGTTTTAGCCGGTCAATAATACACAATCATATAAAAGATTAAAAATAGTAGAAAGCAAAATTTATACATTAAGATGCCTGCTGCAGCTTCAAAAGTAGACAAGTGTATTAGTCTGAAGATGGCATGCAGAACCTGTTGGTTGTACATTTCCAGATTAGGGCTACCAGTGTACAAGCAAAACAATCACAGGCTAATTAGGGAATCAAGAGGATGCTTGGAACCCTAGATTTCATACAGAAAGATCTATGTAGTAAGTATTTCAGAAGAGTAGTTGTAGTTTAGGAAGGGAAAACAATGTCTTACTGAGTTGTAAGTTCCAAAAATTTCCCTTTAAACTTTTTTTTTCACTTTCATCTGTTCATCTGAATGACAAACAGTAGTCTTGCATGGCTATTTCCCCAACTCAACCTTTCATCTTCCACATTGATGCATTTATCAGTCAGAACATTTAAAGTCAGTACAAAACTGCTTCACACATATCACAAGCCCAACAGACTTCAGCTTCCGGGAAGAGAAAACTTCCTTTCCTACAATTTTCCAGCATTTCAAAAAAGGGTATTTTAAGAGAGGCTGAGTGTCACAGACACACAAATGCCCCCCCAATCCAGCATGAATATCTTACAGATCCTTCTCTGCATTTGAAGCCGCCTCCATTTTAGCCATAAGTACAAGTCCTGAGGAATACCACTGGACACTCTATGGAGTCATTATGTCCATGAGGTGCATTCCTCAGGAAAGCTACTGGGAACCACAGGAAGCACCAGTCAACAGGGAACCCTACAGCACCAGTTTTACAAAAAATTATGCAAGTAGAACTACAGCATAGGGCTGAACATGCACTCTTGGCTCCCATGCTATAGCACAGGTAGGGTACACTTGGATAAATACCTGACAAGTATAGAGAGTTTTCAAGACCCAGCTACATTTCTCCAGCTATTAAAATAGTAGTACTTATTTCACTAGCATTTACAGAGGTAAAATAAAAAGTCTGACCTACTGTTGCTTGAACAGTTCTTTCCTTTATCCCATTCTAAATCAATAAAAAAACAGCAAGGACGTGAGGAATCTCATGACACTTAGTAAGGATGACTCATTTTGTCTTACCATCACTACTTGCTCAATGTTCGATCAGAAAAACCATCTCCCCACCACTTTTACTTTATCTCCAAGTCAAGCCTATAAACCCAGCTATTTTCAGTTTGTTTCTGTTTTTCAAAAGTTTCTGTCACCTGAGATCCCAGGATAACTAGGGCTTGATCTTCAGCTCTGCTTATTTAAATAACTAGAAATACAGAAGCAGATAATAGCTGAGGATCCACTAGACAGTTCTGGCATGCGTGAGACAATACACTACCTTCAATTACTCTTCAAATTCAAAAGGAATGTCAGACACTTTGTTCCCTTCCTTCTTTCTCCCTCCCCTTAAAATCATCCATTTCCTAACATGATGAATATTTGTGGTTGAAATATTAAGTTATTGAGAGTGGGTTTAGAAATGAGATACAAAGCTAAATTATCTAAAATGCTGTAGTGAATAATTCAGAAGTAGGCAAACACCCCACCTACAATATAATTTATTAAATATATGGAACACAGCCCTCAGGCATATTTATTGCATGCATTTAATACAAAATCTATGGCATTTTTTGCTTTATTAAGAGCAAAGAGTAAGAAATACAAATGAAACAGACTTTTTACCTCCAATTTTTCAGATAATTTTTTATTTTTTTCCAGTAGGCTGGGTAATAGCTTTGCATTTTTCAGCTTCAGCATCTAAGCAGTATTTAACAGCTTATGCTCTTATGCCATACATGTTAACATACCAGAACATTCAAGAATTTGTTAGCTAGCTCAATAGGATATTGTGGAAACAAGAATTCATTGGTTTTGATAAGATGAAAACTCAAAAATCACATCTGCTTATGCCATTAAAAAAAATAAATTAAAAAATCACATGTGTTTCACAATATGACATATTCTGGCTAAATCCCAGTGCAGTAATTACATTCAGACAGCCTAGCATTCTAATGCAGCTTTGGCTGTGTAAAGCTTTCTTCTTTATCCTGAATGGCTTCACTGTCTTACTCCTGGCTTCCACAGCAATCTCTGAGGGATGTATAGATTTCAGAGCTGGGTACGTGTCCTCATGCCGAGGTGCCTCATGCCTTATTCACAGTAAGGGTGCACTGTTTGTTACTGCTAATGGAATAAGGACCACTCATTCCTTATATTACCCTAACAACAGTATCTTCCACGTGAACACACTGAAGCACAGGAACTATTTATTTCCCTGCATTTCTAGGCCATTAACATACAAATTTATTTCTGTCTTGACAGGTATTGGCAGCTTATCACTGATTTTGCACCGGTGCTGTGTGCAGCAGCCATGTAAATCAGTCACCAAACCATGCCAGTCTGTCCTGAAAGCAGTATGGAGCAGGTGCTAGAGCCAGCAATAGTTGTTTTCCCAATCCCAAAGTCGCTCAGGTGAATCCCTATTCTGCATGCCTCACTTCTGTAAGGGGCATGACAAAAACACACCAGAAGTTTCCAGGGAAGAGTCAGGACTGCAAAAGAACTGATGCTAGAACAACTTCCAAATGTCACAAGAATCCAGTTTTAATGGCTTTCTAAAATGAACACTCTCAAAACTGGTCCTTTTTTTTTAAAGAAAAAGGAACAATCTGTCTACCAAGGTAACAGCGAGGACAGTAATTTCTTTCTCCCATCTTCAATTACTCGCTTACTCATTTTCTTCTTCCTTTTAAATCTGAACCACTGTTCTGTGGGCTAGGAAGGAAAGCAATTACCCACCTGGTTCTACAGTACCTCTGCAAAACCTTCCCTGGATCAAATCAAGAAATTACAATAGCACATACGTGGAAGTTTGCTCCTCAGAACTCAGGACAAGAAGAGTGGGAACTTTTTAAGTGAGATTTACAGTGAATTATGAATTGACAAACTTATGCTAAAAGTATCAACGAGCACAAAGACTCACCATTTACCCCTTCCATAAATAAACCTGGAGTTTTACATGCAAAATGTTCCCATCTGTTCATTTACACAAGAATTACAAATAAGGAAAAATACTACATTAAACCAACATTTGTGAAGAGGTAGTCAGCTAAAATTCTTAATGAGGAAATATTTTTGTCTTTTTATTTAACAGCACTATATTCAAAGAGATGATGATGTTGCATACCACTTCCATCATCACACTTATTGAGATATAACAGTGACTTGGGAATTTTCAGCCTCTTTGTAATCAATGAAAGCATGAACTAGCAGATTTGTTTCTCTCTTCATAACTATTTAAATAGCAAATGTGATTTTTTTTTCCTTCCAAAGCCTATTTTTTTAATTTACTACAGAACTCAGTGCTAGAATGAAAATGTATCTTGAGGATTCCTGAATAAAAAAAAACAACCAAACAAAAAAAACCCAAAAAATACCAAATGAAACCACAAAACCCCCACACTCTAATGCATTTGAGAAGTATCCAAAGCTCAGTAACTGCTATATATTTGAAAGAATATGAAGAAAATAATTTAAGATACTCTCAATGCAAGTAATTTAAATCACATCCTCACTATTCCACCACATATAAAGAACTCCAGTATATTTCTACTGAATATAATTTTTACAAAGGTTTATATCTGCAAACAAATTATATCTGGAAACAATGATGGTGGTTTTTCCTTAAACAATTTTCTAGCTCTTTTTAGCTTTGTGTTTTGGCTAATATTTGTCTATTTTTACTAGCAGTTAGAAATTTTGATATTTGTTTTTGATTTTTGTTGTTATTGATGTGACAGCTTTTGGATACATATTAGTAGACTATGTTATCCTCCAATAATGAAACTCATTCCTATCTAGGTAACATGTTAAGTAACAGATTTGCTGGATGAAGTTTGACGTCACCAATATAAATCCGACCTTCTCAAGAGCAAGGAAATTTTAAATACAATCTGCACATCATTTGCCCTACAAAAGATAAAAAGCAATAATTTGATTACCATTTATCCTTAATTCATTGAGCTACTATGTAATCTAATGTAAAGAACAATAGAGTTCTATGTAAGTCACCATCAGAAATATGTCCCAATCATATAAAGATGCTATAGTGGTAAAAACTGCAAAAATCTGAATGTTAAGGAGGTGCAATTAAATCACCTAAAAATCACTAAATAGACCATAACAGGCATGTCAAAAGCACTACATATTTCCAGTCATTAATAAATTAGACATTATAAAGCTAGACAAAAAGCTGTTGCATAATTCTTTGTATTTTACACATGCCTACATTACATGGAGCTAATGCTTTGGATTCCAAAATCTTAAGCCCAACAAGCTGCCAATAATTGGAAAGTCTAGAAGAATCCAAAATGACTGCTGTAACTCAGATGATAACATCTTGTCCAATGCATGAAAACTGTGAGCCATCTTTCGAGTTTTATTTCAGTTAATAAGAACAGATTTTTAAGTTAGATGCCTGTTTAGCACTTCACAGATCATCAGCTTCTTACTATTGAAGTAAGGTTTACTGGACAAAATTAGTTATCAAGCAGTAACATGTCATGCACTCTTTCACGGATATATAAAATGAATCAATGGGATGTGGTCATTTCAATTAAATTTTTTCAGCATGGAAAATTACTTTCGGATATCTCACCATATCCACTAAGCTTAAAGAAAAATTGAATAAGCAGTCAAACATCCAGTTGCAGATATAGTTGTGATTGGGTCAAAAAACTAAAAGCCATACTAGTTTATTTACTGAGATCGCCAGATCACTTTACAGCCAGACCCTGCCAGATTTCCTGTTTACCCTGACTTTTTGGGCAAAGTCAGTCCACTTTAGATTAAACTGCTGCCGGGTGAGATGTGAGCTAATACAGATGGCTTTCACTGCAGGGAATTAGGGACCCTTCCCATGAGACTCTCTAGAGACTCACCTGCAAGGATGTGAAGCAGGTGTCCCTCCAGCCAGGGCTGCTGGACAGCAACCAAGAGCTACAGCTTTCCAGACAGCTCCAGCTCTTACCAAATCACGACAGACTATATTACCCACACCCTGGCCAGCAAGCCACTTTCGTATTGTTTCAACTACAGCACTCATGACGTACACTGGGAAGAACTGGCACAAAGCACACCCAACCTCAAAAGAACTACTGTTATAAATATGAGCTTTTTTATGACTTTGGAATGTGTTGGGAGATGACTGGTTTGATTTTACCAACGTCATTAAAGCAGTTTGCCTTCTCTATACAGATAGAATCTAAGGCATGAATTCACATCCTGCCCAGCAGGAGAAATATCAAGATAGCAAGAAGACAGTTATGTGAGAAAACAGTGTGAACAGTGCTAGCAAGAACAGCAAGCCGAAGAAATTAATCTATCTACACTTGAATACTGAAAAAAAACACAGATTAAATGTTTGTGACTACCCACAAGACTCAAAATCTACCTCAGCAATTTTATCTCTGTGACTCCTATCAAATGCGTCAATTAGCTAGACTTAGTGTTCCTAAGTCAAATTTTGAAAAGCTTTTTTTGAGCTTGGAAAATCTTAATGCCTGTTCAGTAAGGTAGATTGTGACTTCCACTCATTATTTAAGTATAATGGCTCCATAATTCAGGAGAAATTCAGATGTCTTCAACAGACCTTTTTCACAAAACTTAAGCAAAAGATACAAAATAGTTAATGAGTGTACATATATATTTTAGCATATGCTCCAAACAAAGTAGTTACATTGCCTAATCTCCAGATCTTTTTATTAAGTAAAATGAAAAGTTCAAAACCAAATTGTGCAAAATCTTGGGCTGCTTGAATTGGAGTTTTCTAAGCCAAAGATGACTACAAGAGCATACGTTTCATTTTTTTAGTTACGCTCCAGGCAGTTTTACCTAAACTTTTTGACATAACATTGCTTCTGAAATTTAAGGTGCATTAATTAAAACAACTTTCAATTATATTTCCTTTTAAAGAAAAATTATTTAAATTATAAGCAATAAAGTAAGATCAAAGTCAGTCAAGCAAAAATAATCACTGGAACTTTCCTGAGGATGCGCATCTACAGGCAGGCCACATGTGAAGCAGCCATTTTATTGCTGCAGTGGCCTCTCTCCTGTGCCATCACTGAAGAAGGAAATTCTGAATGGGATCCTTCCTGCTGCAGCAACTATCATCTCCAGTAAAGGGTATGATGCTTGTGTACTATGGTAGGCACAACCAGTGAACATGAAGATTGACACTCCGTTTGTGCAGTGAATTATAGTTCTCTTGGAATTTCATTACTACCAATGACAGCGGTGACTGGGGACATCCCTTCAGGTTTACAATCCGTGCTGCTTTGAGAACAGGGAGCTTGGAAAGGAACCTAAACTTAATGCCAAGTGAGGCATGAGGTAAGCTAGGATAGATCTTGCTCTCCCCTTTAGATATTTCTGTAGAAAGGTTTTGTGATTTTCCTTTTCAAGCAAGCTGCCTAAAACCTCTGTCTTGCGCAAAAGGAAAGGCCCAGGTTGTGTTTAGTTCAAACACAGGGAAGTCAGCCCTGTGTGTGAGAAAACCCCAGTCCAAAATGAATCATCCATGCAAATCTACTGGCTGCCTGGAAGCCAGATACAACAGCTGTCCAAATTTAAAATGGAAAATTCTGTCCCAGAGCTCTGGAAAACAGAACTGGAATGGCATTTGTAGCTGGGCATACGGACCTGCAGAACTGGATGAAAAAGCTAGCTACCATTTAGGAGCTCTGTGGCTCACTCACTGACACTTTTTTTATTACCTGTGAGCAGGTCAAGCTTCTAATAATCACAGAGGATAAGGTGAAAAACTAATCTCTAGCAAAGGAGCTGTCAATATATGTGATATTTTAGGTACCTTTGGATGGATATTCCCAAGTACAAAATTACCAGCTCTACAGTCAAGTCCTGCCCCTGCTAGAGTACAAATAGCCAGGCTCTGTAGATGTCAGGGACAGGTTTGGAATACAGGACCAATCCGTCCTAAAACCTTTGAGTCCACATTCTGCCATAAGTCAACAATAACCTGTGCCCATCCTGTAGGATACCCTCATCTGTCCTCAATAGTGAGGTAATAAAAACAAACAAACAACAAAAAACCCCAACACAATACAAAAACAAAAAACCAAAACCAAAACTAAAAAGCCCCCAAAACAAACCACTAAGATGAAAGAAACCACTGGATCCATTCACTGGAGAATTTCAGTTCCCTTGACTTCCATTCTTCTTTGCCTCCCTTTACAGAAAATGTGAAGCTCCTCTGACTAGAGTTGGGCTCTGCAAAATGCTGATATGTGTTGCATGTCTGGGTACCGTTCTGCTCTGCCTTCAGTCTCTTCTGTCTTTAGACAAATGTCAAAAAGAGGATGGAGCTGCACTAAAATGTAGGGAGATTTTTTAAAAAATAAGGAAATTTTAAAAGAAGACATATCGCTATTATTTTATGATTTTATGTAGGGGTTGTGTAACAAGATGACTATGTTTAACTACCAAAATATTCAGAATTCAGATATGAAGATGTTTTTAATTTGGGGAAATAAACTGGTTATTTAAAAATAAGATGCCTTTCTCCCCTAGTCTTTGAATTTATTCTCAGACCTCATTTAATGAAATCTCATATTCAAAAAGAATGTTTGTAACTCTTTGTAACTGAAGAAAATCTAAATATCTTGTGTGCAATACTATTTACCATCCTTTAAACATTACAACAGGCAAAAAAACCCCATGAGGAATGAAACAAGGAGGAAAAAGCAATATGCACATGTAAGTAACACACATGTCCGTTTGCACGCATGCACACACTGAAAAATTTCGTAAACTTAAATAAAATATTTGCTGTAATTAACATTAAATTGAATTGACACAGTTTCACAAAATTACCATCATTTACTATCAAGAAAGTGTTTGTCTGGAATCATCTATGCAAGCCAAGCCTTGTGAAACAGACAAAGCCCACAAAACAGAAGAACTGAGATGTCATTATGTCTGACCAGTTTTGCGGGGGATGCTTCTTTTGTTTTTCTTTTTGTGTGCAAATTCTGAGATGTGTGGTACATAATATCCAGAGAAAGACATTCAAGATCCATCCAACTCCCAGTGAATGGGTAAAAAAATAATTTTTCTGTTATGCTACGCTGGAAACAAACTATTCAGCCCAACTACATTCAAATCTGTGGAGCTTGCCTGCCCCCACAAGTTCATAACTGGGATGTACATGGCAAAGAAAACTATTCAGTGAAACCAAATAGTATGTATATACATATATGTAAAAGAAAAAAAAAACAACCAGAAATGCAATGCTCCATTGTGCCTTACTAACTAACTTTAAATCAGCACATTTACATTTCTTAGTGGATTTTCTTCAAGAGAAGCATGCTTTTTCAAATCACAAAGAGTTTAATATTTTTATTTTACAAGTTCACAAAAGAAAATACTGGAAAGGTATAAATACTAAAATACCAATCACTTATTCCCCTTTCTTGAAACAACTATCTTCATTAAGAAACTGATTTAAAGTCTGATTCCTTCAACTAATATTTATAATAAGCACAAAATTATGAAATAAAGAAGTAAAAAATCAAAACTCAAAATGAACATTGTTATACAGAGCCACACAGACACACAATTACAGATATTTCATTCTGGTTAGTTTTAAGTTCATTGTTGAAGTGATACTGAAAGGGCAAAGAAGCTCAGTATCCCATCAAAAATTTTTTTTTCTTTCTTTTAAATCTATTCTTCTCTGGAAGGACTAAAGCTAAGAGGAATTCAGCTGCATATTTATTAATTTTATTTTATGGTTTAATTTTACTAATGTTCAAATTGCTAGATGCCCATAGCTCTGGACAGATAGTCCTGGGAAATCACATGCAGCTGCATGGTAAACAATAATGGCAGCTTTAACATGTATTTTATTGGTCACTATAAAGATGTATCTGACCCGGAGGCCTCATCCTGTGCATATCAGCTTAGATGAACAGCACCAAGTTTATACAAAATTAGTAGCTTCTCTACTGCACAGATGTCATCCATTGCACATGTCATCAGGTCTGGCTTTCCTCGTTACAACATAACCCATTTTCCTTAATAAGAAAAAGTTCCTGAAGTTTTCTCCAAACCATTTAAAACCTCATGCCTTCAAACATGTAATAATCTTGCAGTAATTATCTTGCATTCTTCTGCTAGCACCCAGGATCCACAGACAACAGTCTGACAATGAAGAAAAATTGCACTATCTTTGGGATTTACAGATCAATTCTCAGTTTTCACCACCCATCTCATTTTTTGTCATTCTTGAGTATTTATTCCACACTTCAATCACACTTGGCTGAGAAGATGTGATGTCCCCCAACAGCATCTGCCCCTGGGGCCAGAGGAGATCACCCCTCTCTCTTGGAGGGGGGGGGGGTGCATCCTCACTCACATATGGGGCAACCAAGCTGTTCTCCTGCTGTGCCTAGCAGGCATCTGCCCACACATCCTTGCACTGCTCAGAGTGGTCCAGGGGCTTAACGAAGAGATTTGTGGCTCAAACACTAACCCTGGGGCCTACTCTGCTCTGAGTTATACCAGAGGAGACATCTCTCACCACATGTTGACTTGAACACATGTTGACTTGAACATCTCAGCAAATCTAAGTGTCAGCACGAAGAGTGGAGTTTCAGCATCAACTCTGCCGAGTCACAAACCTCAGCAGGGAGTGCTCCATTCTACCCGCAGGAATCCTCTTTTCAGCACAGGCCTGCTTTTCCACAGCCTAACACCAAACACATGGCACGGCATGGAACCATGGAATGCTTTGTTTATGGCAAACAGTAACTAAGAAGCATGAAACTCTGCTTATGGGAAAGATCACAATAGGTCACACACTGATTAGCTCCTAACAACACCAAGCATGAGCACAAACTTGAGGGATTTCAGGATTTCTGCCTCTCAGGTTTGAAAAGAGATTGATGCTTTGCTGCTAATGCTCACATTTGCAGAACGTAGTCTGAGTTGGCATAAAATGTAAGTTTTTCTGATTAGATCTGTAACTACATTTACAAAATTCTGTCTTTTATAGATCTGTAGAAACTTCTGGCAGGTAAACAAACAAACAAAAACAACAACAAAAAATCCCAGACTGCAAGAAAGCGTCCCTACCACAGAACCTACACAAGGCTGAAAAACACTCAGACACAGGAATAAACTATTATTTTGGGGAGGATAAAATATCTCACCAGTAAGCGCCAGAAAGGAAAATATTTACAGTAAACTATATAATAAGTCGTAACATGCAAGCCAAATTAAGCAACCCACACAGGTATCATTCAGCCTAAACATCAAACATCTGCTGGCATTCAACTGAGAAATGGGAATTTACAGCCAGAACAGTTATTTCTACCATTTCTAAGGTTGAAAAGATTCTGTGTCCATCAAAGTGAGCTATTGAAAAACTCTGGTGAGCAACTGATGTGATACTGGTGCCCTCTGCTGTCAAATATTACACTTCAGTTACCAGCTTTCTGTTAAAATGAGATTCCAATGTACTCCAAATAATATTGAGCCATTTTCAGCAGGGAAACCAAGTATTTCTATCTGTATTTGAATATAAAGGAAAACAATCCCGACAGACATTCGGTTTTACTGTAAAGAGAAGATCTAAGTACTTTCTTAGAAAATATTCTGTGGGATTTCCACACAGAACTTCATCTTGTAAAACAATCTAAAATATTCATTAATAAATTAAAACATTCCTTTGTTTTATAACAAGCAAAGTTAAATGGATGCTTTGTGGGTTTATTTCTTGTTTCTTCTTTTATTTTTAGGAAATAAACTTTAAAAAGTCCATTTTCAGAATGAATTATCTCCTATAGATTCAGAAAAACTAACTGCAAAATTAACAACTGGCTTGCAGATTGCAGCTCCTCCAAAGGCCGGTATAGACTAATAAAACCATTAGTTACATCTTTAGGACCATCATCAGTTCAATTCTATATCCTTATTCTTCCATTCTGTTTTTCTTTTCTTGCACTTCATGTATTTTGTTCACCTTTCTCACACAGGCTTCAGCACCTTTCTTGTGGGTGCTCTGCCTGAGATCTATCAAGCAGCAATGTTCACAGAAATGTCAGGGAAGCAAGATGTCAAAAGCAAAGGGAAATTTGAGAAAAATATGTAAATTACAGGTAAATCTGGTTGTGCCACCTGCAGTTCAACTTGTCTGTCACTTTCCATTTTTAAACTTTAATTTCAGATACTTTAAAATTATTTTAAGTGTTAGAACAGAATACCTAGCCTTTTCTTTCTGTGCAAAAGCCTGAACAAGTTTTAGCAATTATCTGACCGTTTTTAGGAATGTTTTATTAAGCACTCCATTGCTCTCAATTTTAACATAATTGTTTGTCAAAATCCAAGCCCACTCATTCCATGCAAGGAAAACTTCTAAGATTTGTGTAAGTCTTTAAATTCCTTTTGAACATGGGCTGCATTTAGCTGCATTATAAAAGCTTAGGATTAACTGAATTTAACAATTCTCTTTGGAACACACTTTTTCTGAAGATGTTGCCACTCCTGAGCATTCCCTGGCCCCACCTTCCAAGATTAGAGAAAAAAAAGCAAACCAGGAGTAGAGTGGAAAGAGAGGGTAAGTAGAAGGGTACAGAGAATAGTGAGAGGCGAGTGTCAAGAGTCAGGAATTTGTGAGTGGAAAGGCTTAGAAGTGCAAGAGTGCTAGGGCAGAAAGCAAGACGGTGAACACAATAATAATGAAATTCACAAGCATTTCAAACATTCACGTCAGCTTAGATGTTTTCATTGTTTTAAGGTCAATATTACTTGAGGTCTCGGGCTGTTATTCCCAGTGATTAGATCATATTCTTGAGGTAGTCCTGTACACAGCAAGAAAATTACACAGGTAAATGTTACTGTGTGAAAACAGAGATGACAGAACTCCTCCTCAAGACCTGTTTTGTCTCAAACACTTCCAAATAAGTGTTTGTGAATGTAAATACAGTCATATGAAACTCTGTCTCTTAAAAAATTATCAAACACTGACAGTGACAGTCACCATTACAACTACACTCTTTCTAAACACCAATAAATAAATATGCATGATTAGTCTTCATCTTCCAAAACTTACCCGGAAGAATAGATCAGTAATGGCTGATTTATAAGATAGCCACCGAAAAACTTCAGCTTTAAAACGAAATGACAGGAGAATGAAGCACGCAAACAAGGGAGAGGAGCAACCTCTAGTGGTCGTAAAGGTAAAAACGAGAGGAGAAATCCTGTGTACAGCCCTGTCTTATCCCACTGGTCCACCGTAGGGGAATTTCAGGGGCAAAGGGGAGAGCATGGTTGGTTTTTTGTTTGTTTGTTTTTTTACCTGGACATACAATCTGCAGATTTAACTCTGCTAAATAAAAGGATACTCAAATCATATGAAAGCTATGTATTACAATGGAAGGAGAGGAGTAAAAGAACCTCCTTTCTGGCAGAGTGCTGTAAGACATGGATTTTGCTGTGCTGAAAGGTGCTTAATTATTAGCTGCCACTACTAAATGACAAAGGGTTTTACTTTAGAATGAGCCGTATTTACATATAGAAATATGGCAACTGACCTGAAGGTCTGGCAGCGCATATATGAATAGCTCAGCAAAACAAAATCTTTTCAGAGTTGGGTTTTTTTCCACAGCAACAAGTGATTTCACAAGTTTTGAAATAGTAGATAGAGAAAGAGAGAGTTGTAGGAGTAGAAAGAGTGGAGGAGGATGGAAAACTACTAATAGCTTTCAGTAGCATAGACAATCTGTCATCTATGCTGTTCTACCTTTAATCCAGTGATTAAATCTTATCAATCTAAAATTTAAAAAGAATCTGGTCTAAAATTTTAAAAGGATCAGATCTAGTTTGGCACATATGCAGCATTTCTAAATTGTTCTAAAAATGTTCCTCTGCCACTGCCAAAGCCAACAAGAGAATCTAAATATAAGGATGCATTGCATTTATTATAGTTGAAAGCTTTCCCAAAGGATAAAAACCTATTATCACTGCAGAGTATCATCTACCAAAGGAAAGAACAGGGAGATGAGAACTAAATAGCTGCAGACAACTGCTCACAATCTTTGTGATGAGTTTTTCAGCATTTCAGACCAGTTCCAGAGTTCAGTCTTACATATCAAAATTTCAGTTTCCTATTCAGGGCTTTCACAGTGCTATAATTCATAATATTGTAAGACTTCAAATATTCAGGCCTTCCTTCTTTTAGGAAGAAAAAGGATGACTATCCTCAGGTCTTCAACAAGAATAGCTAAGTAAATGCCATCAAATGCATGGTGTTTGCTTCTGTCCTTCTCCCTCTCACCCCCTCTCCTAGGAGAGTTTTATCCTCCCTAGCCAGGCAAAATGGTACCACTAATCCAGATGATCAGCTGGAACAAGGGGGCTTCAGAGATCCAGCTGACATTAGTAACTCCATAGAATTTAAGGACTATTTATACTCCTGCAGGGTTTGGCATCCCAACTCCATCCGAGTCTTGCTCTGTGTTAACTTTTTAGAGCCAAACTCAATCTACTGCTTAATTGACTACCACTCATTCACACCATGCAAATTACCTAGAATTGTGCACTGCCCTTTCACTGCATGACTTCACTTTGACTCCTTACTTTCTGTCAGTCAATAATAAAGGGTGAATGATCATCACACAAAAACCTAATTTTTTATCTACTGATTTTCTATCAATGCAAAACACTCAGATAATTTATCATGAATAGAATCAACAGTTGAAGTTAAATTGTTCAAAACTAGGATGCAACTATTTTATAGTCCAGATAATAAGCAAAAGGTAGCACCCTATATTTAGGGAAAAAAAAAAATCAGACCATGGTTGAACTATTTGAGTCAGAATCCCACACCTTATGGCAACAAAAGGAAAAGAAAAGCATTTTGTCTATAGATCAGTTAAGAGGTGAGGCTTGTGCTGACTATTACTACAATGAGAAACACTTCCTATTTCTAGATGCTGTTCCCAGTTTTTAATGTCTTGAACAGCACTTATTAGGCAAGTGATATTTTCACACTGAGGCAAAGATTAATATTTGGTCCACATGGCTAAACCTAGCCTGTCCATTTCTGAAAATAAAACACAGGAAAAAATGCAATTTGTGTCTGTCTTTAGATAGTCCTGAAAACTTTCAGTGCAAAATTTGGAAATGACTGAGCAGGCTTCATACTGATGGAGGAACAAACAGGGTGAGAGGAAGAGGTGGAGAGAGGGAGACTAGGGAAAATCCAGAGGAGAACCACCTCACTCTCTCCTTCTGAGGTGGTCCTCATGTGCTTTGTTTCCTGGATTGATCTCCATCTTTAAAGTTGTGGCAAATTTTGTCCCCATTATTCCAATTAAAAATCTCCCCTATAAATGAATTTCCATCAATGCCTTTTACCTTACACATGGCTTCCTCCCTCTCAGCATTGGCACACACACACCTGAGCTTTCCACAGCATTTAGGCAGATTGGCTAAAAAGGCAACCCTTTTAGGTCAACTCTTGTAAGACATCTCCCTCATCACTGCACAAGCCTCACCCTCTGCACACAATCTGCATTCAAGTCAGTCCACAAGTCACTGCAGAGTTTACTGAAATTACATAGTGTTCTAGATGATGTCTAAAAAATGCAAAAAATGGTCTCAACAGTTCATATGTTCTGAAAATATCTTTCCAGATAAATCCTAGCTTAACATTTAACTTTTTTTGCAGCTACATCATACAGTCTCTCTTATCTTTTCCCACAGACAAGATACTTGCCTGCAGATGAAATTCTTGCCAGGGGTCCTAAATGAACACCATTGCTCTTTGTATGACAGCATAAAATGACATTATTTCTATTTCTGTAATCCAAAAGGTCATCTAATTTGTGAATGACATGGTGATTTTCATCACTGCTTCTCATATTTGTTTCATCAGAAGATTTCTTCAGCATATGTTAACTTTCTTATGCCACCACCACTAATACCCTGAAGATCAAGCCCATGCCTGCCTTTCAAAGAACATCCCACCATTCTCAATTTCTCTTTAAATTGTCACCTTCTATCAGACAGTTCCTTACTGATTTCATATCTCCTTTGTTAAACCACATTTTATTTTGCTACACTAGCAAATTCCAGTATAGCTCAGCAAAATTATGAAATTGCTTACTTTCCATGTTGGTTTTTTGCATTTATACAAACAATTTATATTTAATTGAAGAAAATCAAAACAAAAAAACAAACAAACTCCTCAGAAGCTCTTTTCATTGAAAACTTGAAAAAAAACTGTTCTAGGATGAGATTATTTGACTTGTTTTTTTCCAATATGTTAAGTTTCTTATAATTTGTTCAGAGCTGTCTATAAACAAACACATGCATTACAACTTCTCAATGACAGTAGTGCTGTTTAAAGAATTATGATGAAAATACACAGGATTATGAGTTTTCTTGTAATTATTTTCCACCTCAATTATGGGAATTAAGCTTAGTCAAATATAAGGAGGAGTGTTCAGGTGATTTAATTCGTAATTGACTCAAAAAATAATAAATAATTCAATAGGGT
This sequence comes from Phainopepla nitens, assembly GCA_013400175.1. NCBI lineage: Eukaryota > Metazoa > Chordata > Aves > Passeriformes > Bombycillidae > Phainopepla > Phainopepla nitens. The sequence continues at coordinate 434,643 of VXBQ01004624.1, read as the reverse complement.
GAATGGTAAAAAATTACCCAGATCTCCTAACTGGGTCATGTTTGTTGCATTCATCAGCATTTTAATAAATCTCACAACTATCTCATCTGAAAATATCTTTACTTGGTCATCACAACCATCTGGTGAGGTCCTGTGGTTGCTTTAGCTGAATGTAGGTTTTTAACTATGCAGTTTTACAAATTACATTGTAAGTTTCTGAAACCATGTCTGGACTTTGTCTCTTTTTGACATTATATTTGTAGCGGGGCAAGGCTTTTTGATGTGGCTGAGAAAAATAAACAGAATTCTTGCACTTCCCATACAGAAAGAGAACAAGCAATCCAGGAACAACTTAATAGCCAGACATGGTTTTACTCGCTCTCTTGAAATGAATATTTAATCAGCTCAAGAAATTGGCTTCCTGACCATCAGCACCAGTGGAATGAAGACAGCATTCAAAGTCAGACTCTTGTATGGCAGGTTTCTTGTCCCACACAGCTGAAGCATAGGGGAGACAAACCTCACACTGTTCGGATCATGATCAGTTTGCTAATGTAACCCTCTACCTGCAGCTGATGAAAGCACTGAAGACACTATTGAAAAGAAGCAGATGGGGTGAAGGCAGCTGGGAGTCAGAACACTGCCCATGTATGAGGCTGAGGGTAAGCAGCCAGATTTCAAAAGAGGTCCTGCTCCCTTTCCCAGCTGTAATACTCCTCTTCAGCTGTTAGAAAAAGTTGTACCTGCAGTGTTACCTGGACTCTTAGCTCAAAGTAAAGCCTCTGTACAAGAGCAGAATAACTCCTTACAGTTCACTGTTGACAATTTTATTATTTGCACTTTGCCTCGTCATATTACTAATAGAATCATCTGCCTCCCATTAGGACTCTTGCTATAGTGCTTCTTTCACAGCTTACTTTCACGTATCACTTCTTATCTCCCACTATGCTTCCCTACATTTTCTTCACTGCTTTAATCCCAGTTCCCATTCCCTCCTAAACTTTGCTCCCCATCCCCTTTTGAAAGGCTATCCTAATCAAACAGTTAACAGTGCTGCAGTTACCCTTGACAACTGCCAGAGTGTTTTCAGTAGGCTTCCCAATGAACAGCTCAAATAATAGTAATGAAGCTGAGGGATGAGTCAACCAAAAAACAAACAAACAAACAAAAAACCAACAAAAAAACTCCCCAAAACCAAACCAAAACAACAACAAAAAAAAAAACCCAACCTCACACTGAGCTTCAAAAGCTCCTTTAAAGCACTAGTTTTGCTATCATGCTTGCAATCTCTAAATGCCAAAATCCTCCTTTCCCGTCTATTTACTTAATTACTCCTTACAGATACAACAGCACTGATCCAGCAGTAATTTTCCCCTCATTCATCAGTAATGAAAACAGCTATCAGAACACAGAAAGGCTCTACCCAGTTCCCTTGTGGTTTTGGGCAAATTGAGCTCTATGCCACAAAGCTGGGCAGAACACTCAAACTGCACAGTAAGCTCCAGTTTGCACCAAGAGCACTGAAAACCTCTCTGTCTGTAACTGTGGCTACTATATAATATTCAATGTATATTTCCTAGGCCAACAGGACAGTAATCAATCACAGGAGATATAAAGTATACCATTTTATCTGAGGAGAAAGAAAACAGCATACTAACCTAGAGTAAGCAATAAATCAAGATATTAATTCACTGTACACATGTACACTCTGTTTCCAGAGGGGGAAAAATACATATTATTAGTTAATATAAATGTGTAACAGTTTAGTCAGATCATGCTCTGCTCACCAATATGGTTTTAGGCAAGCCCAGAACTCCAATTCATCTGATTAAGTCAAGGTAGAAGAGATTCTGAATCCCCCATTCACAGATTGAAGGACTTAAGCAAACAAAACACAAGGTCCTATAAGTGAATACCACAGAGCTGTACCTCAGAATTATTGTGCTCATAAGTCCATATTATTGCTAACAAATTACTGTACAGGGCTGTTGTAGGTCCATTAGGCAATGGCTGTTCATCCAAGACATCATTAGAAGTTAGATTCTAATGATGGCATATCAGGCAAAACTACATGCTTAAACTTCATGTAATTATTTCTTCCTGATATAATAATAAAATTGTTTAGGTTGGAAAAAACCTCTGAGATCATTGAGTTCAACTGTGCCATGATCACCACTAATCTATGTTCCTAAAGGCCACATCTACATATCTTTTAAACAGCTTCAGGGTCCATGACTCAACCACTTCCTTGGGCAGCCTCTTCCAGTGCTTGACAACCCTTTCCCTGAAGAAATTTTATGTAATATCCAATTCAAAACTATCTTGTCCTGTAACTTGTTACCTGGGAGAGGAGACTGACCCCCACATGGCTACTACACTCCTTCCAGGAGGGAGCTGGAGGGAGCAATGAGGTCTCTCTTGAGCCTGCTTTTCTCCAGGCTAAATACCCTCAGCTACCTCAGCTGCTCCTCATCAGCCTTGTGCTCCAGACTCTTCACCTGCTTTGTTGCCCTTCTCTGGACAAATTCTAGCACCTACATTTCTTTCTTACTGGACACAGCACTCGAGGTGTGGCCTCATCAGTGCCAAGTACAGGGGCACAATCACTGCCCTCGTCCTGCTGGCCTGTTGGCCTGCAACCAGCTGTTGCTGATCCAGGCCAGAATGCCATTGGCCTCCTTGGCCCTCTGGGCACATGCTGGCTCGTGTTCAGCCAGCTGTTGACCAACACCCCCAGGTTCTTTTCCTCTGAGCCGCTTTCCAGACACACTTCCTCAGGTATGGATCATTGCACGGGGTTGCACGACCCAGCACTTTGCCTTACTTAACCTCATTCAGTTGGCCTCGATTATTCTCCACACACTCCAGGAATCTCCTAGAATGTTCCCTCTCTGCTGTATCATATTTCCAGCTGACAGCTGGTAAGTTCAAAGTGCCCTACGAGAAAAAGGGTTAGAGATCTTGAGACTTCTCCCAAATGCTTGTGGAATATATTGCCTGTTTCTTTATCCTGATTGGTTGGCCTATAACACACACCATGAAATCTGTCCCACTGACCTTCCTCCTGGTCCTTACCCATAAACACTCAATCCTATCATCACCATTATTAAGCTCTGGGCAGTCTAAACACTCCAGAGCATACAGGGCTACTCCACTACCTCTACTTCCTTGCCTATCCCCTGTAAAGAGTTTATAGCATCCATTCCAGCACTCTCTGGCTTCTGCTAAAGCTGTCACTTGGAGTTAGGAGGATTTCTGGGCAAGGGGAGGAAAAGTTTTTCCCTTTTAGGAAATAGATAGAAGACTAAGTAAGAGAAGAGACAAATCAAAAGATGTACTATAATGGATGCACACACCCAGTTTCAGTGGATTATCACACAAAAATACTCACAATAAATCCAAGCTTTTTATAGTCTCGAGTGTACATAGATTTCCTTTTCTCCATACTGCCACTGCTGTTGTTAGGTTCAGATTCCGCATCAAATGCAATTCTTCGGAGCTCAAATATGATATCCCGCTGAGCCTATGTTAAAACAAGGTTAAAAAAATTGGTTAAAATAACTGATCTCTCACTTAATTAAACAATACCACAAAAGGTGCTTCAAAACACGGCATTCCTCCCCACTGCCCAAAGTTTTTGTGTCTAAATTCCCTACTTCATACTTGCAGAGACAGTCAGCAAGAATGACCTCATGGTTCCCACTTTCAAAAGTCCTCACATTTATGAGATTCACACACAGGTGCTTAAATGCTGACTTCTGGAAGTGGGACCCAGGTTAGCAAGGCCTCTGACTACACAATTTTAACCACAGAAGCCAAGAGATCACACACATTTCCAATTAAGCTGGTGATTAAGCTGGTACTTAAGCACCTTGTTGGATGAACAGAAAATGACTCAGCACTCTGCGTTCATTTTGGTAACTATCCATTTTGCTACCACAGAAATAGGCAAGAGAGGAATTACTGCAGCTGGAAATGTCTCGAGACAGTGATAATCACCCTACCAGCAATACTAATGTGTTAGTCACTCTCTGTGGAGATATGCACTCACTGACTGCATGTACATTCCCAACAGTCAAACTTTCCCATCTTAAACTTAGGAAGGATGAAATCTTACAGTATGATGTTACTTATGTTTACAACTCTCTCACTCTCCCACCTTCTCTTCTCCAAATTATCAGCAAGTCTTAAGATAACTTCAGCTTAAAAATGTAATCATGTTTTTCCTTGTACAGGGCCTAAATGAAGGCCACAAAAATTAAAGAAACAAAACACATCATCCCTGTGGTTCATCGACCCTACATTTAAATCTTTTGAATATTTTAGGGGAATATTTTTTGCACAATGAACAATACCAAAGTCGATGTCTGCACAGAGCAAGCACTAAACAAATACTTTATAGGTTCCCAGTAACAAAACTAGGGTTTACTGTTACACAATTTAACTTCAGCTCTAGCATGCCAGATAGTTTTCAAGCAAACATTTAATTTAGCACTACAGAGGTACTTTTCGGAAGGACCATATATCTCTAGTGCTTCTGAGAAGGGCACAAAGGAAACAAATGCTGGACAGCTGCTCAGAGTTTCTGCTCAGGAGGACAGAAAATTCAGTTCATGGATACATGGAACTACATGCTAAGGAGAATTGCTTGGCCATTTTGTTGTACTTTTGCATGAGGAATGAAATAGCCAGTGCATCTTCTTACAACCAAAAAACATAACCCAACTTCACAGAAAGAGAAAATGAATCACTTATGTAAATGTTCCTAGCTAGTGGTTTTTTCCTCCATGAAGAGCTTTAGGTACAGCAGTGAGGAGTTGTTGTCTTCCTGCTAAGACCAGATCATGCCAGATGCTTACCTGATCTTGTGGATCCATTTTTGTCATCATTCTGTCTTCCAGAAGATTAAAGGTAAGGACTTGCAGAACATATAGCTGGTGTGCCATTTCATTATTGATGGCCCTCTGTGCCCTGATAACATGCTGCAAAGAAAGAGAGACAGACTTTGGTGAATCAGAAAATTGCAGTAGGTGCAGTCAGATGTTTCCATTTCTAAGTATGTGCTTGCTATGCAATAGTGTATCTATAATTCAGAATTGAAAAAAAAGAAAAACCCAAACAGCCAAAAAAACCCCAAACACAAACACAAACCCACCCCCACCTCTGAAAATCAAACCAGGACTAGCACTACTGATTCAGGTACTGTTTAAGTAACTTAGAGAGACAGGACTTTATCCTAGATAGGGTCCGTGCATATACTGAGAAGTAGCATTAAAAAAAACAGTGCTGAGAAGTCACTTCAAAGAAAAAATAATTCAAATCCCAAGAGCTTTAGAGCTTGGTAATTTATTTTTTTTCTAAGAGATTATATTAAGAGAATATATAAGAGAGTAGCTTTCTGAGCAGAAAAGTATTCAGGCTGCAAACAGAGCCAGAGAATACAGTGATTTAACAGGGCTCAAGAGGGAGTCAGCAGCACACCACCATCCTGCCTCTACTAGACAACTCCAATCTGTATGAGGAAGACTGCTTAGGAATCCATTAGTATATGATGCTCTATATGTGCCGAATTATCCCATTCAGAAAGCAAACACAAAACTGATGGACAATTTAAAACTCCCTGGTGTGCCAAAAACATCAAGTAGTTTCATAAGGGAAACAGACCCAGTCCTCTAAATACAGCAAAGTACATAAGGAAAGAGTCATCAAGTGGGAGATATTGTCAACTGATGTTGTACAGTTCCAGAGAATAAATGAATCTCTCTGTGAAAAGGCACTGGAGCATTTTATGACAATAAATAAACACCTAAGAATATTATCCTTATGATTGTTCCAAACTTCATATGAACTCAATCAGTGTAAAAACATGCCTTCTGAAATAAATTCTGGGGGTTTTGTACGCATTAGTGAAATTAAGATAGCCAACGAGAAAGTGCAAGGGGTTGTTTGTTGTTTGGGTCATTCTATGCTCACTACAGAGAAAGATTTTCCCTCATTCCATTGAAGATCTAATCTACTCAAATGTCAAAGCAAAATCCCTGATCTTCCATTATAGCAGATACAGGTCTTTAATATTATATTCATTAACTATTTCATTAGCTTTAATTCATGCTTCTTGTGTGCAAGTCATGACAGATTGTGTCAATCAAGACAGAATAATCAAAAGAACCAAAAAACACAGGGGTATTTAATACTGTATTTTCATGAAGAAACCACAATTTCTGTGACTAGAAAAAGAGCCCTTCCAAAAAGCAGTTTTGAACCCATTCAACCACCATTCAAACCTTTTCTTCTATATTAAAAGGCTTCAAAAATATATCAAAATACATAGGCAATTAAAATATAATAAGACCCATGAACAACAAAAATGGAGTCACCTTTTCTCTCTTTTACTCAACAGTAACTTTGACAACCATATACTTACAGTTAAGATGATGGAACGAAGCTGCTTTTGTGCCAAAATGTTTGCCATTTCCTGATTTAGTAAAAAAAAAAAAAAAAAAAAATTAAAGCCAGAAGCGGGCATTTTAGTGTCATAGCTAGAAGAACATACTGGCTTAAAAGGTCTTACATGTCTGCATTGGTACTTATAAATGAAAGGAAGCAGCATATCACAATTATGACTGTATGCATTATTTGGGGGATCACAAAGTCGGAATACTCTACCATGAGAAGAGAGACCAAGATAGTTAAAAGTGCATCACAAGCTGAGGGCTTTGCTGATCCAAAACCTGTGGTGAAAGACTTCATAAGAGACCTCCTTGGATTCAAGAGAGTATTGACACGCTTGTTCAAGCACAACCTTCCCCCACAAACAATACAGAAGGGAAGCATGGACTGGAGGCCAGCCAGGACTTTAAAACAAGATGTCAAATAAAACGCTTATTTACTTTAATATTTCAGCTGTTTTAAAGTCAAGTGCTCTAACTTCCATTCAATAAACCAGACTAAAACTCAGTGCTGTTTTGTTACAACAAATGGTAATTCTCCCCTGTATTTTAATAGCAATGTTGACATTGGTCTACTCTTTTGCTTTCAATTAACTTTTCTTTCTAGACCTGTCTGAAATCACTATCTAGGTGAATATGTTTTTTACTTTTATGCTTAAGCAGCTGATCCTAATTTCCATGCTGCAAACTGTCCTACAATGCTTAGGAGAGAATATTTTACACTTGCAAGTAAAATCTTAACCATACCTACAAGAGCATGCCCTATTTTTAAGTTCCATGAGCTTTTCCATCAGGATAGAAATGTGTGTATAAGTGTGTGTGTATGTGTATGAGAGGTATGCTTGCACACGCAGTGCATTCTTGCTGAACTTTCTGAGAGCTGAAGACTAATGTAGAATACATACTAGTCACTTTTCTATATAAAAAAATCCCCTAGAAAACAGAAAAATAGAGACTATAACATTAAACAAAAGAAGAATGGAAGACATCTGCAGAAACAGTGTAAATAAAGCAAGTGTTAGGCGAGAACTTGCTCAGAAAAGAAAATAATTCTTATTGCGAGATGGGAGGCAGTCAGAGATGCTGAACTCTTTTCTTTCTACCAGCTAAAGGGTGCTGCAATAGAACATGGGAGTGATAAAGAAGGAACAAGGGACCAAAGACAAGGGAAACTCAGCTTCATGTTTTAAGCCTTTTCTGGCTGCGCAGGTTTCAATTGCACATAACAGCAAAGGAATGGATGATATGGATGGTTTCATCTCTCCCAGAAATGTGCAACTGAGCTGCAGGGGGAGTGCCAGGCACATGATATATGTTGCTTGGAACAGACTGACAGATTGATTTTTGTCAAACTACATACCCACTGCCAAAAGATTAACAGGTACAGAATATAAGATGGTACTTCCGCATTCGATGCAAAAAAAAAAAAAAAGAAAGGAAATTCTTCTATTTACTTTTTAGAAGATTAACATATTGTTACTTCTTTCTTATAGCTATCATTTAAAAAACTGTTATTGAGATACTGGGTTTTTTGTCACTGGACCAAAATTGATTGAAGCAACAAGCATTCAAAAAACCAATCATTGCATCAAAATCAACTGTCTCCAAAAGGCTATATAGTCATTAGCAGCTAATAAGCTTCTTCTTCTAATATAAGTATTGTACTAGCTGATGAGAACAAGAATTATCTGACCAAATTTGCTATCTCATTTCCCATAGCAACGACTCTGCAAAAAATGCAGACAAATGCGAAATAAGTGTTTCAAACATTCACAGTATCATTTAGATGCACAAATTCTCAGCTCTTTCCCAACAGACTTTTTTATTTTCTTTTTTATTAGTAACCTAGGTTTCTCTAGATGATTTGGTCCTTGACAGGGGCAGAAGAAGCCAAGCAACCAGGGAGTCCTCATTAAAAGGAAAAATCTTGGACTTCTTGGGTTTTGCATCACAGAAACAGAGAGAGAGGAAAAAAAAAATAGTGAGGGGAAAGAATTCAGACAGCAGTGCCAATTTAAATCCCTTCCTTAATTGAAGAGCAGCCATCCACATCATGCCTGTAAGTCAGCAGCAGAGAAGGTGCCCAAGTTCCCAGAGTCATATAAGTTTTGAGGCAGCTTCTCATTTCTAACCATATTAGTAATGAGTGCTGAACATTAACTTTTGAGTGCCCACCACCAGATAATTGCATGAGACTTCATCACCTCAGTTTATTGTCTCAGAAAGACAGAGTTCAGTAAGTGCCATCTGTTAACACTATTTGGAAGGCAATGGACATTTACCTTCTCTACTGTATGGTTTACTAATTAACCATAATACAGATATAAAGAGAGACGGAACAGATTCTGAACGTATATTCTGCTATATTAAAGGCTGGGGAAAAACTTCTGCAAGTGTCAGAGCTATTAGCCTACAAAGCCAAAGCAGATCATTATCTCCTGATGATCATAAACATCATGACTAACAATTTTGTGTCACAGCAGCAGGTAGTACAGGTGAAGTCTGCCTGGCTTACTGCCAACCTCACTTGGTGGCTACTCTGTTGGCAAGATAGAGTTTTGCTTGCTGGCAATACACTGTGTTACTGTCATCCAAGGAACACATGCCACTGATTAATACTAAAGTCTTACCTGCATCTGACATTGTTCTTCCACTTCAACTGTGGCAAGGCATACTTTTCACAAAAACACAGCAGCAAATAATCACAAATGCAAAAAGCAAAACCTTTGGGTGTCTTACAAGGATCTATTATAAATTTATGCCAAAATTGAAAGAAAAGTTTTTATTCTAATTTTTGGTTATTGGGTGCCTTCTTGCCTTTGTTACAGAAGACTGTATTGGAGAAACAAGGAAAAAAGAGGGGTTGTGGGGTAGAAGAGCCTTTTTTCCCTAATTAAACCATGGTTATACTTTTCCCTGTTTACAGTGTTAAAAATATTTTTAAGAACAAGAAACAAAACCCAAAAAAACCAACCAGCCCCCCTCAAAAACCCTCCTTAGGGCTTTGATGGTTTTGTTTTTAAACAGTCTCTAGCATTTAAAAATGTAAATAAATCTAAGGAAAGTCCTTGTGAGAACCGATCAGCAACTCTCAGTGAACTGTTCTGGACAGTAACAGTATGTCACCACTAGAATTATCATCACTGTTCCTGGTGACAGAAATGTTAAATAAATAAATTACTAAATCTGTTTTGACACAGGCTAGTAACTTCATAAACATGGATAAAACTTTGCTATTTCATAACACTTCACATTCCATCCCCATTTAACATCAAGTAGCAATTTTGAAATATTTCCTTATATCTGGCACTAAAGTTAACTTAAAATAGCACACTATAAAAGTCATGAAATGCTTACACAGCAAGATATTATTGTTTTCAAAAGAAACACACTTTTTAATAAAAATCTGGGGGGAAAACATTCTACAAAAAAATAGCCTGGGTTTACAAGCTGTGCTGGCAAAGAGTTCAGTACAATAAATACTACAGTCAGCCACAGTCAATATGGTTCATACGAGGTCACAGGGAACTACAAAAGCATGGAAGAATGCTTAATCCCTCCTAATACTGGTGCGATGGATGGCAGCTCCATTAAAATGAATTATATCCCAGCATGAAACAACAGAACTAGTTTCAGTTTGAATTAACTGCAGGAAAAGTGTGACTGGGACAACTCCAGGTATGAATATGAAACATTTTTTCTCCACAGGTGCATAGGTATACAACTCTTACCTGCCTCTTGTCATCCGGTGCTTTAAGGAAGAGTGCATTTATCACCGCAATGGTGTACGTCTGGATTTCTTGGTCTGTCCTGTTTGGAACAACGTTGAAAATGTGAGAGAAAAACACAAATGCACATGAGATCAGTAGAAACTGATCTTCCAGCTGCATTTCTGCAGGTAGAAGTGGAGGGGCTGTTTGCACTTCATGTAACCATGTAAGTTAGGTAACCAAGGCTGGTCTTGACCAGGCTGTCTTTATTACTGAGCGATGATGTCTCAAAGGGAGAATCAGAACTCAAAAAAGGTGGAACGAACTCCCTCTTGAACTGCCGTTGACCCTCCACTGATTGCAGCAAGAGTCTGATAAATGGTTTCTGTCAGGTGCACAACAGCTGGAGATAGGTAGAGGTATCTTCCCTAAAGGCTTCTGGAAATGAACCTGCTGGTATTGAAACTTCTCAGGTGCATTGAAAATGTCCCAGGTGGGAGACAAACATAACTATGCATAGTACGTTAGTTTATGCTACAAGAGGCAGCTCCCATCCATTTAAGCAGTTCGCATTACTATTTAAGAAAAAGCCCTTCCCTTTTCAAATATGCATTCAGCAAAAGTTGAGCAATTTTTGTCTTACACACTTCCCAGAGTGTGGCAAGCAAAACAACCCCATCTGTATGCTAATGGCATTAAGCATTTCATTACCACAGGGTGTTCTTCTCTTCATTCCCCACTTCCAACTACATATGTAACTTATATAAAAAAACCAAACTAAACAAAATTAAAAAAAAAAAAACCCTAATGACCAGGCAACTCCAGAAAGATTGTCACCAGTTATCCAGTAGTATGCTTCACTTGTAGTGGAGGCAGGAATCATAAAGGAGGTTGCTGGTCTTTATACCACTGTTTTTTCTCCAAATGTGCTATTTTCAGGGGGAAAAAATATCCACCATATCAAGCAATAGTGAAAGACACTCACCCCTGCAGATGTGGGATTAGCTGCCCAATTGTGATCTCCTGTGCTACTTTCTGGTACAGGTCATGGCTATTGAGCACCATCGATTCCAAGATTGCCAGCGACCGTTGCAAGATAGAGATGTCCGAGGCAAATTTGTTCACGTAGCTTGCTATCTACAAATACAATCATTCAGAGAATTTGCATCTTTTCATGAAAACAGGGAAAAGTAAGAAAGAAAACTGTCGATGTGGTTGAGAAAGGGATTAAGATAAAAAGGTAGTCTTGTCCACATACCAGTTATCAGTGAATACCTGAAAACGATCAACCAGGCACAGCATATATCATCAAAGAACACAGTGGCACAGGTTCTACAGCTGGCACAAGTCACCAAAGGTTATTGTCAATATTCATATGACTGACATGTATGCTTCATCATTACATTACAAACATGATAAATCAGCATTAAAAAATTAAACAATTATAATTTTTGTTCAGAAAACTTTAGAAAAAAGGAAACTAGTTCTCATTTTCTGCAGAAAAAGTCGGTGCAGGCAATTTTCTCTAAAAACATATCTAGGCTTAAGATAAATGTTTCAAAAGAGAAACTTATAATCTAGTTTTCTGGCAAAACACAATCTAGAAAAACATGCCTTTTTCTTCTGCTTGCTGTTACCAATAACACTGAAAGCTCTTTCCAGGTTACCAATTAAAACTCTGTTGATGCTCAGGACAACTGGTTCCATAACTCTGTCTGGAGTCCAGCTTTTCATTAATAACCTTCCCTTTAACTGCAAGCTGCCGCAAGCAAATGGCACAGTAATTAAACCCAAGTTTGACCTCTGCTATTTTGCAGTGTGGCAATGACAAGCTGCACACTCCTCTGCAGAGTCAACACAGCTGTGCAGTAAGATGTGGCAACACACGCTCTCCCGCATGCGGCCCAGCCCACGTACCCAGCTTCCCAGGAAGAAACACGCCCTCTGCTGATGCAGGAAGTGAGAACTGCACTTGTTTTCTTCAAATGCACCAACACCAGCACATGACAAAATGAATGGCACCCAAGAAAGCACAGACAGGAGTGTAGTATGACCACAGTTACTTGCTCTCTACAGTCAAGTAACAGCCTTCAGTGGCGCTGTCTCAAGGCTGATATTCCTTCCAGAAAATCTCACGTCTCTTCAGTACTCCAGCTACTACTGGAGTTATACTGTTTCCAGTTCTGGATAATTGCTGAGAGCAAAGAATTGCTTCCCTTTAGAAGGAAGAAAGGCCTGCCCTATGCTTGGAAAAGCTGTCCAGCTGCCTGTAAAAGTCACATTAAAATGTTGACATATGGACAATGGTATTGTTTTGCACTTGAGACATCTTAAGCAGTACTGAAGGAGCAGAACAGCCAGCTTTGGCTGGAGACAAGAAGGAAAGAGAGACTGATTTTTCTTTTCTAATCTATTACAGCACTTTTGCTTTTTGCTATTTGCTCTGCTACTTGGTTTGCATTACCACAAAAGGAACATCCTACACCAAATTATACTCAATTCAGAGAATATACATTTACTCTATTTTCTGTAAAGAACCAAGCCATGAATAGAAAATAGGAGGAGAGAAGCAACTCAATTAGCCTTTTTCTATTTTGGACTCTCAGTATCTTCTCCCAGCAAGTCCTGAGCCAAATAATATTTACAATAGTATACAAAGCACAGTGTGCTGTTAAGAGCAACAAGCTGTGTGTCACAAGCACCGTGCTACCCCACCTCTTTAAATGGTAATCCAGATGTGTTTTGATGCATTGCAGCCAGAGCTGCCAGATCCCCACAGGGCCCATGACAGAGACAGTGTACGCACAGAGCAACTCTGCACTGCTCAAACATTAAACCGAGTGCCCCCTCTGGATGCCTCAGTTTTCAGGCATCCATGGATTGCTTGTGCAGCAGGAAAACAATGTGTCCAGACTGTGTACCAAATTGCCAGATTTCTGTCACCTCTTTAGGAGCCCTGACATTTATGAAATACTCTTGGTGCAGCAGCTCCTTCAAGTGGCAGTTAATGCTTCACTGGGATATAACATTTTCATATCAGAGACCTGCAGAAATGTAACAGTACAGATAACTGGAACCTCTGTCTAGGAAATGCTGCCTTAGCCTCATTTATTCTCCTGACCTTGGACCATAATATCTTTTAATCATAAACACAAACACAAGGTATAAAACTGTCTTGTGTGCTTAAAAAGACATATCACACTGAACACAGATGCAAAACATCTGCTGGGTAACCCGAATGTCAAGCAATATGTATTCATAACCACCTTGCTGAAGCATGAAGTCTGGCCAGAGGTAATAGGCTTGTCTACCTTGAAAAATAAGTCATGCAAGTTCCAGAGAGAACAAAATTGCATTAAAAATAAATTCCATTCCCACACTTGAAGTTCTGGATGTGGGAAAAAAAAAAAAAGTCCTTCTTGGAAAGAGACAGGAATCAACAGGAATTCAAATTTGTGTTATTTGCTCTTTTTTGGATATTAAGCACCACACACAGAGAGGGCTTTTGACATCCAAAAATAATTCTGCATTCATTTATCAAAAATTCTGATGATTAAAATAATACAAGCTCAGTGAAATACTACATCTTTTCCAGAAAGAAGCAACTTGATTGCTTTGCACTTTCACATGAAAACGTGGGTGTGTCTCATTAAGGATAAAATTATTTCTTCAGCAAAATACCTGTAACTTTAAAATCTGCATAGTCCTCTTGGGACGTATACAGCCACATACAGAAGAAGAGCCTGAGTGCCTAACCTCCTATCATTTTCAAGGGAAATTAGGAATCAGACTGAATTTACACATTCATGCTCTTTTGAAACAGGAGCTACATACGTAAACTGAGGGTAGATGAAAAATGTATAGCCAACTAAACTACATCAACTGAATTCTCTTCCTGGTTCAGCATCACTTAAGGCACAAGAGAGAATTTGAAAGTTTTAAAAAGGAGAATAATAGTAGTAGTAATAATAATGATAATAATAATATTTAAAAGCTGCACCAGAAAGAGCAACACATAGGGAAAAAACAGTGAAGGAGATCTGATTTTCATTATGCATGTTCGTTAGTTACTTGCCTGCACTATCATGTTGTCAGAAATGTACAGAAAAATCTGTCCAAGTTGTCTTCTCTGTTAAGATTTAATGCATAGTAAAATTTTAAAGGGTGCATATAGTTTTAAAGTGAGGAACTAAAGCTGCACTTGACTACAGAAAAAGCAAGTGACTGTTGCAATACACAGAAATACTTTTTCGACTGCCACCCTGTTTTCCTGCACAATATGTTTTAGAAGGTAAACAATTTGTCAGCATTAGGGCTCTGCATCATACACTTATGAAACAGCAATTATATAAGTAATTTTAAAAGACTTTTTCTTTTAAATATCCCAAACACTACAAACTTTATTGCTCCTCTTGTAGGAGCTAAAGATGGAATTACCCAATTTGTGTAGTACATTTTTGTCACGGTTTAGGAATGGTATTTCCCAGTTTAGTGCTCCCACTGAAACACCCCAAACAATGCGTCACCTGCTCATTCCCCTCTACTTCCTGTGGCAGGCCTGAGGAGAATTGGAGGCACTAAAGGTGAACATCACGGGTTGAGATAAGAACAATTTACTGGAAACAGCAATGAAGCAAGAAAAAGACCAGTAAGAGCAACACTATCAATAACAGAGGGCACGAGAGAGGTGAACAATTCACACACAAATTCTTGTGATGTGGAAACCGGGAATACCTGAACCACTGCCACGCAAGCCCGACTCAGAAGGGACCCCTTCCCCTGTCCCCAGAAAATGACGTGAGGTGGAATACAATAACCTCTGAGTCCTAGCCATGGCCACTCCTGGATACTGCAAAAATTAACCCTGTCCTGGCCAGAACCAGGAAAATTTTGATAACCAATCATTGCAACTTTTTCTAAGAACTTGTAATCCAAATCCTTTAGGCAACTATGGAATCTAGAAATGAACTATTTATCTTCATAAGCAAGAAAAAGGTCTTGAGAGAACTTTGCATGTCATAAGGAAATTTTTCCAAATGATGCTATTTTCTCTTAAAATAAGGAACAAAGTTCTCCTTGAAAGCGTCAATCTTACTTGCTGCAATTGGAATAGCAGCCTTTAGGTACCCAAAGGATGGGAAAGAATCTGCATCCAAAACCAAGCAGTTGTTCATTAGAAGCAGTCAGTCATCCCCCTTGAGGTCTCCTTCACCTTCTACATTTTTAAGTTAAAAAACTACTCAAGAAAAATTCAGACTAATTCAACCCCATTCAAGTTTAGCTTTCATTTAACATGAAAGACAGCTTCAAAAGGCAGAAGCACTTGATTGCAAGTTCCCCCTCAGTGGAAGCTTATCAGCTCCCTTATCCATCCTGTCAGTCACTTGAGCAAGCCCATCAAGGACCTCAAGTGGCCTGTCAAAAGCCAACATCAGAGAAGCTAGGATGAAGTCATAGATTGCTGCCACAGAGATGAGACATGGCCCAAAGGTGCTCTGCTAGGTTTGTCCCATGCCCACTCTGCACCACTGAGGGCTCTGTCTTTCTGGCTCCCAACTGCATGCAGATCAGAACACTCCTGAGCCTCTTTCTTCAATCTCTGTCATTCTCTGTCCCTCTCTTTCTCTTCTAACTCTCCTATCTTTCTCCTTGGTGCCATTCTTCCGGTTTTACTTGTCAGTTTTGTTTTTTATAGGTACTTTGTGAAAACGTTTTTGTTTGTGTCTTTTGGTTGGGTTTTTTTGTTTGTTTGTGGGGTTTTTTGGTTCTTTGTTTGTTTTATTTTGTTTTAATTGGGTCATTATCCAGGGAAATCTATAGAAGTGCCTGACAGAAAAGATGAGCCATTAACAAGGGGAACACAATTTCTTCTGTTTTTACAATACAATCCACAGGGCAAAAGCTGTTGATGAAGTTGGCCAAAGACATTTGTTTTGAACCAATAACAAAGTAGATGCTCTAAAATAACTTTAGCAAGTTTCTTCATAGACTCCCCTAGAAAGTAAGGCATTCTGGACTTGACTTTGTGTCTTCTCCAGTCAGTTAAAAGCAGTTGTAGAATTGTATTTGCCCTTAGAAGATAACAACAATTGTCATCACAACCTATCTAGACTCTGAGATTAGAAAAAAAATTTAAAAACCAGACCAAAACTCAGATGTTACATTATTTTTTTCTTCTTATTAAAAATGCATCCAGCATTTTTAATGACCAAAACTGAGTTTTAGTATCTAAAGTATCTTATGCTTTTTTCATAGTTGATCCTTCTTCCACTTTTGGTAACAAAAGTAAATTTCTACTTTCCTTCAATGGTAGCGATTTTCTAACTAAATTTAAAGTCTTTGCTCTGACACACTCTGCTAAAATGAAGGTTTCTTCATCACAGGTTATATTAATTTCATTACTACTTCTGATATTATTTTAGTGAAGTTACTGGTATCTTTTGAACCTGTACAAATGCACTTAAATTATGATAAATTCAATCAGGTTTGAAAATTCTTTGTAAGGGAGAATTATGTGGTTTTGAGGTTTTTCTTCCCCAGTAAATGAAAAGGGTTAAATCAGTAACAGAACCTTTTTCTGAGGTCTTCCAAATCTCTGTACCTAAAGAGTATTACCATGTTTCTGCCGCTTTTGTACATTTCTGACATGTAAGTAAAGAAGGATATGTTGCAAATCATGGACAGATCTGTTTCAAGAAACACATACCTCAACTGCTAGATTCAGAGGGGCAAAGTTCAGCTTGAATAACTCAGTTGATACCATCCTAATTTCAAATTGTAAGCTAACTCATTCCTCTTTTTCCAATATCCCAGAGGAAACATTTCAGTGCTGCGTTGTTTTTTTTTTTCCTAGAAATATGGCATTACTCATTTTAGTTTACATTACATCAAAATACTAATTTTTTTCTTTAACTGCATTTTATCTGCACAGGGAGGTCACAATGTAATTGAATAAGCAATTTCTCATGTAACAAGCCTAATACTGTGTTGATCCCAATTCACTCCAACTGATTTCCACAGAAGCTGAACCAGATTCTGCAGTTACAAACATTTATAGTTTGAGACAGCAATTTAATCCCATTTCCATGTGTCTTTTTTGACGAATGAGCTAAATAATGTAGCTGGGAAAAAAAAAGGAAGGGAAAAAAAAAACCCAAATCACAACTCACCTCAAATATTTAAACTGATATAGAACAGATAGCATTGATTACAAATTTACCTTTTTAATGAATGCCACAGAGAATGTATCCCACGATACAATCCCATGATCCATCAGCTCAACAAATGCAGTCAGTGTAAAGGACAACATATCTCCAAAGCTGCAAGAGACAGGAGTCATGACAACATTTACCAGTAATGCAGCAGGGCATTGACCGAGGGAATAAAGCAGCAGGAAGCTTTCAGAAAGGCAGGAAAAATGAAGCCAATTATGGACTAAGAGGTAGCAAAAGAGCAAGAGAGGCCGTGCTATAGGTAGTCTCCAAAATAATTTAGCATGGATAACAAGAATAGTCAACTGGAGGAAAGCAGTTGTAAGAGAAGAAGTAATCCCCAGGAGAACACTGCATGCAATGCTTAAAAAAAAAAAAAAAAAATCAGTCCATCCAAATAAAAATTCTCTCATAAAATCAGAGATTTAGATCTAACAGAGGAAAGAAGTGATCTTTTTCCTTAGCACTTATGAAATCATCCTAATAGAAGCCATATAGAGGTGTCACATTTTGGTACCTCTGCATCAAGCAAATTGGTGGGAAGATAGAGCACTGTTCATTCCTTCTCTTACAAGGAAGCAAATATAGTTAAAATGCACCAGAAGAGATTACATATCTTGAGCAGCAATTTTCTAACAGATAATGCCTTGATTTTTTTCTTTAAACCTGAAGATGCATCTCTGTTACTTTATCTATGAGTGAGCAAATTGCAAAGCGTGCAGCTCAAATTGTTTAGGTTATGCAGGCCACTACTCTGCATTTTACACCTGTAAATTTGAAATTCAACTCATCTTTGTATGAACACAAGTAAATTCAAAATGAGTTTAAACTCATCAGGGATAATGTGACTAGATACACAAGATTTTTTCATGTTAAACCACAACTTTTAAAGATTAGCTTCATTTCTATAAATAGTCAGGGCACCAAACAGTCAGCAGCCACAATGATTTCAGTGAAGCCCTTCCATGAGGTAACTACTCTGTACAAACAGCAGTGCAGAGATCCTGAAAGGGAGCAGTGAATTACCTTTCAGGGCATGTCAAACTCCCTGCAAGGTACTCTGCCAGTAAGCCATTAAAACACAAAATCATAAAATCAAACAGCATGAATAGTCCCAGTGATTTTAATACAGCTTACACTTAATAAAAAGATAGAATAAAAAAAACCAAAAACCTCTGTCAGATTGAAACTGCAAAGCTTAGGATGTTGAAAACCTGAGTCCAATAGTACAGCCATAGTTAATCAATGTAATTAATTGGTGTTCCTTAATCTGTGGTTTATCCTACTGTCCTGCATGAACCCAACACAAAAAAGTGAACATCCACTCAGATAGAAGACATTTACAGCACCTCAGAGGAGTAAGGCAGACAAATCAGCTTCAGTGCAGCAACTCCAGTAGCTGGATTTGGTTTAATCTGCCATTTAGGGATATCTGATGGCGAGATGGAGGCTTTAGTAGCCTCTTCATTTAAGAAAGGACATTTTGCCAAAACGCCTAAGGTTCCCTGCACCAAAAATACCCTTGCTATTTCTTTACATTTTGTGAGTAAAACCCAAAAAAACCCAAAACACCTTCTCCTTCAGTACATACAAGTATAACAGTGGCTTTGATTACTTGTGACAAAATGAAAAACCTACACCAAAGAGCAAACAATAAAAATGACATCTCAAGAAATCCATTGTAATTTCACAGGGAATACTTTCTTCAGCAAACAAATGAAGTTCTGCGTTTTGTTTTGGGGGCAGAGGATGCTCTTTTGCCTTTATTTTTTTCTGTAGTTGCTTTGTTTGTTTGGAGTTTCTTTAATATTGCAAATCATTTAGGAACTACATTAGATTTAAAATGTCATCATTAGCATTCCAAATAACCAAGGATTTAACATTAAGATGAGAATAAGACTCTGAAGGAAATTTAATCAGCTCTGGTCCTGTCATGTTCCCCAATTCATTCCTTTTTCATAATACAGTTATTTATGAATCGACAAAAAACCAGCAACCCTAGGAAAGGCTTTCTTCTAACAGCTTGCACCAAATCCTAATGCACCTTCATGACAGAATACTTCTACAAATACAAGGAATACTAATACTATAATTATTATTATTATTAATTATTATTACTATTATTAAAACTAAATTATTTTCAAATAATTTTTTTAATTAAAAAGGTAAGCCATATAGGTTGAAAAGTAGATAAAAATTGCTCCCAGCATTAAACTAAGCACATAATTTGGCAGAGATAAATTTTCTCATCTGTTGTTTTAAAATTTAGACAATTAACCTGTATTTAGTATTTTAATGCTCTTCTATAAACAAATTGTACATGAAAACTAGTCCCCATCAACAAAAGGTATAGCTCAGACGGCTTACTTAAACTACATTAAACTTGTGTAAACTTCTGTCAATCCCTGCACTTGTGCATGGATATTCATCTTCAGAAGAGCAGTGTCTGGAATGTAAAGAAATTAAATTAACCTGGATTCACCAGTCTCATTTAGTCTTCTCATCAAAACTATTGATCAATCTTTCGTGATTAGTCCTGATTAATCCATGCTCCTCCACAGCTCTGGGGAATAAACTGGGCTAATGGGGCTGACAATTCTGGTTTGAATGTATAAACCTAGCTTTAGTAGATCTGACAGTGATACCATTTGGAATCTAGAAGGTGAAAACTCTTTTCAACTTAAAATGATCAGACACCCCATTAGATGTCACTCCAGTGACTGCTTCAAATAATTACTGACTGAAGAGGTGCAACACAGGGACTAATCAAGCAGCAAGAAATACTTCAGCTCTATTATTATGCAGCACCACACATACACACTATGTCCTTCTAAAATATATGGCTATACACATGCACCTGCCCACACACTATACACCAAGTGCCATTGCGAAAGTCAGAAGCCAGGCTTAAGGGATAAGCATTAGGAGTAGCACAGCTAAAGATGAAAGCAATCTGCAGGGTAACTAGGGCAAGATAAGGATTAAAGGATCTGCAGGGGGAGGGGAAGGGTGTTGATTTATTGTTAAGTGGTTAAACACAAGCAGATAGGTAGAAATAGACCTTCCAGTAATTCATTTCAAAACACACAGACACACTCACACTATTAAGAGCAGCAGACAGAATAGAGGCTAGAAATTTCAAGGGAATCAAAGCTAGTTTATAAAATTAGCAAGCTTTAAAAAAACATGGAGCTATTTAACTCAATGTCTCTGTAAGGTTTTGATCATACAAAAAGCCCAAAAAATAATGGAGCCTCTTTCTTCATAAAATCTTTTTAGATTAATCCATAGCACAAGGCACAACAGTTCTGTAACTATCAAACCCTTGCTGCTCTGGCTTAATTACTTAATAGTTTGAGGATAATTCCTAATGAAGGTGCTTTTTAATGCAGCAAGAGGGGAAAAATGATCAGAAAGATGCACTGTGTAATTGCAATTTTGTGTCTCATTAACATTGACGTCTTCATAACCTTTGCTCTCAGGCAAGCTACTTCTACAAGCCCTCCTGAATGCTGCTCTGGCTCTGGCTCTTGGATGCCTTACACTGGGACAACTGATGAAATTTCACTGTTCTTTGCTGACTCCCCTCTTCTAACCCCCACTGTGAGAGCTGGTCATGAAGTGTCTCCTCACCCACAGCAGGTCTTGGCAAAAGCCTGTTAGGCAGCAGAAAGCTGAAGTTTGCAATGCCATCAACTGTCCCTCAGCATGAGTCATTCCAGTGGATGGCCATGCTCTAATACAGCCTATGGGTCTTCAAACTCTGACAAACCTGACTGAAGATTAAAGCAACAGCTGCTTTCTACATCTCTAGGCTTTAGAGAAATACCAGGTCAAACCTGTTAATTTAAATTCCTAAGAATTCTCTGTATTCTTACCTTAGAAAACTGTGAAGAAAAAAAAGAAAAAGAAAAACCCAAACTATTCCACACATATTGATACTACTTTTTCTTTCATGAAAATAAAAATGACAGGAATGTGCATGTGACCCTGATTACCACACCTGTATGTCACATGCCTTCCTAGTATCATTTCTACATGCTAAACCATCTTTTTATCCTGTGTGCTTATTTTGCATGATGCCTAGAGCAACTTGGATTACTTTTCCAAATAAATTAAAGGTAGTTTAGCACCCAAATCCGTTAGATGTTTTTAAAAAAGAAATTAAAAAGAATCTCAATCCATATTTCGCACACATAACAAAATGAACATTTTATCACTGTTATGGAGGGAAAAATACTTGGCTGCTCAAATGATTATGTAAATCAAGATAATTAGTCAGGCTCAATTGTCATCAGGTAACAAAAAAAGGAATACAAGCTTTTACCAAGCTAGATGGAGGGTCTCATGTTTTATATGAAAAATATCTTTGCGTAGTAGAAACTGGAAATGAATTGTTGCTTGTCTGTTGCAACCAGCGTACAGCCACCAGCCCTCTAGGACTAGAAGCCAAAGAATATACACTTTTACACAAACCACTTTCATGGGCAAAACAGAACCAAAGCTGAGCTCTAATTTTGCAAGGGAAAGCAGCAAAGAAAAAATTTAATTGGGCAGGAGGCAAGAGGAGAGTAGAAGCCTACTACTGAATGCAGGAGTGGTTAACTAAGTCCCTTATCTGGGCTCACAGCCTAATACTGGGCAGCTGAAAGGCCTGACATCACTGAGGTCAACATCAAAGAGTAAGAACAGCTTTTTAAATTGGAGCTGTCAAGGATAAATGGCCATGAATAAATTTAAACAGGGGAACAGAATATATCTAATCATCAGAGGACAAGAGCTCTGGAAAAGCCATGGGGGCCAGAATCTAAGTCTAAAACGAAGACTGATGATGTAGCAGGATGCTTTGCCAGCACGGTGTGAACTTTATATTGCTATGGCTCCTCTTCACTGCTTCTACACTGCCTTGTTTCTTCAAGTTTGCCCTTTCCAAGGGCAAAATTAAGCCACCTCAAATCAAAGCAGGAGAAATTCACACCTACTTGGTACTCAGTACAGATGAAAATGATGGAACAATCTGTGTAGTTGCTGCCCCTATTTTTCTAGATGATTACAGAAAATGCACTTAACTGCTACACAGCAATTGACACCGACTTTTTTCTTCTTCATCTAGCTAGCTAAGCACTACGGAAATATTTCTTTGTGGTAGTTTCACTGTATCATTAAAGGGGGTCAGCCTTACTGATTTCAAATCCCTTGCATTCCAAGAACACGAAATAGCTTTGTAACCCTAGTATCAGGGTTTCACTCTGTTTGAAAATTATTTTCATTAAAGAAAAACAAGATGTAAATTTTAAACATAACTAAATATTCTTGAAGAAATCCAAGTGTAGAAACTCTTACTATGGAGTATGACTAAATCCACTTAAAGGTACATTAAGCATGTGAAACTAGCCCAGAGGCACTATTACACACTTAAATGTGATTAGAATTACCTTTTTTTTTCTTATTCTCCATTTTTTTAATTCCTGGGTTTGTTTTTTTTTTTTTT
>VXBQ01004624.1:350164-403146 GCA_013400175.1 Phainopepla nitens | reverse complement strand
TTTTTTTTTTTGGCAGAAACTGTGTGTTATTTCAGCCAAATGGCAAGTCATAGAAATCAGGATAATGCCAATTTAAAAATGCTGAAAATTCTGCATAGGCCTTCCTCCTTTCCCTCCCAATCATGAGATCATCCTTATTACTATTACTAGTAATAACAAAAAAAAATAATAGATTCCTTTTATCAACTCTTTGGTCTTTCATTATTTACAGCGTGTGAATTACGTTTTCCTTTTCTTGCTTTATAAGGCATTTATGAGGATTTTTTTTTTCCTTCTAAGGAAGGCTGAGAGTCTGTTCCAGTCACACAACTATTCTGATATATCAAGAAAAAAATCCCACCACTTTAACAGTCTTCTGCTACATCAGAAAGACTATCTGTACAGACATGATTTTCTGAAACACAAGTTCTAGGCTCAACTATGGAATACAGGTCTGAATGAGAGAACTATGTAATCAAAGTCGGGGTAGCAAGAAGACATGATTCCTTCCCTCCACCTTCGTTCCTGAACATATTTTTTATCAGTCATTAGGATATCTAGGACTCAACAGCATTGCTCACTTTCTGCCTCATTTTAGGGCGTTGCACTGCGAGGGGCAGCGGAAGCAGCACATCCTTACACTTCCCCTTTAGACAGTCTGTACGCCCAAGCAGATGGACTGCTCAGTCAGCTCCTCTTAACTAGGCATGGACTGGCTTCTGAAAAAAAGTTTAGCATTAGTAGTGCTGTGGAAATCACTTTCTGAAAAGTCTCAGAAAAGAAAAATAGCTGCCTGCATGCATCCACCCCCCTCTTTGGTGATACAAACGCACAGTCTGAGAAATGACTGGACATCATGGATAATTATAGAATGGAATAAGCATTTTCTTGTTCCTCATGACTTGTCTTGTAGTCTTTTCTATAATTTATAGGTCACTCAAACAATAAAAACAAACATAAAATTATCTTTTTTTTTTTTTTTTTTTTAGTTAATAAGACTCGTAGCAATGCTGTGGAAGCAAGAATGTGCCTGAAGGAAAAACAAGATAAGCCATCTCAATCAACAAGATCAAGATACATGTGGACAGTTTCTGCGATGTTGCATCTCTGCTGATATAAATATATTCATATTGACAAGATGCACTCTCGGCTTCACTAGGGCCCATGCACCCTACCACCAACCACTATAGCTTTGTGCCTGCACACACCATGCCCACAGCTCTCTATTTTCTCACACATTCTAATTTTCTTCAATATTCAGGAAAATAACATACGGAAAAATGACTAGGAAACACTGTTATTTCTTGTCAACTTTTTATATTACCACTTCTTTTCATCATCTGCGAAATGAAACAGAAGTATGTAGAAATCCAGAGATTTACATTTACTCTGGTCACTGTACTTTAATATTCATCAGCTTCATTGAAATAATGACTAAGTAGCACAATAAACAAAGCCAACTAGAAATAAAACACAGGCCTCCTCCTCAGTGAAAGTTATATAAAAAGATGGAGTCTTGTTTTCCAGAGGCTATCCAGTAGAACTTAATTACACACACAAATTATAACTTAAGAGCTGCCTCTAACATGAAATCCATGTGCAAAGTAAACCTCAGAGCAACTTTGCACTGAGCACGATGGCACTTTTAATGAGCACTGCTTGGCCCTTCGGGGAAAATACAGAATAAAGCTTGAATTAACAGAATTCATCGATTTCTAGCACAGCTGCAGCATACCATGACCAGAGGCACCACTCAGCCTGGGCTTACAGATGTAGGGCTGTTCCCAGCTGCATCAACCCACGGGCAGCTGGCACCGCACACAGAGGGGATGCCTGAAGAACACCAGCAGCCATCCCACGGGGTATGTCCCATTCCCACTCTCCCGGAGTCTCAGTGCCAGTCCCCAGGGTGCAATAAATAAGCAGAGACAGCCACCATCCTCACACTGTTTCACAGCATGACAGCTCAGGTTGTGGCTCAGTGACACACCTAGGCCAATGTAATGATCTGTTGCCACAAAAAAGGGCCTTTTCTGCATCCATTCATGACCAGTTCCTCTTGTTTCAAGTCCCTAACTGAGGAGAAAACTAAGTTTAGAGAGTTAGTTTCCTAATAGAATCATGTACTTTGCAATAATTAACAGGCTAGATTGGCGTTGTGAAGCATGCAGACACTGGAACCAACTCCCGGAACCAGCTCCTGGCAAAAAAGGAGGACTGGGCTGAAGAAAATCAAGAAATGGTAGTAGAAGGCAGGGAGCTGGACCATGTCTCACCAGCACCAAGACATTAGGTTTGTCTCAGCTGTATGGGTGACTCATAGCCCCACTCAAACAAGACTGGCTCTACAGGAGTAGCTCCAAGGTGGCTAAGATAACTGTATAGTGAAGATATACCTTACATGAATCTTTATAAAATACATTGTCTTCTAAAACTGGGCTATGAAAGAAGTTTCTGCCCCACCCAGAAATTTCTGGCTCCTCATTCCTCCTCTAACACCTGTCCCCTGCCCTTTATAATGCTAGTGTAATTGTTTGTGTGGATTCCTAGGAACACTGAGAAAGCAGTGTAGGTTCACCTATGGACACAGAGAAAAGCTTTATGCTCTGAAGCATTTTGGTGACCTTGTCAGCCACACAGCCCACAAAGCCACCTTGCTGAGGGTGCTGAGCCCAGGTTGGGAGCAATGGCAAGGAGACCTTCAATTTGATTTATCTGATCAGTGAGTATATTGTGTGGGACCTCTTACTAACAGTAGTACACAGAGTCCAAGCAAAAACAAGAACAGACCATAAGAGGACAACTGACTGATTCCAGCTGCCTTTCTTTGACAGCCCAGGGCACTGAATGAAAAAAAAAAAAAATCTTTTCTTTTGAGGAAGTAGTTTGTCTGTTTGCTTAGTGTGCTGACACAGCAGAGTGACAGACCCTGATGTGAGGGAACAGTTTCAGTACCTTCAAGTGAGATGAGAAAGGAAAGCAGAAACACCATGGCAGGTTTAGGCTGCTGTGCCTGTGTATGTTTGCTCCTTTCATTAAATCCCAAGCTCTGCTAATATGCACTCATCAGCCAGTGATGCACAGTATAAAAGTGGAAAGGAATGTACAGCATAGCACAGATGTCCTTGCTTTACAACTCCCTTTGCAAAACCAGACTTGGAAAAACCTGACCTGCTGACACCCTCAGGAGCTGCAGAATGTCTAGGCTGCTGAACATGAAAGACTGCAGTGACTACTAAGAGCTCATCAACACGTGAAGCTGCTGGAAACTCTTACAGTCTGAGTCTTTGTCCAATGCCCAAACTCAAGAGTATTTCTCCCCACAGACAGAAACACTGATAAATACATTAGACAGGTAGATCGATCACTGCATATTTGATGACACATCACATCAGCTATAAAGAAAAAGTTTAAATCCCTCAAAATGCAGCCGCTTACAAAAAATAAAATAACATAGTAATTTTAGAAAGGCAGTAAACTCTGCTCACATGTCCAGTTTACAAGCCTGCTGTGTGGTTTGAAAACTTATACCTTCGGTCAGGATTGATTACAGGGTATAATTTGCAAGGCAGTTCTTTCAACAGCAGTGTTGCCTTTAGTAGTTTCCCTCCCAAATAGTTATTTTTAATCCAGACCAGTCTGCTACAGCTTGGCTCATCCCCCAGCTACAAAACAGCAGTACAGACACATCTGAAGGGTGAGGAGGGCACTTGCTTTAGTCTTAGTGCAGCTGAAAAAAAAGATTATAAAAACCGTGAATGTTCCCTGTCTGTTTCAACAGAAAATAAAATGCTTTAGTTTAAATATCTTCTGCAGTGGAATAAGTTAAACCATTAAACCTAAGTAACATCACAACAAAATAAACAACAAGGGCAGTGACTGTTAATTTTCCTGTGTTCTGATCAGGCATATGTGAGCGTGTCCATTTAGAATACTTTTCATTAGTACAACAACTGCATACATGTGTTTATATCAACTTAAGCTTCTCTTTGCTTTTAAACTTAATTGGGTCCATAAACAGCAAATACCACATGAATAAAAGACAAATTGACAAATTTGGTAACTAGAAGCCTTTTTTTTTTAAAGTGGCATAGCATGTGATGTGTGCCACAGATCACATCACTGCAAAACACAAAGACTATAACCCCAAAATGCTGAAGATTAAACCACGAGGTTTTGGAAATCTAGTATAGTGGAAATCTAGCTGAAGTTAAGACAATAAGGATTCAGAGTCCCATAAGCTCACACAATGAGCAGGGATCAGGGAGAGATTGTTTTGATACTGCCCAATCTATGGACTACTGGATTCTAGAAAGTAGTTAACTTTTCTATGCAAAACACATAGTATATCTTGTACAAGACCCTCAGAGACCCTTTTTGTTTCATTTCAAAGACCACTTACTACTTTTGCTTTACCTCCTAACACTATTTGCTTCCTTGAATCCAGGGGAACACAAGTGCATTTGTGAGGGGATTTGAATTTATTTCAGTTTTCTTTCTCTCAGGAGATGGTGTGGGTATTGTTGACTTCTTCCTGTGTAGTAGAGCTTGACACTGAGTGCAGATCTCTTACTTGAAGTCAAGTGCTTACTGTTAGTGCATAATTTAATAGTGCAACAATCCAGTTGATACTTTTCTGCTGCACTTTCTGCATTAAGCCAATGGACACTTTCTCAGGACTTTAGTCCTGAATTTTACCAATGATGAAATTTGGTAAGGCATTCTGGTAAAGAATGAGTGTATTTTTAGAGGTCAGCTTTCAATTTCATGCCAAAAAACCCAACTGGTACTAGAAAAATCCCATTCAGAATCAAAACAATAAAAAATTGAAATAAAGTAAAACATTTTTTACACTTGGGTTTTACCATACATGTTGTCAGTAATGTGAAATTTAAAACATAGTTTTTAGGTGATATCACTTAAATATCAGCCTTTAAATATATTTTCAATGGCTTATTGAAATTCCAATGAATAGAGAAGAAACTAGGACCCCAGTCTCCCCAAACTTTATGGCACAGGTGGTACTTGTGACTCCCTACTTTGCTCATCCCCAGTCCTGACCAGCCCATTGTTAGGGGAAATTAATAAAAACAATATTTCATTCATAATTAATATACTATCCTAGCAGTCTAGACCTCTTGAGATATTTAATATCTCAACTCAGAAAGAGAGCATGAAATCACCCCACACTGAAGGAATGCCAGAGTTTAAGCAGAATACTTACTCTGTGCCACTTTCAACCATTTGCGTTAGGAGGGAAATGCCATCCAGGTTTATAAATTCTTGGGCAAACGTAACATCCCGTGAATAGTTGGCTAAGTCTTTCAGTGCTTCTAACTTTGCATCCATACTAGAAGACTGGATCCTCTCATGGAGTTGCTGTGCATTTTGAGCCTATGAGAGAAACAAAACACACAAAATAAAAGCAACAAACCAGCTTTTGTTACAATTAAAATCATGAGTAAAATGTCAGTGTAAGCAGGAACAAGGACCATGTTTAATATTAATGATATTTAACTTCCATGCTCAAAAAGATTAAGTAGCTCAAATACAAATTACTTTCATAAAAGTATGTTACTCATATATTGCTCCATTATTACCTATCATTATTTGGACTCTTGCAGAATCATTAGCTGAGCAATAGATAGATGTCCCATTGTCTCAGGCAACATGTAAGCATTACAAAAGAAAGCCTTTGGCTTGAAGAACTTATGTGTCATATCAATAAAGGAGAAATGAAAATAAAAAAACCTGCATCAGACAATCTCAGTAAAGTAATAGCAGCACTTCTTTTCCTGTCAAGGCTTACTCAGGTTACACACTTCTCATCACCTTTAGCAACAAAGACCACATATTGTCCTAACCATGTTACATCAAGAGAGACCAACTTCAGACCTTCTGCTCCTTCCTCCCCCTCTTCTTTCATTCACAGTCAGTTCAAACACTCACATATCCTCTTAAGAAGGAGTGTAAAATAATTACTTCCCACATAATACTATGATATTACCTGTCATACATCTATTTGCATGTTCAATATCCTCATGTTATGCTATTCTGACCATTAATGTTTCAAATAGAGGATGAGTCAGTGAAATTCAAAATGGACACTGATGATAAAAAGCTGAAGAAATACTTAAATAATGAATATTAAATGGCTTCTCTCTTTAGCCATAAAAATACTTGAAAATACATTTCACATCTTCAATTTGATGCTTTCACTTACCTGAACAGAATACCCAAATGCTCCAGTTAACAGCTAGCTAGGCAATACTTTTCTTAGAAAAATAATCTTCCTCCCTACATATAGAGATATTTGCAAAATTCTGTTTCCCAAAATTCATTTCTTACCTGCACCCAAGGAAAGGTGAATGAGAGACTATTTGTCATTAGAGAAAAAATTAAATATAAATTCTGTTGAGAGTTATTTTCTTTGAGATGATGTTTATTCTTTCTCAGCTGGAGAAGAAATAGAGAAGAAAGGGCTCTGCTGACAGACAATTCCTTTTCTGTTCAAGTAATGAATGTACTCTTCACAGAGATGGTCATCTCTGAAGATCAAGATTCTGAGAAAGCAGTCATTTTTAGTGCAAGTGAACATTTAAACAAGGAGCCCAGAAAAATAACCACCACAGTGTTTTTACAGATACAGGTACCTAGCTACATAACTTTGATTGCTTCAAAAACGTGAATAAATTAAATGTCCCAATCTCATCCAATATCAGCAAGATTTGTTATTTCTTGTTTTTACAATGGTGGTGGTAAATGCATGGTCTCCAGTCAGCATTTGATCAGACCAAATACAGTAAGGAGCATGGATGTGGGAGGAATACCTCCTAGTTAGTGTGGCTGTGGTTAACATAGTATTGAAAAGAAATGGAATATCTTTAGTCCTGACATTTTTTATGCTTTATAGGGTGATGCAGCCATAGCAGTTCTGTTCCCTAGAAAAAGGCAGAATCTTTTCATCCAAAAGATCTTTCTGCCACGGAAGGCTACCTACTCTATCAATGGATTTGAGTTGTAATGGGGAAGCAATGGTTTATATGGTCTCTCTGTAATGGCAATGGCTGTCCAAATGGAAACTAAAAGAGTATTCTCTCAGCCTTAAGCAGGTGATAAGGTAAATCATTTGCTGAAGCCTATGGAAGAAGTAAGAATAGATACCATTTACTTTCAATCTGGATAACTACCGAATACTTCCTCCAGTCCTTTCCTTTCATCAGCGGGGGTGAAAAAAGCTTTGTTAAAGTACTTTTCTATAATCAGCTCCAAAATTCACACTATTATTACCTGAATCAGATGTTCAACAGCCAAGTCCTACCTTACCAAAGTACGTCCTTCATGGAGCCATTCCTGACTCTAGACTCCCCACTACAGCAAGCCAGGAAGACTAAAAGATGCAAAATATGCTCAAAACATTACTGTTTCACTAAATATGTGCAATGTCTGAATTCCTGCTCACCTCAGGAAAGAAACACTCTGGAAAAACTTCAATACTGTCATGGCAGCTGCATTCCCCAAACTTTGGAAATGATTGCTCAGATTTAACCTTAAACCTATTAAATCTGTGCACATGGCCTTCTCCAACCTGTCATAGTTCTTGAAAGCTACTACCCCCACTATCTGCCTACTGAAGTAAGTTCTACTGAACTGGAAGTTCTTCCAGCCTTCCACAGGAACCCAGTCCTCCAAAAGCTCCTGGATTCAGCGGAAATTGAACAAATAGGAAAGATGAACAAAATAACTGGTTCAGACTGACCAAGCAGCTCTCCTGAGCCGCTCTACAAATAAGTCTGAGTGGACAAACCTTGGGCAGCAGAGCTGTGGCCAAACAGATGGAGACTCTAATTGCCTGTGTATGACAACAGCAAGCAAGAAAAACACGTGAGCAGAGCCAGGGGAACATCCTCCTCCAAACCAACCCCTTCACCACACACTGTGCTGTGTAAACAATGCTTTGTCTTCGTACATATTGACAACAGGTTCAGCTTCCTCTTGAGGAGAGAGTCCTGCCCCCAGCAGAAACAGCTGGGGCTGGTGAACTGCTGCTGTCGACCAGTCAGACTTCCATTACACATGTATCCACACCAAGCACGAAAAGAGCTAACCCTCCCTCTCACCAAACCCGATAACAGCAGGACACCGATGTACTTTTGCAGCTCACCTGCACTGCACAAAACCAGCCTGAGCAGGACCAACCTACCAATTGAGATATGTTAATCATCTCTCCTCTGCAGTCAGTGAGAGCTTTGAAGTTCACCAGACTGAAACCATAATATTATCTTAGGTCAGAGACTGCTTGGAATCGTCTACAGAGCACAAAAATCTACACTACAAAAATGGTTCAGCCATGTTTTAAGCATATAAATAAGTGCTTACTAACATCATAGGCTTTATCTGACTATGCCAATGTTCCATCAGCAAAGTTTACACACAGTTGCAGTTTTCTTACATTAAACAAGTTTTGCAAGACACTGCATTCAATAAACCTTGCTCCTTCTACTCTCAGATGAGAAAAGAACAGACAAATGGCAGAGGAGATCTTGATTAAAGGGGTAAGCATGTATTTGTCTCAGCAAGAGTGCTGGCACATGTTTCACTGGCAACACGGACAAAAGTCATATTGTCTGTTGTCATCCCAAATGCCTGACATGTGAAAATATTGCCTCAGTTAACACCATGCATTTCTCACAAGCCTTCTAATTCTTGTTGCCATAGCACTTGCACATGCTTATGCAATGTACAGCTCACTTATGACTGCATTAAAAAATGAAACCCGGATGAAATATGCTCCGAGTTCTTACCAGGGAGCTATTTCAATGATTTGCAAGCCATCAGTGGATGGACAGAAAGCACAGCTAATTAAAGCAATAGCAGAGCTGGTGCAATGTCTGCATTCTTACTGAAATATCATTCAGGTAAGAGTAAATAAAAATATATAAAGCTTTGCAACTGAGAATCATTAGAGAGAATTAAGAAATATTGCTGCTCAAGTAAATGAAAGGCAGAATTAACTGCTCTCCCCTTTAGAAAGAAAGGAAGGAAGATGGGAAGCTTGTAAAATAGGTGCTGTTGAAGTCCCAGCATTTCAAAAGGCTGTCAAGTGGCATAAGCTGCATGTCTAGGCTTAAATTACTTGCTCCAAGGACATCCAGAAAGGTTGCCCTTAGGGAGTAGCAGTGCTTAGAAGGAGCAGGTTGATGAGATTGTCAGCTTAAAGAGAAAACTAATGACCTAAATCCAGGATGTGACTTTCTTAGAGACTCAAATAGCCGTTTGTAGGTTAAGAATCCCAAGATCATCCTAACAAGGGATTCTACTGATCAAATTATCATTTCTTTGCCACTGAATACTTTGTGCAAACTTTGAAAGCAACTTATTAACCAGACATACACAGGGCTTCTGTACAGAATACAAAATACAGTGAGTAAGGAAAAGAGGGAGGACACAGATCCAAATGCAACCACTATCAAAAATGAATGTGCTATGGAAGAAAGTTGGACCATTGATTTAAATTTCTGTTTTTCCATTATGTAATCAGTTGTCTTCTTTATCCTTTACAAAAAGGAAATAAAATAAGAGTATTGTGATCTGTATATTTAGTCATGTCAGTCAATATTTTGGTAGAAAACGAGCATACAGACCATCAGCAACTACCAAATACAGATTTGTCCTTACCAAACAGGTGCATTTCTGTGGTTTAATTTAAAGCAGTCGGTGCTGAAACACCACGGTGGCCTAAAGTGCTGCCATTTCCTGGATTGTTATTGCCATTTCACCTACAACTGCATGTATACCAGAGAGCAATGGGGGAGTGGATACATTATATAACCATCACTGTACACACACATACACATCCAGCAGACCCACCAAGGCTGATTAGCATCTGATTCCAGGTAAGCAGTGATAATCTATTTTAATCAATATATACATTTAATGGTTAACATTTTTTTCATGAACACTGAAGCAGTTTCTACATCTAAAGCCCCATACAGATGTGAAACACAGAGAGGTCCTGTGGAATCATTACAGGCAATTAAGGAGGCAGAAAGAGGGAAATGGTTACCTCTAGAGCCTTGCACTAAACCAATGACAAAAGCATTACAGACGCAGAGCCGAATGTATTACATAAATATGCCTTAGAATAGGTTTATGCAATCACTAGCCACTTCTCAAGGCTTTATAAGCATTTTTTCTTGTATCTGCTTTTGAAATAATCGCTTCCACTTACTATTCAAAATGTTCCTTTTGAAACCTGAAAACATCAGATTAAACCTTTCTCTATAAAAAGATAAACTCCAACTCCACTTCTAAAATCTACTGTAAGCAGATAAACAAAAAAGTGGCTGATTGACTCCTATGGTCACTGCTTCTGGTATGAGGTTTGTTTAGCAACTAATTCACCATTACACCATAAACATAATCACAATCACAGTCTAGAACTGCAAAAAGTTATGCATTTACAGAACTTCAAATGTATGTTCATGCAATTGTAGATCAAAAACTAGATCCTCAAAATTTTACTTTGGGGATTCAGATGCATAAGCAGAAATAGGTTAAAAACTCTCTATACTTCCTTGTCTGTTTAGATGACATAGAAATAAAAAGAACATGTTCCTCATACCTGTAGAAGCATTCAGGGAAACTACTATGATGACTATTATTGAACACCTTTATTTACATGATTGCTCATCATACACATGCTAATACATCTGCCTACAAACAAGTTACAGGTTTGAGAACTCAGCTGATCTCTGACCTGGGGATCAAAAAAAAACATGACAAAAGCAAATGATCGGGTCCTACAAACACCACATCAGAAAAGCCCCCTTCAGCCAAGGTCTAAGGTATATACCTCATAAGCAAGGCATTTTTTTAAGTACCCAAGGAGGTGCTTTTAATAAACAGTAAGTGCTCAAATACTCAGTTCTGTTTGAAAACTATTAAATCAAAAAACGACACTAGTTCCTTCAATTTAATTTACCCAGTATTTTAGCATCTTTTTAAAATGATTAGTCATTTGAAAAAGGATTTGCAGGATCTGATTGAAGGAATCCTGCAGTTTTCACACACTAAAAGGGTGGACTTTGCTTGCTGCATTGCAGGACACAAAAGTCCTTTCAGATCAGCCTCACACTCAGAGGCAATTACAGCTCATTTATACACCTACCCATCAACCACTGGAATATGGTTATCACAAAAGAGACAGTCGCAATACAGCATTTCAATTGTCACATATGTTCAAATACAAAGAAATGTTGCATAAGAAACTTTTCATGCGTCCCTTCAGAAATGCAAATGGACAAAGGGGGAAAACAGGTCACGGAAAACTGCAAAAACACACAATAGCCCAAAGAATTGGTAAGAAAGATGATAGGAGAGGTTAAAATAAATAAGAAAGATGATATAGGAACAAAGATAATATGGGAGAAATTCAATCTGCACTCGAGTTACCTAGGAAACAGAGTGCCTGTGTGGTGAGCGGTTTATAGAGGAAAAAAATAGCATTGTTTAGAAAAAAACAGTCCTTCAGAGAATCTCACAAACTTAGCAAACAGACCTACGGAAACAAAGAAGCAGTTCAAATTCCCACCAGGCCTAACGATTGGCGTTTGCAAACTTTTAACTCAAAGAAATTTAAAATAGGCACATTGTAAATCTCTCAAGGCAAGCATTTATAATGGATTTAGCAGCACACCATAATACTGCAGTTCTGCCCTTGCAGTATTAACAATGGTTTTCAGATAAAGGTTCCTGTATAGGCACACAAAATAATCTAAATTCAAGATTAAAAAAGAAAAAGTATTTAACATTTATATTCATGGAGTTAGATTTCAGCTCCTCATTTTTAAAAACTCAGCCCAAAAATGCTGGTTTACCATCCCTAGATAAAACTACCTTTCTTTCCTCTCTCTTTTTAATCTTTAATAGCACCTACTCTGGGTACATGAGCAATAAATAATTTGAGGGTAATGACAACCAAAAGATTGCATCTCATTCTTCTCACTCAATTTTCTATGACTTGGGCCATGCAACCCTAAAGGGTACAGCCAGACTACTGGCTGTCATGGTTTATAAGCTGCATAAAAATTAAGGACTAGGAAAGCATTTTAAGTTCATGTAACCTTCAAAACTGGTCAACACAACTCCTCTCAACTCTTCAAGGAAAAAAGTTTCCTCAAAAGGCTTGTAAAGTTCAGGACAATTTTTTTTTTTTTCCCCACAACAGCCAGGAAATAGGCAGCTCAGGCCTCTCTGAAACTACAGGGACACATCCCCGAAACTGCATAATCCATATGTGGCTTCTCCTAATTTCTCTCATTCTTTCTCTCCTTTCCTAAATCCTCTACCTTTTCATAAAGCTTTTTGTTTTTTGGTTTTTTTTTTTGGTATGATTTTGGTTTTTTGGGGGAAGAGGAAAGATAGTTTCAGCTTTATACTGTTGTAGGATCGATAAAACAGAGGGGATGGGGGGAATTCAGAATCTTAATGTTTTCACATGATGAGAATAACATTTCTCACCCAGCAATAGCAGCTAGGAAAGCATCCTTCCCATTTTGTAGGAGTGTATCACACAGCCTGTTCTTCACATTATCTCTTCCAATTACTGTTGCTCTCATACAGAATTTCAGAGGAAATATGGAAAGAGATTGCCTGTTAGCTTTTCAGGGTAAATGACAACCATTGTGTGGGTTACCAGTTTAAGAACCACAGCTTGGAGGCCTTTAACCTATCTATTTTAGGTACTGCTATGATGACCACTTTGACAGTACTTTAAAAAGCAAAGAGACTATTGTAGAGTGAGAACATGTAGAACTTCAATTTTTACCTATTTAAAGAATACAAATATTTGCTAATCTGACAAAAACAAATCTGTTCCTCCTTCCAAGATACCTCTCGGATTCTGGGAAAAGCTAACACAAATTTTTAAAACATCAGGAAGTGTGAAAATAAGCATTGGTTCAGGCATAAATATCACTACTAGAGAATAGAGAGTAGACCAGCCTTCTATCTTAAAACAGGATGGCTGAGTCACTCATAAATGCAGGCAGTGCCAGAGCAATCCATAATTTATTAGGTAATAGCAATATCTCAATATCCTAAGGACTTCTGTCTTGATTAGCTTACCGTAAGGCAATTCCCCAAAGAAACAGTACAAGCAGGTGATAGTACTGTACAAAGCCTCACCTTCCTGACCATTGGTAGTAGCAGAAAGTGTTGTACATCCAAGATTTGTCTTTTGTGTTTGTAGGTCCCATTTCCAATTGCACAAATGATCATAAAGCCAGCCAGCCAACCAGCCATCTCCACAGATGAGTTACAGCACAGCCTCTCTTTACTGATGTTGCACAGTGCAACTTGTGGATTTTGAGATGGGAGAACTCCATGAGTTGTCTTATGCTGTTATTCCATGTTGTGGTTACAGCAAAACAAGACACGGTGCATTTAGACTATGCTGGTTCTTGATGAACCACAGATCCTGTCTTGATTTCAAGAGATCCCAAGTCTGGGCAGTACTGGAGTGGATATTTGTTACAAGAAGTCCCAAAGGCTAGAAGGAGCTGGTGCTGGGGCTATCTGTTTTTGAGGAATTTCTATCAAATGGGATTTACTCCACCATAAGTGGTTTTCCAATGCACAAGGCTATTTTTGTGATATATACCAAGAGACTCTGGAATCACCCAGACCCTGACAGAGCCACGGTCTTAAATTGCTGTTTACTTATTTATTTATTTTTAATGTATATAAAGCTTTGAATATAATGACCATTGAAAAATATTATGAAGAGTAATGAAAATCTCTTGTATTTGCCCAGTTGGCTGCTGAGAAGTGCTTTCTGTTGAGAAGCTACTGGGTGGCAGAGTTTGGCCGTAAGAATGCTTCAAATCTGCAGAGGCTAGAACAACATCATGAAGAGGTAAACCATATTAATGGCACACTAACTACATTTGTCAGCAAGGAAATGGGATTGCTGCTGCCTTAGATATACATCTTCCAGGACTAACAGTGGCTTTCAGCATGTGGCAGCAGTACTGCTCAACTCAGCACGAAAACAAGCCATTACAGGGCAACCAGCAAATCTGCCGTGCTTTTTAGGAGCCGGCAAAGAGACAGTGTAGGGGAAAAAAGCCAAGAACAAAGAAACCCCAGTAAAATATCAACATTACAACTGCTACTCACTCAACACAGACCACGAGATCAGGAAAGCTCTGACCCGAGCCACCTAGCAGAGCTCTCCATGATTCAAATCCCTGACCTTCCTCCTGACTTCCTGGTTTTGAGTTTTGAGGCAGAAAAAGAGCAACCTGAATGAGGCAGCAATGTCAGCAGGGAAGCAGGGATATCTTGTATGTGAATACTGTTCCCAGTGGATGTGAGACACAAAAAACCCACCCAATTCTGCCAACAGTATCACCAAATGTCACTCAGAGTTATTACTCCTGCCTCCATGACTCACAACCCTTGCTCCTGGAGGATTGCGGGATACATTGTGGATAAAGCTTCAAAGCACACACATTAGCTCACAGTGATTTACTAATCGAATTTTCACTTTGAAGGAAGAGAAGAAAAGAACACAGACTCACCGGAGATGTTGTTAATCGAAGAATGGCTCCATTTTTTATTTCATTACGATTCTGAAAGAGAAAAAGACAAAGGTTTTACGTAAGAGTCACTCACACAAAAAGATAAAACACACATTGAGCAGAATGTCATGCTAAACCTGCAACAGTGCTTTCCCCTGTCTGCATGCAAAAGCCCCCACCTTTCAGATGTCAGCTAGAGTCTATTTTCCTCACTGAGGCACATAACATTAGCTTCAACAAATAGGCTGAATTCACATGATACTAAACCAACATGAACTCTTTCAAGAATGACTTCATGTTTTTCAAAGTTTAGCTTCCACTGGAAACTTCTAAACATTTTTTTTAAATATACTGTCCATGGTGTCTGGCTCTGGTATTATACATACTTGAGGAGTTCGTAAGTTTGCTGAAACCTGTCATTAAGCATCTGCAGGATTTAGAATTCATCCCACTGGCTCTTTACTTTCTATAACAAGAACATGCTGATTTAAACCACTGGAACCTACCCACTGAGCTCTGCCACCACGACTTTGCATTCTCCCTCAAAGTAAAAAAAGCATCACTGTTAGCAGAGTAAAGTTCAAACATGTCATAAGTCCTTCTCCTTGCTCAGCTGTCAGAAAGAGAGGGCATTAAATATTTTCTTTCGGTTAAGTTCACATAGCTGTGGCATAAGCTATGGTGTACACTTACAGCATCCTTACAACCTTGTGGTCAAAGCCCATGTGCACTGTCCCCCCCTTTGGTATGTGTAGGGGAGCTTCCCCTCTTTCAACAACTACCTCCTACTCACCACAGGGTAGGAGAATATAAGGTAGCTACAGCAATGAACATACTGACAGGTACTGACTGCGTGCAGCACAATGCACGGCCACAATGCCAGCCATGGTTCAGCAGCTTATTCATGAGTTGACACCCTAATCTGTCAGAGGAATTGGAGGAATCCCTAACAGTTTGAGAGAGAAAAGCTAATTTTGTACTGAAGATCACATTGCAGGCTTTCTGTAGACTGGTGTTTAGCCAAGAAAAAATATGAAGGTGTATTTCTCCTCTGGCAGTTTCTCCCAAATTTATTTCATCCTTCTTGTTCCCATTCTGATACATCTCAAATCCAAAATGTTAAAAACCAGATAAATCTTGCCTGAAACCAGGTCAAGCAGTCCCAAAATAAAACTCCAGTACATTGTCTCCTTCTTGGTATCCAAGTCAACTGTGGGATTGGTTCTAGCTACCTCAAAGATCACTCTCCACCCACAAAGACTTCTTCACTCTAACTGAAATAAATGAAGTGCCAGACAACACAGGGGGTACAAGAGAGAAGCTTTCTTACAGCATCTTTGCCTACATATGCAGTGACTCTTCTCAGCCCTCAGCAGTCTCCTCCTGCCAGAACAGCCTCAGGGAGGCCAGCCAGGCTGTACTCAAAAGAGGGGCAAAGAAGAGTGAGCAGCTAAGTACCGGGTGACTTCCCACAGCACTAACAAAGTGCCAGATTTTCTCCACTTGTAGTGGAACAGCACTAGACCCAGCTACATTTCATCATGTCTAAGGAATCTGTGTGAAGTGGCCATAGTGCATTTGTGTGGTTTAATCTCAAACAGTGCTGAAACAAACTCACCTCACAAACAGTTGTGGTGGCTAAAACTGTTACCACCTCCTGGATTTGGGGAGCCAAATAAAAGTAATTGCTTTGGGACAGACAATTAGCATAGGCTAAATCTACCTCTATCAGCAGCTTAGACTAAGCTACTGGACCTCAACTGCATTAGGCCAGAGTGTTTGCATGTACACATACACAAGGTTCCATCATCTTTACTTGGAAGGCAGCAAATCCCAGCATTCAACAATATGAAAACCAGGAAATCAACATGATTTAAACAACTTGAACTGTACTAATCACATTCAGAAGTTTAAGTTCACTGACATCTTTATAAAAACATTGGGGTTTAGAAGTAGACTGTTCTTAAACATAAATAAGAGCACACACAGAAGCTTATTTTTTTAAGCAACAAAACTTAAGGCTTGAAGTTTCTCATGTTTCCTGCTGCAATTAACATGAACTACCAAATCAGATGTACAAATGAGTTTGTGCTTGAGGCTTGTTTGTGACAAGTTAAGTCACTTCATCTGGGCCACAATAAGCATCTCTGCAAACACTCTTAGTCCACTGCAAACAAGAGGTACTGGGCATGAGCAGCATGAGCATGGTGATCTCCAGAGACTTGAGGAGGAGCAGAGGAAATACAGAGAAACACACAGAGTAATTAAATGCATCACCAGACATTTAATTTGGAATCTTTCTGTTTAATCATAAAGAGGAATCTAAAACACCAAAGCTTTCAGACTCAAAGATGCAATGCTTGTCAGAACCCACAACACACTAAGCCCATGGACCTTTCATCATGTCTGGCTCAGAGCAAGGTGTGTACGTCTGCCTCATGCTGTAAATTCAATCACTGTATCACAACAGAAAGAGCTCATCTTCAATTCCTGGTTCAGAAAAAGGCTTAAGGAAAACTGCCCATGCCTTATCTCTGAAAGTATTCAAAGCATAAAGTCTCTAGCACAGCAAGCTAGCCAAAATTTGAAAAAGGTTAGCAGTTACCCAATAAAAAAAAATACAATTTTGTTTATCCTTTCCAAATATTGGCTTAATCCCATACCAGGAAACAACGTGTAATAGTACAATTAAGCCAAGAGGCTTCCCTGCATTAACTGTGTGATGCAGCAGTCAGCATGCCAGTTAATTTTAATTGCAACATTTACACACAGTTAATCCTCTTAGTATTAAGGATAGTATCCTGTGGATTTCTTTTCCAGGATAACAGAACATCATTACAGCAGCCCAGATTTGGCAGTCATACTTATAGGCATCACTGCTATTCAGAACAGAACTCACCCCCATCTATGGTAGACAAAGGAAAAAAAAAAACCCACAAGAACAGGGCAAAAACAAACCAAAAAACCCTCTTCCAAGATATTCCTGACCTGTTTCTCAAGTGTGCATGAAGTTGGTAGATATTGTTCATAGTGTTGATCTGTATTAGAAAAGCTTAATCCAGAGCAGTGAAGGAACTACTGAAATGGCACTATCCAAAATATCCATAAAAAACTCCATAACAAGAAAATAGT
The DNA here is from genome assembly GCA_013400175.1 of Phainopepla nitens. Lineage (NCBI taxonomy): Eukaryota > Metazoa > Chordata > Aves > Passeriformes > Bombycillidae > Phainopepla > Phainopepla nitens. Next base: position 385,450 of record VXBQ01004624.1, on the reverse strand, counting down.
TTTATTATAAATGTTATCCAGGACAAAGACAGCAGTTATATCAAGCATACAAATAAGCCCCCTCGGCAATATTTTATCTAGCAAGATATAATATAACACAAGATAATTTTTTCTAATGGAGTAGGTAATATTTCCAAGATGAGATTTTAATCAGACTAAATACTTTCATGAAGACACACAAAGAACATAACACAGCAGAAAGTAGAGAATACCTGGAAAGTTCATCTTGCATTCAGATTTTAGGACCCTCTGCCTTCTAACTTCACCAGCTGAAACAACGTGAACCTAAATGACCATAAATGCTACAGAAGACAGGAGAAGCAAGGAAGGAGAGGCACTGGGATAGCCCTGTATTTCAGAGAGCTTTCCATCTCAGAGAAGTAAGGAGGGGGTTCAGCAGAGCTGCTGTCTTGGAATTCTAGAGGGGAGATTTGCATCTGTTTAGGAGCCTGGTTGACAGAATCCATTGGGACACAGTCCTGAGGGTCAAAGGAGTGCAGGAAGGCTGGACATCTGGCATGAAGGAAATCTTAAAAGCAGAGAAGCAGGCCAGTGCAAGACAAGCAGTGGGAAACACCTGCCTGGCTGAGCACAAACATTTGGCTGGAACTAAGGAAAAAGAAGAGAGATTATGACCTTTGGAAGAAGGGGCAGCACACTCAGGGGAGCCACTGGGGTGCTGTGAGGTTATGCAGGGAGAAAATTAAAAGGGACAAAGCTCAATTAGAACTTAATCTGGGGAGCTACAGGCCTGCCAGTCTGACCTCAGTGCCAGGGAAAAATCAGAACAGATCACCTTGAGTGACATTGTGAGGCACATACAGGACAACAAGACCAAGGCCCAGCCAGAAGGGGTTTATGAAAGGCAAGTTCTGCTTGACCAACCTGGTCTCCTATGCAAAAGTGACCTGCTCAGTGGATGAGGGAAAGGCTATGGATGTTGTTCACCTGGACTTTAGTAAGGCCTTTGACACTGTCTCCCATAGCATCCTTCTGGAGAAACTGGCTGCTCATGGCTTGGGCAGGTGCATTGTTTGCTGGGTAAAAAACTGGCTTGACTGCCAATCCCAAAGGGTGGTGACAAGTGGAGTTGCATCCAGCTGGTCATACCTAGCAGCTGGTCACCAGTGGTGGTCCCCAGAGCTCAGCAAGGTGGAGATTGGTCTCTTTTAAATAACAAACAATAGGGCAAGAGGAGATGGGCTCAGGTTGTACCAGGGGTGTTTTAGATTGGATGGTAGGAAAAAATTCTTCACAGAAACAGTTGCCAAGCACTGGAACAGGCTGCCCAGGGAAGAGGTTGATTCACTATCCCTGGAAGCATTTAAAAGATGTGGTACCTGGGGACACAGTTTAGTGGTGGACTTGGCAGTGCTATGTTAATGGTTGGACTTGATTATCTTAGAAGGTCTTTTCCAAGCTAAACAATTCCATGTTTCTATGGCTACCTGCCAGCAGATTCTGCTTAGTCTCAAAGCTCTGCTTTTCTGTGCCATAGACTACTTTCCCCAAAACATATGCAGGAGACTTGCATCTAGAAAGCAGGCCTCAAGCATTAGCAGAGTCCAACCAAACCATGCACAGGGATGAAGGTAAGCAAATACAATTTTTAAAAAATCCTGTCAAAATAGTGAAGTTTTTTATTCAGAGCTTTGCTGCAGCGACATTGGAAAATTTATCAGGTAAAATAGGATATTTTGCCAATATTTGTCTTATAATTTTAATGATCTGTTATACCCAGCAAAATGCCTCAAGATTGAGTTCACTCTTTACAGTTGGAATGGAATGTTTTAACATATTTGAGGACGACCTAGAAGCATTGGTTCCCATGGTTATAACTCACTCAGCCTGTTCTTTAACCTTGACCAAACAGCTTTCTTCAGAATTCTCTAACCACCCTAGACAATAACAGCCAAGAAATCTAAAATTCTTTTCGTGTTTATTACCTTTAGTAATAGATTCATCTCTATTTCCATACTGCTGTTATTTTATTGCACCTTCCTCCAAATGGACACAACAACAGAAAATTAGAGCTGTGAAATATGTTTTATGTTTATCACTCCATCATATTTCCACAAGGATGAGTTTGTGCAAGTTGTAAAAAAGGACAAAATGACTCAAAATATTAGTGTTATAGAGTTCATTACTAAGTTAACAGCTCAAGAAAGAGAAGTAAAGTTCTTGCTGGCAGATCTCCCTTAAAGCACGGATTCAGTGTGCTACAGAATCCAGTAAACACTGGGTGTCATCAGAGGTGGCACAAGGAACAAGACAGAGGGCGTCACTTGCCACAACACAGGAACTTCATGTACCCACATACAGGACACTGAGTGCAGTTTCGATCTTCACATATGAGGAAGGGCACAGCAGTTTCTGAGAAAATGCAGAAAAAGGCAAGTGTCCAATGGGCTTCAACAGTTGCCCCAAAGGGCAGGGTCTCCTCAGTTTGGAGGGACAAAGGACACAGGAAAGAATGCAGTGGACAACCAGAATGCAGAACTGTTTTTATGAAACCCAGTATGACGACTTAGGGGCACTTGATGAAACTGGTAGGGGCTAAAGGGGATAGAGAATACACCTCTTCAATCAGAAGGCAGTAAACTCTTCAAGCTTGCTGCCAGAGGTTATGAAAGCAGGCCATATCAGCCAGTTCAAGAACAGACGAAAGAGCGGCATAGCCTTTATGGAGGATATTAAATAGACTAAGTGTAAGTGTAGCCTCCAACACCTGTAGTATAACAAATGGGAATATGGAGGAAACATAAAGAGACTGAAAGTCATCATCAGATCACTGCCCTGAACAGCATTTGCTACTGCTAAAGTGGAGACAGAGTATGAGATGAGATTTCATTTGGCTGACTTGGTAGGGAATTTCTTAAGTTTATTTTCAGTCACCAAAATATTTAATAAGATGTAAGCTAAGTGATACAGGCAATTACCAACATTGTACTACTTGGCAAGACAGAACTGTACTGCTTTAGAAGAAATACTGACGCAATTAATCTTCTGATAAAATTTATTTCCTGGGAAGCTATTGAAAAGGGAAAATGTCTTCTGGTTTTTTATGTTATAATTCGATTATAACATGTTCCTTAAAAATATAAGTAGTTTGTCTGAAGTTTCTAAAAAGAGGATGTTTTCTGCCTACTGTTTATCTGTCTCTACTGAAGGATTACAGAAGCTGGTAAATAAACCAGCTTAGATCAGTGGTGCAGTTTCAGGCTGTACATTAGCCAGTGCAATTCTACAACCTACAAGAGGAGCAATTTTGCACATAACCCTCCAGTGTATGGGCCCCTAACACTTCCCTTACATCAGATCTACCACCAACACAGCAGCACAGTCAACCAGCTGACCTTAAAAAGTTAACACTTCCTCTCCCCTTCATTCACAAAATGGAAGGAAATAAAAAGTACTCCAAAGTCCTCAGTTTTCTTTGGTCAGATCCTTGACTTGAACAAATCCACCCTCCAGAAGTAGTCACTAAGATGTTAGTGAAGCAAAGAGAAGGAAGAAACAGAATAGAAAAAGAATGTTCAACTACCTATTTCTCCAGCAACCCACAGAAATACCAACTTGACTGCCACATAAACCATATCCTAAGGAAAAGACCAAATTTTGCATGATTTACCCATCTGCAAGTGGAGTGATCTACAAGGACAGCATTACCAGGCACCACTTGTTCTGCAGAGCAGCAGTGGTATTACACTTTGGGTAGACATCCTTCTGACACATTGAAAGAAATTACACACAAGTTATTTTTATCCTGGATCAGTTCCCCAATTCAAGCAACCACACAGACACACAGCACAGTTGTACCAGCAATACGGAAGGGGTGGGCTGATGACAAGCAGCCCTATCGTCCTCTGATAAGTTTCAACAGAAGAGCTGCACCCTGAAAAATAAACATCAGGAAATGACTGACTTAGCTGTGCTCATACAATTAGTAAGATTACATGGAGAAATCAGAACAGGGCTGGTATGGATACAAAAAAAAAAACCCCAAAACAAAAACCCACCAAAACCAAGTAAGGATTATCAAATTGAAGTCAGCTCCTCAGCACAGGTTAGCCACCACATTCACTCACAGCACCACTGAGGGTTAGCACAGGAGCAGCAGCTCCTTAAGCAGATGCTTAGAGAACAGCTGATACTGAAGCCAAGACTGTGGCTCACAGTGTGGCTCACTTTTGCCAAATCAAAGCACAGTTGCACAGTTTGCTACCAAACTGTTGCTTTTCAGCATCTTGCTTATTCCTACTACTGTTATATGTGGTATAAACAGTTTATCATTCAACAAGGGAACAAAACCAGATGAAAATTTTATAATTTTAGGGTTTGCCTGGTTTGCACAGTAGAAGACAGGAATAGGCAGTATAGTATAAGCAGAAAAAGTGGGCCAGCTCATTTTGCAAGCATCACATTTGGAACCACAACAACAAGGCTTGTTTAAGGGAAAGCCTTTAGGTGTTTGTGCTTCTCTAGAACATACATCCCACTCCTACACCCTTCCTGTGCCCTTCCTCTCACTCAGAGAAGGACTGTAGGTAAAACATCCCTTCTCCATTTTTGACTATAGTTGGAGCTTGACAAAATTTTGTTCTATGTCAGCTTAAGCCAGTTCCAGAAACAACTAAGGGACAGCTCACAGCTGTTAAAAAAAGCAAAGTTCCATTCTTCTTCCTACCTTCCCTTTACTTCTTTCTTATCTACAAGGCTATTCCTGGACATGATTCAAGAGTCCTGCTTCATCGCTGAATCAAATCAAGCAGCCTTTTTACTAAGCAAATTTAGTAATTAAAGTGGCATAAAATGATTCCCTCCTTGCCACCTCCTTAAAAAAAAAAAAAAAAAAGAAGTAAAAAAAAAGTGGCAGGATCTTCTGAGGAAGGGGAGAAGAAATCAGAACCATCCTCTTTCAGCAGTGACCTGTTATGCTGTTATGTCTGTTCTCTGCACTTAGGAAAATAAGAAAACTATCCATCCAAATAAGTTGTTCTTTAAGTATAAAGATGAATTCAAGAGTGTTTTTCTGTTTGCCATCATACACAGAACTGTTTGCCATCAGCTGAGCCCATACAGTTGTACTGTATACTGGTATGCCATACCAATCTTCAGTTGATATAACCGAAAGCTGAACATTTTCAGAGCATTTCCTCTCTAGTGATTAATTGTGAGGCAAAATTACAAACTTAATTCAGGAAAATATCTAGACAGATTTTTCTTAAAAACACCCCACATGATCCATCTCATAAGCCTGGATACGGAACTAAGTAACTAAACAGAAGATAGTAATAACAAATATTTTAATAGGAAGTGAGCAGAGGAATTAAGCTGTTTGTGCTGGGGCCAGAAAGTATAACAGGTGCACTGGACATAATTCTTCTCTTTAGAAAATTTAGTATAGACCAAAGGTTCTACAAAAAGTCCTAAGGGAACTAAAAGAAGGATAATCGTTACCACTGTTCTTGAAATCAGTCTGAATGAAGGAGGACTGAAAGTGATTTAGTATATGGATACTCAAGTTCTACTTCTGTTCACTTGAAAAACATACTGGTGTTTTCTAAGATTTTACTGGAGTCTACAGGGTAGCGTTACCAGCATCCATCAAGCAGGCAGGAGCATTGCCACTCAGATACCATGTGCTGCCCTTACTTTAGGGAATTTCTGCAGGGCTGTGCAGATGCCCCAAAATAGTAAGAAATTTGTGACTATGCAGGAAATACCACATCTTACAAGAGGCATAGAAAAGGGAATGCTGGGCGTGGTTTGATCCAGGTCAAATCTACAATCTACCATTTATGTAACACTATTAAAAAATGTTTTATCAGGAGTGATGCAAAATGGAAAATGAAACAGCTCTCTTAACACATTTCGCCAGTTCCCATTCTTCATGCTGCTTTTCATTCTCAGCTGCTTAAGAAGCACCAGGTCCTTCAATGAATCAGAAACCTTCATTATTAAGAATGTTTTCTTACAACTCACTGAAATACAATTAATCAGTGAAAACAGACGAACATGAAAAACGTAAAAACTCAAAAAGTCCCAACCATATAAATGGCTCATTTCTTGTCCTGTTATTTGCATACACTCCTACACAGGGAGCCTGTAAAGGCATGGTGGAATTTCACATGAATATACAATTACAGGTTGTGTTCAGCAAAAAAAATAGGTCACAAGCAAATCACCTTTGAAAAAGAAGCACCAGGGACTTCACTCAGGTTCCCGGCATCGAGAAGATGGGGGTTAGAAAGATGTCCCATGTTCAAACACAGCACAGAGTTGACTAATTACAACAAAAGAAAGATGGGGTATCTCTTCATGCTAAACAGAATTTAAAGTCTCCCAAAACTAATGGAGTAAACTCAGTGTCTGCTCCCCTCTTCAAGGAATAAGAATAAAAGGGAAATGTGGGAGATAGGAAAGAAGGGAAAAAAATCCCATGGGAAGTCTTCTGATGCATCAGATGTAAAAAAAAAACAAACAAAATTGTGACAATAAAAATGGGTTGCATTCATATACAGATGAATGAAATATCCTTGTATTTAAAAGATAACAAAAAAATGTCACTGTTGTCACCAGTGTGTGCTCAGCACTGGCTCACAAACCCCTGAGCACCAGCAGCCAACCCTTCATTTCTGAGAGTTGCTCAGGTGAAGGGTTGAAAGTGATCACATTCTGCCTCCAGCAGTGAAACCATCTTGAACACCATCCTTCCCCAGGCAAACATAGGATCTACAAATGGATCTAGAGGTGACCACAGTCTGCAAGGCCAAGGAGGAGCAGCAATGAGGGACCAGCCATATCCACAAAGGCACATCATCAGCCACTCAAATGTTTGTCCCTGAATTGCTCATACTGCCAGCGGAGGAACACAGCTAACAATTATCTCAGCTGTGGTTTTCTTCCAGGGAACACATATAGCAAACAAAATTATACAGCCTTTTCCTACTCTTCATATAGCATTTTCTTTTCTAAACCTGAGCTCCCCCAAGCTATAGTGTTCCTGAGTCATTGCACCTGATGTACACAAGCATCTAATTCAGATACAGCCTGGATAGACCGAAGCAAAGGTGACTTATTTATTCTTATCTTGTAGTATCTAGCATGGTAAGATCCTTACTCAGAAGTCAGGCTTTTAGACATTTAACCTACCAGAGAAATGCTCCTTCATGATACGCAAAGCCTTTAAAACAAACACGCACCTATTAACATAATTAAAAATCAAACACTTTGAGATCAGAACACAAGACAGATTTTAGCTCAGGCATTATGCATGCTTAGTTTTCTTGTCCATAAACCCTCTTCTTTTATTTCTCTCATTTTTAGAAAAAAAGGCTTAAAGACATAATTAGTCATTTCCACCACTGTTTCAGAGGCACAGATATAGCCCTACCATGACCCCAGAGGCAGCAGCCAAAACTGGATCTGCTGTGGTAAGCCCTATCTCTAGCAGGAACCCTGGCTGAATTAAAATCTGTTAAAAGACCTCATTTATACTGTCTGAAGGAGTTATTGCTACTTATGTCGAGGCATTTTTCCAAATAATACAGCCAAAACATAAATAAATTAAGAGATAGTACTGCTTGGGTGTTGTTTCTATTTATGCATGGTATAATTGGGAAATATAGGTCCAGCTACAAAGATAAAGAATTCTGTATATGACAGCCAAAACACAGATGGGCTGTTTGCCACCAAAAACAAAACTACAATTGTAAGCCATGCAACATTTGGGACATTTTCATTTCAAAGCTTCTTGCTACTGTATACAAGAATTCACTAATTGCTTTCCTTTCTGGTAACTTTAAACATAGTAATATTTTAAAGAGGCACGTCTACCTGGAAGGTAGTCCCTGCAGAAACATGGACTATAGATAATGAATACATACAGACATACAGTTCACCTTTAAGAGTTGTGAAAAATACTTCTTAGGAGAAGCTGTCACTGTCACAAAAAAAGCTCTGCTCATGCCCATTAGTAAAAGTCAGATTAAATCAGTGTGGATTTTAACAATTAAGTGTTGTAGCTTCCTTGAAGTGCATGTGATTTTCCTCATGCCTGGTGATTTTCATGTTTTAATTCAGACAGCAACAACATCCTACTGAATACAAATGAGGGAAAGTATGTGGAATGGGTGATGGCCTATATAAGCCTCTCTTCACAGCCACTATCCAACAACCAGCTATAAACAGTGAACAATATCTAATGAAAGTCACAGACATCTGAGTAATTCTAGTGGCATTTAGAGCTCTTCTCTCTTATTTATGTGACTCAGAGTCAGACACTCTGCATATTTCCAGTAGGGAATAAACAAACTCAAAGTCCTCTCTGCAGTACAATCCAAAATGTCCTAGAAGACCATAATTTTCCATCCTTATTGCAAGTTAAAGGCAGCCAAAAACCATCAGACTCTCTTTTATGTGGAACAGAAAACATTTCTCTTCTCCAAAGCTGCAGAATCCTATCCACCAAAGGTGGAGATAAAGCCTGAAATATCCCTGCAATTGCATCAGGACAAAGACCTTCAAAAAGCTGAAGAATTCACTCAATCCCTGCTTCTTGGAAATACTCACTGCACAGAATTTAAATGCCAACAGTCAAATTCAATTGTGTCTGCTTTATTGGTAAACATTGTGTCACCACTGAGGGCAATTAGCAGAACAATCTTACTATTTAATTTGGTGGAGGCAAAACACAGAAGTCAGTAATTACTTCAACAGGTTTCCTTGTAGTAGCCTTTGAAGTGTCTGTCAACTGCAACTTGAAAAGAAAGGAGAGAAAAAAAACCCCAAAACAATCCACAACCCAAAAAAACCAAAAAAAACCCAAAAAAAGGGACATATTGAGAAGGTTGTCCAGGGTGAAAAGCAGTTAAATGAAAAACCGAAACTGGTCTGTTAAAAAACAAGCAAAATGAACAAACAAAAATAAAACAAAAGTGCCCAGAAAACAACAACAACAACACCACCACAGCATTATCTTATGAACAACCGTTCTTGCTGTCTTGCTAAATTTAGTCTTTCCAAATGCTTAACTGTGCCTAAGTTTCCTTTATTTCTTGGATGCGTGTATGAATTAACAGCAAGAGGATACCTAGTTCATGTCTCAGTGATATCAGCAAATCCTAAAGAACTATAAAATGCAAAACAGAACCAAGATATGCCTCCACTTAAGAGCAAGTCAAACAAAACTGATAACAAGGTGAGCAAGAGGCATCTATATCTACACAGTTTAACTCAGGTCTTTTTAGCCCAGAATCCACCGAGATTAGGGAATTTGCATGTCAACTTCAGCAGGTTTTAAACAGTGTCCTTCTGCCACTGCTTAGAAATTGTACTCTGCAGTACTACACGTTCACTCTTCCAAATAATCTCTTTTTCAGAATTTCAGCAATTTCACCAGTAATGCTAGGAATGAATGTTCTACTCGGTCCCATTCAGATGGGCATGTCCCATATATTTATACTAGACATTCCATTTTTATTACAGCTATAGCCTTTTCATTACTCTGTGCTGAAATCATTGCATCACTTGATGAATCACCTCTTGCCACGCTATATGGGGACAAAAAAAAGTAAGCCAGCAGAACTTACAGAACTGGATAAGGACAAGACAGCAGGCAGGAGCAAGTAGCAAATATTACACAGTCACTGAAACTTATTTCTACCTGCTCAGCCAAAAAGAAAAGTGACATGCACTGAAGGTCTCCTCAGACTTCAAAGAACCCTTCATGTTTTATATATTTGTTTCCTGTACACCACTTGTTAGAAGAATACTAAACACACAAGAATAACAAAGTAGAAGGACTTAGTGCTCAAGTCTCAAACTCAACTGACATGGAGAACTTCGCATATTCAGACTTTTATTTGCTTTTCCTAACAGAAGAAATCAGTTTAAAAGTCATTAAATCAGGTCTCCCAGTACCTACCCTCTCAGTGGCATTGCATTATGGAAAGTATATTTTCATATATTTTAATTTAAAATAAATGATTGTGGCAAATATTTTTATAGGCTATGCAAGAATTGCATTGAACGATTTACCCACCTTCTCGGTGATGTAGAAATTAGAACTATCAGCATGCTGCAGTGCAAATTGGTCATGATTTGCAAGAGACCACCTTAGAAATATGAAAATAAATTAATCACAAAATGAAATCTTAATAATTCAAAAAGTACCCTTTACATCATTCCAGTATGACCAAACAAGTGTCTGTCATTCCCATATATTTCTCATACTTCTTATAGTTTTGCATAGATTTCAATGATGAGTTCCAAAGTTTTTGTTAAAAGCATGCTTACAAAGGGAAAACCTCAGTACCAATACATCTTAGTGATCTTTTTTAGCAGTAAGCAAGATCACTAAGTCACTAAAAGTGACAAAAATAAAAAGTACAATACCAGAATTTTATGCTAGCTTATACAATACACAATGGATATAGTATTAAGTTGATATACCACATTGGGCATAAAATATCACCTTTTTAACTCAGTAGCAATTTGATTAATATAGATAGTTTCTTCTGTGTGGTAGCACTTACTTAAAACAGCTTTTTAAATTAATCCATTAAACTTAAAAGAAGGTATTTGCCTTAGCCAATTATTACTCTATACTGCAGAATTTGCAATTAACATTTCAGTTTCATATGAACAGTTACATCAACTGGACTAGGTTACAGCACCCACTGGACTCAGTGCTCAAAATTCAGAGCCAGAGGCAGTGCTTTAGTCCCTTAACCCATGAACAGCAGGGACCACAAGCCAAAGTGAGTCGGCAAAATGCATCTCTGTGCAGAAAGAAAGGAAGCCGTCAAAATGAGTCACCCACACGATGGAGCTGCTTTGTTAGGAGCCTCATCTTGCAAGCAATTGATCCAAAATGCACTGCAAATTCAAAATTTGAAGCTAACAGAAAAAGATCTAAGAAACTAATGACTAGTCATACAGGATAGCTAGATTTTCTTTGGAAAAAATTATCTCCTAGTTGGTTTAATACTTCAAAAAGCACTGTATCTAGTATGTACCACATGGCAGAACTTACCCATCACAGACTTCTTTTATTATCGAGGACAGCGGCTTTTTCTGGTAAATGAAAAAAGAATGAAAAAGCAAAATTACCAAATTAGAATACCTCTGAGCTCTTAGAATATGATTCCAAAGCCAGTAAATGCAAAGAACAAAACTAGTAGCATTTCATTATTTATTTAAACATGAAGTGTGAAAGGATCCCAAAATTTTCTGCTGTTTAAGTTTCATAAAGATATAAAGACAGCGATTCTAGACATATGCATTATGACATTATCCATTATTTTTGCCAACCTTTGCCCAAATGATATAAACTCAGTTTCTCAACTGAGAAATCAAAAGGGTCTTTTGTGTACACTGTACCTCATTACCCAACAGAAACAGAAGATTTAGATATCAACACGAGCATTTTCCGGGAATGACATCTGAAACCAGAAGACTTTCAATAATTTTAAATCTTCTTTTGTTCCTTTCAGAGATGGTCATATGATGACAGTAATCCTCTCTCTTAAGTGCACACATGCAGTTCCCCCTCTGATAAAACACCACCTGGAAAGTGTTAAAATCCCAGATGTATCAGTTCTGCTTTATTCTCTACATCTGTGAGCACAGGAGAATTTGGACTGACTCAAAACAGCTCTCTTGCGTTGGGTCCCAAAATAGAAAAGAAGAAAACAGTCCAGCCCGTTGATGTTGCAATGCTTTGAACATTATTATAAATGCAGGGTGCACACAGAAGTGTTTTTAGAAGAGTTCTGGCTAAGAGAAAATGTGCTTTTATATCCCAAACCATAGATGAAATTGCATGGCAGAAAGAAACACACCAAATTTCACCAGCTGAGTGACTACTAAGCCTTTTCCCCCCAATACTGGGGAATTGTCACACATATCTGTTGCTTCACAAAAACTTCCCAAATCACCTAAACATCACAGGATCCCCCTCTCTAGTTACTTCCAATAATGACCGTTTAGTGAATTACCAAAAAGCAAACAAAATAAACAAATACCGAAAAGTCGCCATAAACCCAGCCACAATTCAACGCTATTGTCAAAATAAGCTTTTTACCTTTAATTTTTGTAGAAAATGATTAGTGGAAAAATTCACTCAGGATCAGGGCATGTTATGTGAAGGAAGGAATATTTTTCCCTTGAATTTGTTTTCTGTGCTTCCCCACTGCGTAGACAGAAAGCCAGAGACAGGACTCCTTGACCAGGTCAGGATCAGGGATGGATTTATTATTTCAACAATCCAGTCAACTAAGTCAGTTTATAAATAGGCAGAAACATAACATAAGACTATTTTAATCAGACATGAATGAAAGCACCTGCTGAAAGGATTCTGTTCCTGCTTACCAAATTGTCTCAGTCCTTGGTTTCCTTCCTTCCTCTTTCACTGCCATTTCTATTTTCACATAGATGATCCACACCAGGGAAGTTAACCAAACTAAAAGCTGGCCCAGGAGAAAGGGGGCCAGGGGAATAATTTTCACCAGGATGGACTTCCTCATATGCCTGGCTATGTACCTAAATGAGTAGCAAACACCAGCACATGGGAGAAAACGCAGAAGTAGGAAACTGCTCCATTCTGTTCCATGTAGGAACATGTCCCTTCTCCACAGCAGCTTCTCTGTTGCACTGGCTCCGTTGTTTGTGTAGCTGCAGCTAGCCTGTGAAGCAGATCGGGTAGATCATATCAGATAGAAAAAGTGGGATTTTCCCCCAGTTTTTTTTTTTTTTTAACTGATCAGTTCATCAGTTTGGATTACTGTGTCACTTATGTACAACTACTGTGAAATGCTGAGCTCTCTGAGGGTTTTTTCAGCTTCTGCAATCCTGTAAGAACAACCCTGTCTTCCAACTGCATTCTTTCCCCTAACTTTAAAACAAAAAAGACAAAAACAAACAAACAAACAACAAACCAACATTTTTCGGGGAGGTACAGAGAGAGGAGCACAGCTTTGTCTAGAGCTGGGTAAGTTCAGTTTGCCTTTCAGCACACATGTGCCAGCCTGTAGGGAAACTTCTGCCAAGCAGAGTGCACAGCTCTGCATTCTCCATCCCCTTCACCCCTCAGGATGCTACTGTAGGTCCTGTTCTGATATTTCTGTATTTTGACAAAATTTTATCTGGGTTATCAATTCCTTTTACAAAGTAAAGGGAAACCAGCTAGCAGATTCATTATAAAGGAGGACAAAAAGATTTATTGCTTTTCAAGCCCATTATTTCCCATAGGACCTATAGTTTCCAATTAGAAACTATGACAAAAAGACATTTTAACAACCTAAACTAGCAATAATATAAATCCTGTGAAGGCTGGATTAAATTACTTTTTAAATCATTATTTTGGTACTTCTAAGTTCTCTACACCATCAACTTTTATGTCCTTTGTCAATCCCTTTCACCTCCTACCCCCTTTGCCTATTCTACACCACCTTTACATTATTATATGACAAAATCTGAAAATAAAACTTGGACAAACAAACATAAAACCCCTGCAACAAATCAACTAGAACCTGTAAAGAACAGCTAAAAGAAAAAGCAAATGGGTCGTCAGTAATAAAAATTATTTATACAGCCAGCCTCTCATGGTACAGCTTGGTCCTCCTGTGGCACTACTGCTACAGCACTGATGTGAGTAAGCACAACTCATGATGAAAGAAACAACAAGATGAAAAAAAGTGGAACTCTTCTGGGACACAGAGTTTGCAATTAGCGATTTGATAACACTTCACAAGTTGATAAATGTAAAATAAATACCACCACAGCAATACTAATAAGTACTAGCAACACTAATAAGCTGCTGCTCCTAATAATCCCTTGGGCTGTACTCCCCCTACGCACAAATCTCCAGAAAGAACTCTTTCCCCTTCCCTAGCTGGGAGACAAATTGCCCCCAGCAGGTTGCTCTCAAGAGGGGTGTCCCTGCAAGCAGGCAGGGCTGCTGTGCCTCCCTCTGGGCACTCTCCCGGGCGGAGGCCGGCTGGCGAGAGCGTGCTGCAGGGACACTCTGGCAGGCAGCACACAGAGCTGGCAGCAGCAGTGCTGCCACCCTGCCTGCACAGCCAGGCCCCTTTGCCAGCAGAGCCCTGCCTCGCTCTGCGAGTGACAGGGGAGTGAGTGCCCAGCTCCCGCTGCGCTTCCCAGCTGGCTTCCAGCCACCCCCAGAACACTGCCGCAGTCTGCAAGACACGAAAATATCTTTGGGTACCAGTGTCAGGACATGACTGTCTGCTGCATAGGACCACAGCACTACTAAAAAACAAAGAAAAATGAGCTTTTTTTTTTTTTTCATTTTTTAACCATGGAAAATGAGGTAAAAGCCTATTTGGAAAATGAGGTAAAAGTCTATTTCCATTCTCTGCAGTGTAAATCCACTTGGCAGGCCATTCAAAGTCACAGTTTTTTTGCTCCTGGCTCTAAATATCTGCTAAATGTCAAAGAGCATAGATTTGAAGGTTTTATCTTAATAAAATTATGTTTATGGAAATTTACTTACCTTTGCTGCATTTACAGTTCCAAAAAGCCAAATTTACCTTATTAGTCAAAGTAGTTCAAAGAATTTCTTACAATCAGTCAAAAAATATTTGGAAGTTTTTCCTTCATAGAAAGAAGTACTTTGTGCTAGTGCTTTTTTTTTTTCTTTTTGTCTCTCTGTCTTCTCCTAGACTTGTCAAAATGAAGTGAGCTTTTACACATGCTGAGATGCTCATTTAAAGCTCCAAGAAGATCAGGCTGTTGCTTTAATGTACAAAATACCAGAGATCAAAGTAAACTTCATGCTCCCTACAGGAGATAACTCCTTCAGCTAACTTATCACAGTATCTGCATGGAACACATTGGTTAGAATAAAAGTTTTTTCCTAGGGTAGGTATTAAATTGATAGCTGAAGTTAAATGACACTGGGGCATTTCAGCCTCGTGACTTACTGATCTGTACAAAAGGAGAGAATCCTGACAGTGACACAGAGCACAGGCAGCACCACGGCCAGTGTGAATTTACACACCTGGTAAAGCTCTGTCTGCACTGACTGGTTAGTACAGGGGTCCAAGATTCAGGTGTGGCCCTAATGACATCCACCATGCAGGTCACCAATTCGGAGCTCAGTCCTGTCTCCAGGTTTTGTGCGCTGGGATGCACATAGATCCCTAACTCGGTCTTCTTGAGTACCCACCCTTGCTACTTGTGCAATATTTGGTAGCACTTCCAAAGTGACTTGCAGAACACATACTTCTGAGATTTCCTAGTCCTATTTCCTCACTAGTTTAATCTTTTCATGCCGAGCCCTATGGAGAACTCACAAGGAGCCAGTCACCAGGAAGAACTTAGCACAGGTGTGCAAGACTGTAAGCTGGGTTAGTCCAGACAGCTGTTTTGTTCCAGGAAAATCATGAGATAAGCAAAAGGAAGCAAAGACTATTCAATATATCAATGCTGACCAAGCTCTAGGTCTTGTTCAAACCACCAGTAGTACTCCAATTTGGGTTTAAAACACTTCCAAATCACGCAGTAAATGTGTGTCTGTGTGTATGTGCATGCGTGAACTGTAACGAGGACAGAAGCCTAAATCCAGGTGGAAACGTGTCACGTGTGCAGTTCTGATATACTTTGTGCAACACCAGGAAATTGCAGACAGGTTTCTTTTAGGTCAAGTCTGAATATCTTTCCACATGACTAACAGAGATTCATTGCTTCTTCTTTTTGCTAGGTTGGTTTGTTAAATTCTGCTTGTTGGGTTTTTTTTGGACAATGATTGGGATATCCCTCTCCCTGTCTGACACCTTTTAACCACAGAAGTAACAAGAAAACCCTTAATTTTGCTGTCTTTAAGCCTATCACAGAAAAAAAAATAGCAGATGCAGCACATCTGTTAATGCAAAACAGCATTAAGGAAAAAGGTTCTGTTGCTGACCTGTGCATCTGTCAAAAAACAGAACTTCAAGTCAGTAAATATAATATTCTGTCTTATAAGTAATGCTATCATGATACTAATAAATCTTTCAATGCTAAAGTCATTTTTATAGCTATTAAAAAACAGAAAAACACCTCTTTTCACAATCAGTGAAGGCTTTATCTGTTAGTGTCATACTCCAGGGTCCATGGTGGACTGGTGGCAAACACCAGATGCCAGGACACCTGCATCCATGACTCGCTACTTCAACACCGGTTTCCTGTGGTGTAAGAGACAAGATATCCTGAAACGGGGAGATGCTGGGGTGCTTTGGACTTCAGCCTTCTCAACCTGCTCTGAACCACTCTGGGAATCAACACTCCCCTCTGACTACAATGGAATACTGGTGAGACCAGACTTGTTAGCTTATTATCAGGCATCTGTAAAAGACGAAAGAGAGGATTTCTCTAACCCAGGGGAGCACCACAGAGAGTGAATGCCTGAAGAACAGGGACACCACAGTGCTACAGTAAAAGGGACCATAAAACCCAGCCAAGGCCAGGCCGACACCACACAGTTGTGCCGGTGCAGCAGCACAGCCCAGGGCTGGAAACATTCACACCTCAGAGCTGACAGGCAAAACCCTCAACAAGTGCAGCTGCTGATGGGAGAGAGCTTTTATCAGCTCAGTTCACAGCTTTAAGGTGGTAGTTTTAACATGTCAGTAGCAACACCTTGGCATAAATTTAGCAACAGGAGTTCCACAGAGCACACAAGACTTAGGGAAACACAGGTATTTGTGTCCTCTCCCCCTTCACTCTCAGTTGCAGCTTCCTCAGTTACTCCCTTCCCACCCCCAAAGAGATCCTGACTCCTAAGTATGCATTTCACCTGATCTAAGCATTGGCCCACAGATCATATATTTAGGATGTTACAGCGACTGTACAACAAGGAAGCAGCAAAATACAATGTTGTTAACAAACAACTTCAATCAAAAAAAGAATAAACAGAATTTTACAGATGCTTCTTACTCCATATCCTAAGTGTCCTAACAAGCCATTACACTCCCCATTTTCTCAAGTATAAGCAGGAACACTAAAAACTCCCAATCAAGAGTCCTGAAAAATTAAAAAACAGCTAGGAACCCACAGTTGTGGATTTGAGCATGTTTGCATGCGGCATTCTTGCCATATATATTTCAAATACAGCCAAAATACACTTTGAAATACAAAGCAGGGCTTTAAGATACGGCTCTTCACAGAGCCTAAGGACAGCATGCCTATGAAGACTGAGTGAAGAAACCCCAAAACCCCAGCTCATGACTGACACACTGTTGGCCTACAATGGCAGAAATTTCTCCATGAAGGCAAAAAAATTTATACTGTGGCATTTTTGGTATTATTCTCTTTTGTATTATAACCTGTATGTCTATAACTAGAATATAATTGAGTCATAAAGTGTGCCTGGATACTCCAGCTGGCCGGAATGTGAATTAATTCATCAGTCCATAACTTCAGGAATCTCGTTGTTACACATTTCTCTCAAGTAAGAGCAGAATTAACTTAAGAGATGGGACTCCTGCTGATAGTTAAATAATTTTTTGTGTGCAACAACCTTAAAGTCATCTTTAGCCTTCATCTTGAAAATGCCATCAGCTGCAGGCAGCATAATTCAGGCTCCAGCAGGGAGGTTCTGGCAAGAATTATGGAGCTCGTAAAATCAGACATGAATAAAGTTAAACCAACCCCAAACCAACCAAAGAAAAAGCCCCACAAATCCACAACAATCAAGGGGAGAATTAAAAAAAGTGTTTTATCTGTTTCTTAAATTATTATTTTCTGAGCATTCTTTATGCTGGAGATCAGGAACACTGAGATATTAGTTCTGTAGTCCTAAAGTGTATCCTGGCTCTACTAGCACTTCTTAACAAAAAAAACAACCAGCCAACCAACCAACAAAACCCTGTCTACTGCATTGAACTTATGGTTCTTAGCCTAGAAGATAGCACCAAGTAGAAAGCATAAATAGCATCCACTAGACTGCAATTCACAAAACATTTCTATTTATTCTCCCCCTCCCTTTCTTTTACACTGTCTAAATTTTCGGCACAGCTATTACCTCGTCCATCTACTAGGCCTTGCTGCTGCCTCTGTATTAAACAGAAGCAGTAAGAGAGAGTTTTTATGTATTTTTCAGCGATGAGGTCTCAGCCACATACACCACAGGACATAAGTTTGCAGCTTTGAAAGACTTCAGCCAACCAGTGGGAATATGGCTTTGGACAAGCCAGACTAATAAAATGTAACATGTGACAATAACATTGCTCGTTTCATCCATCCTGGCTGGCTGCCACCACATCAAAGGACTGAGGCTCTAATGATGACTACTCCAATACCACAGTCCTGTAAGAAAAGGAATCATATTTTTCAAACTCCATTGTATTTAAAAATTGGTTCACTGTGTTAATGAAGCATTGTCTATGTATTCAAGTGTGTCAGTGCATTGAATTATATCCAGAGCACTAAAATATCTGCATTATTGTTTCCAAGGTAATTCTTGCTGCTGAACAGCTTTACAAAATAAATAAAAGTAAAAAGTTGAGACCTTTCATTAGTCCAACAAAGAAAATTGAAAAAACCCATAAAAATAATGGATAGGATTTCTTTACCAGCTCTATTAATAATATTTTCACTATGTTTATATGCCAGTTAGCACCTGCTTTATAAACAGTTTCACATTCAATTCTGTGAAGCTGAAATATGACAGCTACAACAAGGAGCAATAAAATTCCAAAAGCATCTCTTTGGCACCTAAACATTGATTTTAAGCAAGCCCTACCTTTAACAAACTGGCTTAAGACAATAAAGTGCTTTTCAATTCTTTCTGAAAAGGTTACCACCTTTTGGTTCATCTATTTTGGCCAAGTCTTCCATTGGCAGCAGCTGACTTCAGAATGGCTGAGATACAGCTGCAGTGGCTGGCCTCGAGCACTGGCTCCTTCTCCCATCTGACAGAAAGGAGCTGCTGCTAGCAAATCCAGGCAGAGAACGTTTTTAAAAGTCAGTGTTAGATTTTATTTTTTTTCCTCTCCCCATGAGCTGCTTCATAGTCCTCTGTCTTCAAGAAACTGAGATCTTGTCAGCTGTTAAAGGCACTGACATTTCCCTTTACTATAAACTCAGGATGTGCAATAACATTGGAAATCTTAGCAATACTCATACCGAAAATCATCACTAGTTCCAGCTACTGCAGTACCATTACACTTTCTGGGTAAGAGTTCATATAAATTTGCATGTTTGTGGGAAGGAGACAAGAGCCTCTCTCTTCCTTCATTCCCTTAAGAACTAAACCCCTCGATTTTGAGGGAGCCAGAATGAAGCACAGAGTGACATTTCACAGTGCAGCGAGACATCAATATTCCTTTCTTGATCACTGCTTGAACAATGGTGGTGCTCACTAATATTGCATACATTTAGACTCATGATGCCAGGATTGTCTCGGTATACTGCTATTACCAGTGACAGTACTTGCAGAAACTATATCTATTCTTAGTCTACACACATGGCAGAAGCGATATGCCACTTTCTTTTCTCTAATTAAGTATTTCACAATCCCTTTTGAACTTCATTTTTCCCCACAGTTTGAGAAACACTGCACAAAATCAATTAACAATCCCCAAGGGTCCAGATTTAGGTCTGAAACCATATTTAGGTTTGAAAGCTCCTTTTAAAAAAACCCCAAAACCTAACTGGTGACCTTTCAATATGCAGTGAAGTACAATGACTTTTATGAAGAAGAAAAAAAACAACCACAATTAAAATGACACTGGCAGAACAGAAAACCTGAAAGATACTCTTGGAAGATAAACTTGCTGAGTAAATCTAAACTTTAGAGAGAACATTAATGTAAAGCAGCCCATGGCTCTACCCATGGCTGCACTTCTATTAACATGAAATTTTCATGACAATGCTCCTATAAATTTTGCTCACTGTATGAGATTTGTGTTTTGAAAAGAAGACACAGCTTTCCTCCTCCCTCCCCCCTCCATTTCTTTTTTGCTAATGTAAAGATTCACATCTGCTAATTCAATCCATGTTTAATGATCTCATAGGTAAAAGCAAAGCTGGAGGAAGAGACTGTATAGCCAAGTTAAATTATAAACTGTTCTTTCTATAGGAAAGCCTTGTTTACCTCCACGGCTGAGGAAGTTCAACCCCAAGCTTTGAGAAATCTGGTTTCAGTACAACTTGTGTTAAGACACACGAGTGGATTTGAATGGGATATGCCAAAATAGATGTTGTCCCCAAGTATCCATCTTGTGCTTCTCATGGAGGCTGCTTCTCCTGCTGCAGGAACAGTGTAACTGTAAATCCACAAAGTATCCAGGTAACCTAAAACCAGCATTGGTTTGCCTAAAATAATTTGTGCCATAAAAAAACCCCAGCAGCTAAGAATCATACATAATGGGCACAAATTAAAGCATGCAGACTTTCACTGAACACAAGAAATAACACCCTCTTATGAAATAGCTATTTCTGGGACAAACAAAGAGAAGACAGGATAGATCAGCCAGCATCCTGGTTCACCTGTACAGACCCTGTGCAGTCCTATTCTTAACATCTTCTAGAATAATCAGCCAGAAGAGTGAAGAAAAAGATAACAGACAGTCAGCATCTACCATTCATTTCTTCCCCAGACTGCATTGCCAAAAAGTCCACAAAAAGATCCCAATGCATATTCAGACACCAACTCATTTCCATTCCTCCCCTTACATGACAGAAAGACTAAAGCATGAAAGATCAATGCTATACACAGTTCTTAAAGCCACAATCAAGTCTTCATATTAAAAATTAATTTGGGGCAGAGTTTTAATATTGCTAGTACAGATTTTAATACAGTATGGAGGAGGGAAGAGTCTGGAAGCTATTTTTCTAAATTATAATTGAGGAAAATGATGGAATTGGGGGGGAAAACCCAAATAAACCCCAAGTATTCTGTAAGGGAGCAACTGAATTCAATCAAGTCCATCTCCCAAGAAGCACATGCTTTAAAATCAGTTCTAATGCTTACAGGCATCAACCAGTTACCAGGTTTACTGCAACTTAATTAGTTCCCACCTGGTAAGAGAGAGAGGGCAGTAAATAAGAGACAGTTTTGCCCTCCTTGTTTAAAGCAACTTTCCAAGAAAAAAGCACTTGTAAAACTCTGACATTAAATTTTCATGTCAATGAATGAGCAGAAAATTTTCTTTACATTCATTTGGAAGCAGGCACAGAATCTAATTCCAAAAGGCACTTAATTATATATTAACTTTTCTGGCACAGAATCTCTCTAATTGAGTGAGACTAATTCTGCATGATGAAATTTAAAACCAGCATTGGTGAACCCAGGTTAACAAACCTATAGAAATGCAGTGGAAAGCCTCAACTTGAAAAGGCTCTGTGCCTCCTGAAATCCAAGTTGTCAGAAGTCATGCTTCTGAAGGGGAGTGTAAAGTTTAATAACATTTGTTAGAAAAAATACTCATGAGCTCTTTTAAGGCCAACACCTGCCAGTACACCACTGTCAATGGTTCTGGTTTCACAGTGACATTTCTTCACATTGAAAATATTTTACTCTCTCCATTGCTAAGCAAAACATGCATATATACAGCAAGTAAATTAGGATAATGTGCAACTGAATACAAATAAGTGCTTCCCAGTATATGCAATAAGCAACCTTAAAAAACCTCCCAGATTTTCCTCTGATTTCTTATATGGCATATGTACTTCAGTTTTTGGAACAGCCTCAGTAGCCTGAAAGGTAAAAAACTTGTGTCATGCTACAGTGATGGGGTTTTGTTGTTTTTTTGTTTTTTTTAAAGTAATATTATAGTGCTGTTCATTTAAATACTGTTTTTCTTGACGATGTGAAAGAGAGAGAAGAAGTCAGTACGGGAAAGTTTTTAGGATTTTCTGAATATATGTCAAATGGTGACTAAATGAGCAGATCCCACCTGGGACACAGGCACTGGCTGCAGTGCCTGGTCAGTGGGTAAATCATTTCTCTTTTCTGTCTTCCTTCTCCCTCCTCCCCTTTATCATCTCCAACAGCTAGCCATCTGAGGGATGAATCATCTCCTCCACTACAGCTCTTCTACTGAATAGCTGCTTTAAAGGAAACAGATTGAGGAAAAGTTAGCACTATGTGAATCAAAGGCAGAGCTGTGTGTTCCCAAGTATGTATCACCCTATCTATTTTCAAGGATCGTTCCTGCATTGCTCCCAACCTTGAAAAAGGTAAATACATGTGTTTGTGTGCATGGGTAGAAGGAAGGGATGTTTCTGTCCCATCTTTCCTTGTCAGAAAGGGGAGGGATGAGACACTCAAACTTCATTATCTTATTTCCATTTCTCTCTGTACTGGGAGCAGGCTGCTGTTACGTCTTCTCCCTTTTGGCCTTCCTTTCCCTCTTCTTCCTCCTCCTACCCATTAAATGCCTTGAGGAAGTTGAAGATAACTTGGCAGGCTGTCTTTGAGGAGTTTTACCCAATATAATTCAGCAGTGATCTTTCTTATTTCCTTCAAATCTTACAGTATAAAATTCAAAACAAGGGACTAGAAAAGTAAGCCTAATTACAGATAAGGTATGAGGATTTTTTGAGAGTTACTTTAAGCTTTTTGTAAATTAAATCAAATAATTTTCATAATAATTTAGTGCTGTTTGAAAGAAGATTTCATCATATTTTTTCAGTTTTGTCCCCACTGTACCTGACTAACATGACTAACATGCATTTTTCCCTGAACACAGTGTGCAGTGTCTACCATTTGTTATATAAGAAGAAAAAAGTAAAACATTCTTCACTCCAGAAGGCAAAAGATTTCTATACTTACTGAAAAATTTCAGCAAATGAAAACAGAAAAGCTTGGCAGGTCAGAAAAATCAGCCTACAAAGTTTGGTTTCACTTGGGAACTTCCTTTTCCTCTAAGGGGGCTTTCAGAATGCTTAAAAATCATACTGCCGTGATTCCAGCCACCCTCTAGTACCATGTTTCTTCAAATTCCACACAGGAATTTCCCAGGCATGTGCCACAAAAGGGTTAACTACTAGTGAAACTCATTGCCCTGCATGAAGAAATTATTAACCCATTTCAGTAATACATTTTCAGTGTGAATTCAAATGCTCTCCTCTCCAATAGGCCTTTATAATGTACTGAGTCCCCAGACACACCAGGGTCTAAAGCACATTATAAAATGCTTTTGTTCAGTCTGAATACTATTTACAGAAATAATAATAATTCTAACCAGGTAACATGCTGCAGGATTTCAAAATGTTGAGGGTAAGCTGTTAAATATTAAAGAGGTTGCTTTTAATATTAATACACGGGCCACGACAACAATCTCAGAGAAGTCCAGAATATAAAACACGGCCCTTGTATAACTTGTTTTTGTTTCCCTCACCACAATTTCCTAAAAAGAGTTTTTAATTCATAATTTTGAATTTTTTAAGTTCTGTACAGTGCCTCTAATCCACCCATGGGGCCATTGCTTTAGAACTAACCAGATAAACAGAACAACCTCTGAGATTCCTGAACAGAACAGCAAAGATCCTCCTGCTCACAGTGTGCCACTACTTAAGTTCCAAAATCTGCACTTGCTGCAGCCGTTCAGTATGATTCTACTCCAAATGCAAAGCACTGGCTAGAAATTTGAAGACTTTCCACCCAGAGGTAACAACACCACCACAATTTTACAGTTGAACAAACTAAGGCACAAAAGTGTTAAGTGGGTCACACAAGCAGTAAATGCCTTATTCAAGCAGCTGTTCAGAAAAAAAAAAAAAAAAGGCAAATGAAGAAACCAGCTAAACACATCAAAAACCTTAAGCAGTAAGAGAGGAAGAGGGTTACACCCCTTATAAAAAAAACCTTCTATCCCCATATACATTCATAGAAAAATGCACATGCATTGAAGTAAACATAAATGCAGAGGAGAACATGCAGAGAAGAACTTATTCACGAACAGGGCCAGCTGAGCACAGGTACACAGGCACTTACTTGATCTATTTCCATTAACTTGGGGAAGGCACCTGGCCATTCAATCGCCACCTTCACTATATCAGCAGGAGGGGGCATTGCGACGCTGCTGTTCTTCGGAGCCAGTACAACTGGACACTAAATACTGCAGAGAGTCTCTCTCATTCACACCTGCAGGGAGAGGGGAAAAAAAAAAAAAGAAAAAATAATATTACAGCAGTTCAGGCAGAACTCCAGCACTGCCGCTTCAGTTCCCTGCATTTCCCCTGGCTGGGCAGGTGGATGAAAATGTATGTGTGTATGTATGTGCAGGAGCAGGAGAATGGCACATAGTACAGGAGCAAGCACAGGACACAACGCCACGACACGCTGCACAGCTCGACAGCCGGTTAGAAAGATGGCTGAAGCACTGAAATGTACGGTGAATAATAGGCATGCATTAGATTTAAATAGAATAACTATTTTTAAATATTATTAAATATGCTAGTGGGGAAAATGCAACAAACTAGAGAAAGCTCCTGTTACGGTGTCACTCCTGGAGTCCCAGGGAACGTGACCTAATCAGTTAATGCTGGTGCTTCAGGAGAAGAGATTGCCCAGGAAGTTATGGCCAGGAAACACGGTTTCTTTTAACTATAGCAATGATCTTCTGGGTGTTCACAAATAGATCACTGCACTATAGCAACCAGTATGTCAGGAAGAAGGCAGAACACACAGCAGTTTCCACATATACATACACACACGCACACACAACCTCACCTCACGGATCCAGAGATACCACACATAAATACTTCTTTATGGTACATCTCAGACACGTGAGTACACAAGGATGTAGTATACATTCACAATGACATAATCAGCTACATAATATGCTATAATTCTGCCAAAATATAAATATCAACAGGATCTTGTGTAAAATAGCGCGAGTTGTGAATTTCAGGGAAAGAAGGAAGGGGAAGAACCAAATCCTCAGGTTTTGCAGAAGTGAAGTTCTGTCTCTTCTGACTCATCAAAGTTTATAACCTTACAACAACAACAACAAATGTTTATCAAGAGTGTGTAGTGCCTCTCTGAGCTTGCAAACAAAACTTCTGCACCCCTCTCTCAGCTTGGTGGTGGCAGGACACCCTCTCTAGTAGCAAAGCTCCGCAGTTCTCAGACACAGCAGCCCATGCGCCCTTCTGCAGATGGGGAGGTTCCTGCTTGCTTTGCCAAGCCCTCCACAACAACCATGGTGTTTCCTTCATGCTCTGCTGAGACCCAGCAAAGCGCCATCAGGTATCACAAAACAAGAGAAGCTGTAGAAATCCCCAGCGGTGCAGTCCCACTTCTTCTCAGCAGAAAAAGAGAAGGAAGTGGTGAAAGCCTGGAGATACATTTGCACATACCTCCTTTCAATGAGCTAAGGCAAGAGAGGAGCTGGCTGAATATACCAGACATCCGAAGACACAAACAGGTACAGGTTAAAAAAAGGCTTTGACCGCCTACCGTTGCTGCTTCAACTAACCTGGTCTAGTGACCTTTCTTCAACTGCAGCAGAAGATGGAGCTCAGATCGAGCTGAACAAAATTGTGAAATCATCCCTTAATTGGGAAACGTTGTACCTTTGTCTCAGACTACTTTCATAAGTGGAAGTTCATCCAGCCTTCTGGATGCCTCTGTCTTTCCTTTTTTCTTGTGTGCCTCTGGTCTGCTCTGAAAAGGCTCAGACCTCTGATTCTGCAAGCCATGCTACATTCTACATAGGGCTCTCAACACATAATATAAAAGCAATTTATGAACTTTAACATTCCAATTTATTTCCAACAATGGCAGTTCTGACGCCAACAGGATTGCACATCACCACAAAGCAAAGCGTAAAGCAGTAAATAAGACAATGGACGGTCTATAAATAAGACTGGATTGCAGGAAGTGCCTTGAAAGACTAAACAATGTGATTAAGAAACACTGTGATATTGTCTACATTTGGTAGATGTTACAAGAACAGGGAATAAACACAATTAAAGCATGCACCTGGCTTGCTGGTCATTGAGAAAATCAGACATTTACTTTCGGCTGTCTTCTACCCTGTAGAGCCTTAGTGGATGCAATTTTCCACAATTTCTCCCCGAAACATCTAATGCCCACCATTTGCATCTCCAACCAGTGGTCTCCTTGCTGTGCAGTGCACTGGCTCAATCAACCAGTAAAAAAAAAAAAATGAAAAAACCAAAAAGTATTTTTGGTCATCTGCTTTTTTACCATGTTTGAGTCAAACAGCTACTCAGAGGTGATACAACATGGGAGACAGGAGGAGAAGCGAGGTTTCTTGGCAGCAGTGGGCTGTTAATCCAACCCGACAGTCAACTGAAACTGAGACCTTGGCACCTTCTGCTCCCACACTCACAGCGACGGTGTTTCCCACCGCCTCAGTAGCACAGTCCTCGGTACTCTCAGCCTGCCGATGTTTTGGTATTAAAGTGTCTGCAGCGCTTAAGTGGGGCTGACTTACCCAGTGCCTGACTGACAGGCTACTCCCTGCATTCCCTGGCTTGACACCCCATCCCTGGCAGGAGGGATGCTGGAAGCCGCAGCCAGAGCCCAAGTTTGCTGGCCACAACACAAAAAGAGCAGCAGCAGCAGCTCCTGCCAGACAAACTCGACTGAGGAGAGCTTCAGCTGAGTAAGCCTTTATTATCAAGTTTTTCTCCCATCACGTTTCTTCTACGCTTCTAATGAAAAAAAAAATCATCTGTAGACCACATATCTAAAGAGATAGAAGGGAGACCTATAAAAATCATAGAATCCACCTATTTCATGGGCAAACAGAGTTTCTTTTGACTGACAAGAAGTAACCTGTGGCCCAATACCTTCCCTCCAAAGCTCACAATAAATGTTGGAGAAAAAAACACTGATTCATGACCACTAGCTGTAAGTACAAAAGTAAAACAACATTACACAGCAATAAATTTGCAGAAAACTTCCATTTTCCCATGCATATGAGGGCATTTACCCCTATTTTGCTGCAGCAAGTTGTGGGCTTTCTTGACTCACACGGGAGGAAAGGTTTAAGAAAGAAAAGTCAAGAAAAGCTGATAGTAAGTTAATCAAATTCAGCTATGGAAAATAAGCACTTACATTCCAAAGCAAGGTGCAAGAGAAGTCTGCCACAGCATTCAGCAGACAATTTCATTGTGACTAGTTTTAATGTAGGCTAGCACAGATCTCCTACATAATTATAATTATTAGTATACGTATGCTTCTACAGTCATAAAATGCACTTCTCCCACCAGAAGACCAACCCAAAGATAACAATGTGGTCTAAATGCTGAAAAGAACATAAAATCATCACTTTGTTTCTGTTTCTCAGTGGACATCCTAGTCAGAAGTGCTGACTTCTTCTTTCCTAATTTATATTCTTATGAATCCAGTGCAACATACAAAAGATAATTTAGTTTCATTCTACCTACATGGCAATGTCAAAAACAAATATTCTTTTTGAGGTTTTTGTTTAAGGCCAAATTTGATGTTTAGTTGTCATCTGAAAAGTAGGACTGTAAAGAAAATTCGGCAACCTACAGTGCTGACAATTCAAAATTACCTACTATTTATTCCCATGGTACGCAGTGTGTTAGACACTGCCCAGCAAAATAAGGAAGGCACAAATCCTGGTTTGAAATGCTTCCAATTTAGTAAGCAATTTTCATCATGCGAATGAAGAACGAGAACTGTTTTCAGCTGCTTTTTGTTATACCAGCAGCAGTCATACAGTGAAAAGGATAGGGATGTCGCTGAAGGGTCTACTTATGGAGTTTTCTCAAGTACAATTCTTTTTTCTCTCCCAGTGGGATTCGAGAAGTACTGACATGTAAGAACAACTTTCCAACTCATTTTTACAATATTTATTTTCAAGGCAGAATCTGAAGGCAAGAAGGACGCATGTGCAGCCATGAGTGCACGAAGGGGAGGAGACGGTCAGAGGAAAAGGAAGGCAAATTCCCATTGTTTTCCCTAACGCATGCAAGGAGATGTAACCTGGAGAATGTTTAAGCAACTTACGTGCTCAACAGCACACTATTTTATAATTTGAGGGGGAAAAAAACACAACCAAAGCATGTCTACCACTTGAATATACTTTCTTCCATCAGTACGATTTTGCAGAACTATCACAGATTATCCCATTAAAGTGTCAATTTTGCAATTTATTGTTATTACCACATACAGTACTTTTATGCATTTCAGCCACACTATGAAGGAGTTCCTGTGGTCTACAAAGTCAGAGTAATAAACATACAAGTTGGAAATCAAAGTATGTTAAATTTAATGTAAAAATGCATCAGCATAGATATGCAAGCTCTCGATTTATCTGCCTGGCTCTGAAGAATTAATTCAGCAAAAATGTCAGTAAAATATATTGAATTTTTCCCTTCTACCTATGCACTGCATGTAGAAAACAGGATTTTATTTGTGTATGAAATTAGTTGTCAGTGGAACTCTTTTATTTTTCAAACTTGTTTAGCAATTTCATTGGCGCTTTCCATACAAAGATCTCAAAGTACTTTAAATAACTTAAAGTTATCAGAGCACATCTCTCAAGAAATAAATTCTATTCTTACTTCACAGACAAAAGAAAAATGCAAGGCTAATAGGAGCTGTGTGACTTGCAGTTCTACTCGTAAATGTAAACAGCAGCCTAGAACAGCTTATTTCTTCTTTCACAGAAGAGAGGTAATATTCAAAGAGCAGGCCAGCTGATTTCATGAACAGCTCAAGCAAGAAAATGAATGATTTGAAAGTGACTGAAGGAATATCACATGCGCTTGAGAATTTAATAAAGCAAAGCACATGTTTCTCCTGTCTGGACAAAAGGCAGCATATACAGCACCTGGAGCTGGCACAGATCCTGCCACCTCCTGATACAGGCAGTTTTTGCATGGCATTTCTTGAAGGCAGTGGGAAAGCAGGGCAGTGAGAGCAACAGGTCCAAGTAGGATGCAGTGGGTGCTGTCAGGGAGCTGAGCCCTGGCCGGGCCCACAGCAGGAGGAGAGGCACAGCTCCCTCTGCTCGGCGCCTTACATAAGGAACCACTTCTTGTCAGACCTCATCAGCTTCCTCCACTTCGCTCCTGCCGCCCCAGCAAACAGAAACTAAGTGGCAAGTTCAGCTGGAAGGTCCCTCGGGGACCAAGTCTGATTAACGATTTTAGAAAGATAATCCAACGCTGGATTAATATCCCCCAAGAGAGTTATTTTTGGAGTTAAACTGCATGACTGAACAGCTGAGTCTAAAGAGCTGTAAACATGCTCTACCATCTCTGCAAGAAATGAAAACAGGACAGAGAAGCCAGGGGGCTGGATGTACACTTTGTGTACATAAAAAGGCTTTCAGGCTGCCTTTTTCCTTCTTAGGCATTCAGTGCTACTCACCCCCGACAGGAGTCAAAGGCCCAGCAGACCCATGTGGATGTTTTAACACAAATGGAAGATAAAGCTGCACAGAAGCTATGAGCTATACTCTAGTAAGGGATGGAAAAAAGGCAGTGGTCTCTAAAAGCAGGCAACCTGGGTGGGGGTGCTACCCCTTTGCAGCAGCCACCAACACTGCAGGAAGACCTGACCCTCCTCAACTGACTTCCATGGTTCAGAGCAGTCCATCAGCTTCCAAACAGGAAGACTTCTTTGATGTTGAACCCTAAGCCTGCTGATCTGTAAAACATCATTAGACCAGGAATGAAAAATTTAATATTATGCT
Organism: Phainopepla nitens; assembly: GCA_013400175.1. NCBI lineage: Eukaryota > Metazoa > Chordata > Aves > Passeriformes > Bombycillidae > Phainopepla > Phainopepla nitens. Next base: position 355,793 of record VXBQ01004624.1, on the reverse strand, counting down.
AAAATGAGCTTTGGACCGTTCAGGTCCAAACCTGAGGACCATCCTTCCTCTCCAAAATTTTAGGACTATGAGTGTCAAATGTACAGAATGGGACAGGTTTTGCCCCTGGTAAAGCTGCCCAGGAAAGACAGATAATATTTGTGTGGTTATCTCGTTCTCAGCATACCCATAAACCTTTCTTCACAACTTCATTCCAAGTATTTTCTCCATCCATAGTCATTTCATTCCTCTTCCTTGGAAGAATTTTATATGGTTGAGGTTTCACTATGTTTGACAGGCCAGACCACTTTCAAATAGAGCGTTTTTCAAAACTAGAGAGCAAAAAAGGCTTTAAAGGGTGCTTCAAAAGAAAAAGTGGAAGAAAACATAACAGACTGCATGTACTTGGAATACAAGCAAGAAGGCAGTCTGGTCTTGCTTTTAAAGCACATATTGAAGCATGTCAGAAAAGTTCAGGTACTTCTTTAACATGAACTCCCCCGCTTCTTGGAAGATCATTCTCCTTTTCCTAAGGAACTTCAAGTTACATTTCTGTAATTCATAAGAGGACAAAAAACTTAAGTTTTGATTAGTCAAGTTTCTGTTTCAAAGTTCGTGGCAATTTAATCAACTCCTGTATAACATCCAGTCAGATAAAGATGTTTGTTCACTAAGGATGTTAATATCAGAGTTCTTCAAATTGGAGACCCGAGAAGTATCCAACTCAAGTATTCAAAAAACAATTCCAATAAATAAATAAATAAATAATCATAAAAAACCTAAAGAAAACCAAAATGCACCACCACAACCCCCACATCAATAGCAATCCAGCAGTCAAAGATCTAAGGCTTCACCAAAAAAAGCATGATTTTCCAACCATGCTGAGTACATGCCTACCTTATGAAATTTAAAGACCATAGCAGGTATCTAGTACAGAAACAAAACTAAATGCTACTCTGAATACAAACTATTACTTAATCTACTTAAACTTTTCACAGTTTGTCAGGGCTTGTCCACTTCATTTCAGGTTGTTTCTCATCATTTGGCTTGACTCTAGATATATCTAAACTGAAGCAAGCAGCAAAAAAAGATCCCTTAAAATCTAGTTAAATATAGTTTTCTTTTCCACCTTTCAGGGTAGTTGCACATAACCTGTGAGGCAGAAAGGAAGTAACGGTGAAAACAGAAAACCTCAACCTCAGCCAGTGGTCCTACTGTACTTCAAGAGTTGTAAGTTAAATATCAAAGTTCTCAGCAAAAGAAAATTGGAGAGCAGAAGAAAGGAAAAAGCACATTGATGCTGTGAAGCAACAAAATAAAGCAATCCAAAACATTACAGCTCGAAAGGATGGAGGTAATTTTTTATTGCTTGGGGGAGGGGGAACAGGTAAAGGAGTGGTGCTCTTTAATGTTTAAACTAAGCACATTCCAAAGGAGTCCCATGAAACTGAGAATTGAATAAGTTTATTACAGGCTGGTTGACAACAAGATGAAAAGAAACAGAAAAAGTTCATCAAAAGTGCTGTGAATTTTGACTAAAACTCAATTAAGGGTAAAAAATAAAAAAATATCGCAGACCTCTTTTCTACTACTAGCATGATCTGGCTATGGTATCTTATACTTTCCTGGCATTTGGATAAATCAGGGGGCTAGAAAGGATACAAAAAAGAGCACCTTGAGTCAAGATGATAATACAGCAGAAGCTGAATCAAAACAAGGATGACAGGCTATATGCCAAAGGGGATAACAGATATCTGAAGATAAGCTCAAAGTTGGGGAGAACCCTATACTTCCTGCTGGAATGAAGATGCAGAAGCAGTATAAAAATCAAAGAGAATTTGTTACCCTATCAATGTTTATTATACATACAGAGGAACTAATGGAACTGCTAGGAAGTTAGTAGTCAAATGGAGGAAGAGAGATGTGTAAATGCTAAAGGAAACAACCAAGTCAACTGACGGCACAGACAGGATGTTGAAGATTGAAACAAACAGCATTATTTTCTAATGTAATCATTCTGAATAGAATAATCCTGCAGAAAAGAGTAATATTCATAATCCACAGTGCATAAGCAGAGGGTAATGCTCATCACAAGTAAGAAAAACAGGAAAAGAAAGGGTGGATACCACTTGTGAGTCTGAGTAGACCACAAAAATTTTGAAGACACCAGCCTTTTGTCAGGCACTGATACTGCTCTTCAGAGATGTGCAATTTTGACTGCCACAGTGTAAGAATCATAAAGCTACTAGGAGCCATCCAAAGGAGGGCTGTGAAGAAGGTGAAGGATCTAGAGGGGATTTCATAGGAGGAGCAGCTGAGGTCACTTGTCTTGCTCAGCCTGGAGGAGACCTCACTGCAGTCAGCAGTTTCCTCATGAAGGAAAGTGGAAGGGCAGGCACTGATCTCTTCCCTCTGGAGACCAGAGAAGAACCCAAGAGAATGTCATGGAGCTGAGTCAGGGGAGGGTTAGTTTGGATATTAGGAAAAGGTTTTTCAGCCAGAGGGTGGTTGGGCACTGGAACACACTCCCAAGGGAAGTGGTCACAGCACAAAACCTGTCTGAGTTCAAGAAGAGTTTGAGCAGTGCTCTTGGGCACATGGTGTGACTCTTAGGGTGTCCTGTGCAGAGCCAGGAGTTGGACTCAGTGATCCTCATGGGTCCCTTCTAACTCAGAACCTTCTATGATACCATAAAAGAGAACAAAAAACAAGAGAAGGAAAGAAACCCCCTGTCAGTAATCCTGCAGCAGAAAGCAGCCCCATGTACAGAGGTGTTTCTCTTATACTTACTGTAATCAGTGCATAAAAACATCTAACAGTCAAAATGCCCCATGTTTTTCTGACTTCTCCAAACTATACAGCCTCTGAATCCACCCCTGCAGGCTCCTTGCTCTCTGTCAGTTCACTCTTATAGTCACAAAGAATAATTTGCCCTTAACACTTGTGGACTTCCCAGTGCTGGCTCTCTGAAGAACACTCAGCAAAACTACACAGTATATGAAAAAAACAATGATGGTCACTCAGGAAAAAAAATGCATGGCAAAGTTAATATTACAGATTTTGCCTATAGCTAACACGTGGAATAACTTCAGCTATTCTGAATTAAATAGAATATCTAGACTAAGCCAGAGTTTTAATAGATATCATAAAACTCACTTTGGAAACAGAAATACTAAAGAACAAACATAGTCACATTCCAAAACAACTACTGTGCATATGCTCATCCTTAACACTGGTGCCAGCCTGCTTTGCTGAGTACTGCTCAGTTGGTGTACCTGCAGGCCTGGAATCCATGTTCTCGGGACACCCCAAGGAGATATCACCCTCCTTTTCAATACTGACACATACCTTGGGGCCATTATTTATAATTCTAGATCAAGAGAGTTTGCAAACCTGAACAAACATTTCAATTATACAGTCAGGTTAACCATAATATCACTGTAATGTAACATACAAGCAAAAAGATACTAAAGAACACAAGAACAGGGCAAACTCCATGTTCACACAGCCAGAACATGGATTGTATTTTGGAGGGCTCCAAGAAATCTTCCGGAAAAAATCTGACTGCAAGATACTAGCAGTGCCAACACTGCTCACCCAGTCCATTTCCAAGGGAAATTTGTCCTGCATAAAACTTGGTAAACTGCATTAAATGTGACACTTAGTAACAGAAGATCTGGGTATTTTAACATGAGACTATCGCTCACCCATCTCTCTACTGCAAAACTGTGAGCAGTAGATGAGCCTGTTTGAGCAGGGCAGTGGGACCAGGAGTCCCTTCCAGCCTCAACCATTCTGTGATTCTCTAAGTACACTGATATATTGTCTCTAAGCACTCTTGAAGTCATAGCCTGCCCTTCTGTGCTCCAATAATGTGCCTTTTCTGTATTTCAGCATGCACACCACGAGCGAAAAGACCTGCTTTTGTAGCAAGTTGCCTTCTATGCCAAAATAAGATTCTTGCAACACACTAAAACCAGCCATTGGTTACAACTTAGGAACAACAATCTTCATAACTCTTCCCATCTGGCATCCAAGAGCAGTCATTCATAGAATATCCTAGTGCTTCCTTAACTTGAACTAAAATGTTAAAGATCAAGGTGGAACTTTATCTCTGACAACAAAACTGCCATAAAATGTTTGTGTTACAGACTAATTCATGACATTCCAGCACTGGGTACAATTTGTGGCCACCCCATAATTTTACTGCACTCTTTGTTCAACATTAAAATCTGCATGGCCCAGAGAAAGAGGAAAGAATGATGCAAACATCATCCTTTATTGGTTTGAGTCATAAACTCTAGGGAGTCATGCAGTTTAAGCAGCAGACAACAGTTGAAAAGCTTACTGTCTCTCCCTTTCAACAGGGACAGCAAGACAGGTATTGAGTTCACTCAGAAATTACGACCCACAAGTGAACTTAAATCCCCATTGAATCTAATTTACGCTATCATGCCGGGCTATTAAAAAAAAAAGGATGTGGAAGGGGGAGAGGACAGCCACCACTTCAGCCACTGCAGTTGAAGCTATACACAGGTGTTATTAATACCTATTGTCTTACTATTAGAAAAAAAGTGGGAACACTTTAATGGAGAAACTTGACTCATGAAAATACCAGCTTGTCTAGTAAATATGTTCACTTCATTGTTCAGGTAAAAAGTCAGTATCAAGTAAAAAGTCACCTCTTTAGTAGTACGTATGATCTGTTTGCCCAAGTATCTTCTATTTCATAAGGAACTATAATTTCAAAGGTTCTCTCAGACTCCTGAGATCACTAGAGATAATACTCTGTCAAAAGTTGATGACAGCACAGCTGTGTTTCCCTATTGCCATGCTCTGGTTGAAGCTCCTGCTCCAGCCTCGCTGGGAACATGCAGAGTTATGCCAAGAATGAGCAAAACACTCACTGTTTCCAAATTGGCTAATCAACGGACTGAGTGCTTAACCTCCCCACAATACATGCATCCAGACAAGCAGCAAGCACTGAGGACTGAACTGTGCCAGCCACATTATTCAGCAAGATGACTCGTGGCAGTTTTCTTCCCAGGAGCCAGAACATCAGTTGTCACCGACGATGCTGCAACTCAATCAGCTTCTATCAAAACACCCATTCAAAATGAACCAGCACTTGCTGTGTGATGCTTTACTCTATTATCCTAAGAACAAATAAGAGTGCCTCAAATATTTAATACCAACCTGGTTCCACACAGGAGTTACTGCCCAGCCTTTTACCTGCTAAGAACTTACAATTGCTAACTGCAGAACAGGGAGACACTGGCAGCAACAGGCAAAAGGATAATTTCAGCTTTTGCTGAATAATAGCATGCATATCTCTAACTTAGTATGTAGCCAAAAAAAAAAAAAAAGAAATGGATCCTCATAACTATTCCCTGTTAAAAATATTGTAATACTTATACATCATTGTGAGCTACCATTCTTAGGTTCTCTGGTAAAATAATTTTTTTCTGCTCCAAAAAGCTCTCTGAATGGCAAAGTCCCGTTCCACAGCAGATCTGATGTCTGCTTCCTCAATGTCACAGCTTTGCCTCCCTCTCCCCGCTGCCAGCACTGGCACTTGTCCAGCATACCAGTTCAGAGAGATGGAGTGTCTAAAAAGTAATCCACAAAAAAAAAAAAAAAAAAAAAAAAA